>VSDK01021573.1:643979-656091 GCA_009767595.1 Symbiodinium kawagutii
AGACTCTCTTTCTGGATATTTTTTGGAGCAGCTGATCACTAGTTCTCCGAGCAACCGTATGTTTCTAATCATGACCCAGGCATTGTTTTTCCAAACATTACCACACCTCGCAAAACAACCATATCAACCACGGCATTAACCCAGCGAAAACCATCACACGTCCAGTAGTCACCAACCATTATTCACCATGAATTAGTTCATTTACAGCTTGGTTTCCTATGAAAATTGTTTTTTTGGCTTCCAACCGCTGGCCAATGCAACGTGGTCAACAGCGCAAGGGCGGGAACCCCGCGGTTCCTTCGATGGCGGTAGGGCAGGTTCCTTCTGCAGCTTGGCCAACAATCGCGAAACGTGGCCGGAAGTGAGGCCTGGTCATGGCAGCTGGTGAGGAAATGGTGAGTGTTTCTTTTAATGGTGAGTGGTTGTCAGTGGTTGTTAGTGGTTGACTGTTAGATTGTTGGCTGTTGGTTCTGAGTGATGTTGAGTGGTTCTTGATGGTTGTGGGTGGTTGTTGCTTATCCCCATTCACCCGTCAATGGCTAGCATCCCATGTCGCACATGCTGTGGTTGTTGGCTATCGCTCAGTTTCATCAGTCAAAGCCAGTAACAAGTGTTATCAACCATAAAATGTTCCTATTTTGTTCGTAAGAAATCAACTGAACCGGTTGAGCGATTAGAAAACGCTTGGATAGTGCCGGGTCTCCTATGTTAGATCCACATTTAAAAAAACATGGGAGAAATCACAAGCTATTTACGGCAAACTGGGGCTTACCAATTGGTCAGTATTGATCTACTGATATTAATATACTGGAAGGTTTCAACGATTTCATGGTCAACCATAAATGATCCATTACATGCATTGGTCCACCTGTGATCATGCTGACTTAACCATCAGCTATTGGTTTACCATTGCATAACCATTGACTGACTCCATCATGACCAATAATAATTTTGCATGCATTCTCATATCAGTTCTCCAAGCGTCAATAGCTCATCAGCCTTTAACGACTAATCACCTGCACTTTCTCCATTCCGTGGCCTACGTTGCCCGGAGTTCGCACGAAGTGGCCCGCAATGCACGAGGGCTGCGTGCGAAAACCTGGCCGCAGTATCAACCATTGGATCGAATGATTCGCCAATAGGGATTGATGACCCAAATTGGTATTTTCAATTAATTGAAAAATAATAATTGAAAAATTGGCATTAATACCAGTAGTACCGCACAAGGCGGTGGCGGAAGTTTCCAAGATAGGAGCACTATAGGAGTGTGCAGTTGTGGTTGCGACGATTGATTGTCCGAGGGATCCAAGAACTGAACATCACTTGGGCCTGACTTCCTACCAATGTGAGCATCGATCTGGCCACTTGACTGGCAGCCTATCTGTCTAGCTATCTTTCTATCAGTGGATCAGTTTTCTTTCTGTCTGACTGTCTATCTATCTATCTATCTGATGATCTATTCGTTTATCTATCTGCCTATGTACTTGTCTTTCTATCTACCTCACTATCTATCTCGTCATCTTTCTGTCTATGTATCTATCTATCTACCTGTCCATCTATCTCTTTATCTATCTGCCTATCTATCTATCTGTCTATCTACCGAATTATTTGTCTGATCATCTATGTGTCCATCTGTCTATCTTTCTGTCTTTCTACCTGACTATCTATCTACTTATCTATCTGACTCTCGTTTCGTCTACCTATCTGTCTATCTATCGACCCATCTAGCCATCTGAATCTGGCTATCCAGTTGTCTGTCTATTCCATCTATCTATTCTATCTATCTATCTATCTATCTATCTATCCATCTATCTATCCATCTATTCATCCATCGATGCATCTATGTATCTGACTATCCATCTAGCCACCCATCGATCTGACTATCGACTTGTCGATCTATCTGGCTACCTCTTTGTCTAGCCATCTTTCGTCTATCTATTCATTTACCTTCCAAATGTGCTTCGATCATGAAGTGTTTTGCATCTAGGTGTTTGGCCACTTTTGATAATTGGACCTTGCAAAGGTGTTCCGATCATCAAGTGTTTTGCTACTTTTGACCTGCAAATGTGCTTGGCGCGCAAGCGTTGTGCACATTTTGGCCACATAAATCACGAAAAGTGACGCGAAACGCAAGTGTTTTCCTACTTTTGTCTCCTGTGTTCAAAAAGTGTCAAAACGTGCTGTGTTTTGACACATTTGCTTCAAAATGTGCTTCTCGCCCTGGCCGCGTGCACTTTTTCGGACATGCAACTTTCAAAACTTGTTAAAAACCACGAGTTTTTGCGACTTCGGACGTGAGAATGTGCTTCGCGCGCAGGCGGCGTGCCAATTTTCATGATCATATGACATCTCCGAAAAGTGGCCCGAAACGCTAGTAAAATTGCAGTTTTTATTTTGGTACAAGATTTTATCTTAAAAATTTGCTTCGCGCGCAGGCAGCGTGCCAGTTTTGAGAATCATGAGTCATCAAAAGTGCTCCGAACATGTAGTGTTTTTACGATTTTGACTTCCAAATGTGCTCGGCGCCTAGGTTTTTTAACGATTTTGCCAGTTGCATCTCCCAAAAGTGCTCCGAACCTGACATGTTTTTACGATTTTGACTTCCAAATGTGCTTCGCGCCTAGGTTTTTTAACGATTTTGCCAGTTGCATCTCCCAAAAGTGCTCCGGAGCTGACATGTTTTTACGATTTTGACTTCCAAATGTGCTTCGCGCCTAGGTTTTTTAACGATTTTTGCACACACCTTCCGCCACAGTGGTCCGCACCCGCCGCTTTAGCGAGGTACCCTTCTGGCCCCTCATGATGCACAAAACCTTGCAAAACACAGCATTTCGCGACTTTCCTAACATTTTGGCGCGCTCGCACTCTCATCTTTCTCACGTCTCTTCTTTCTCACATCTGCATAGGCGATCTACCCTAGCTGAGTTGTCCATATTGTCGGAAGTTAGACTTCTAAACTTCCTTCGAAAAATTTATTGATACATGCCCAAAGGATTTACTATTTGTTGATGACCATTGATTCACCTAATTGAAAATACTAATGGTTACACAGGGTATGAAATGTTTCGGAAACCATGCTAGAAGATTGGCCAACTAACCATCCATATTGACTACAAGTCCAAATGATCGCTAGCGGATTCATTTGAATCGGTCACACTTTCGCTGCAAAGGCTGAGAAGGTGGTATTAATGGTGAACGGTTGACGGATGGAAAATAGTTGATTCACCACTGGGCTGTTTGAAAGCCAGTTTGAGCAGTGATGATATATCAAGCAACACGCGATCAAACATAAGGATTGGATTGCCAATTTTCGCAGGGAAACGCAATCAAGGGGTGGTTCGCCAGACTAACTTTGGGCAATGATCAAATCATTGCTGGTTTGCATGGGTAAATTCCTGTTGGTGATGCCGTGCATCCGTGGCAAATCATGGCAAAAAACATCTAAAAAGCCTGAGCACAACAAACATGGTGACCAACCATGATAACCATGGTCAACTTCATATACGCTACATTTCTTCTAACATGAAAAGCCCAAAAGGCCGATTTTGATTCCATGGATGGAGCATCCCTGGGCCTGTCACGTCACTCTCTTCTGAGAGATCCATATCATCCACCACGGCGTAGCCCGCGACTTCATCACGATGCTGTGCCAGCCATGACCAGATATGTTCAACTCGCCCTGGGCCAGCGACACCCGATCTTTCAGCTGACCCCTGGGTGGACAGCTGTAGATTTGCACCAAACAACATGTCACACACACACAAAACACACACAGATATATATATATATATATATATATATATACGCTCGGGGCCCTAGGTTCTCCGATATGGCAGCAACTCATGCAGGATGATTTCTGGAAAATCACGTTTTCGCTGGGGCGAAACGCTAATTTTTCATAACATATGTTGTTGCGCAAAACAGCCCGGCGCGGTTTGAATTTGAATTTCATCCCGCGCAACTGCATCAACATACATGTTCTTGCTTTGATGCTCCGACTGCAAATTCGCGTTTCGTGTGGGATTTGAGCAGTTTTTCAAGTGTGCATGTCATGCCATAAGAAAAAACTAGCAGAATTCGTTGAGAATTCTCAGTCAAAATGCACGTGCGCTATAATATAATGGTACTTACAGCATTTCGTAGCGTCCACAAAAATTCAAAATGCTGTCAGTCAGCCTTTTTTTCTCGTTTCCATCATTGCCACAAAGCTGAGTCAAAAACTTGTGTCGGAGGACGCAAACTTTTCATGGACAACTCTCTGAATTTTTTCAGAGCAGTCAACACGGTTTGCAACCCGGGTCGTTTGTTCAGGCAACACGGTTTGCAACCCGGGTCGTTTGTTCAGGTGGTGGAAGGCCAGCACGTTCCTATGTTCCACTTTGTCATTGGTGACAGACTGCAGACCATGCCTACGAAGCTGACGCTTGGTAATGGAAGCGATTGATTCAGCAACGTTGTCACCTCCCACCACCGTGAACCCTAGACGACTTTCCTGAGCACATCCCTGCTTTGCAATTTGCAAGGTTTCTCAAGAGGTCGATCTCTGCCTTGATGAGTCCTTGTTTCTGAATCACTGACAAAGGAGTGAACAAGTGTCTGATGTGAGAGACTCCTTCCAAGGATGGGATCTGAGATCGACTCTCGGGGACCCCACCTTCCAGAACCCATCCCCAACGTAGCATCAACGTCACATCCACCTCAACGTAGCATCAACATCACATCCACCTCAACGTAGACCTCCAGCGAACGTTAACATGCCCCACCCCACCCCACCCCACCCCACCCCACCCCAACTCACCCGACCTGTTAACCTCATCGGAGAACCTGGGGCCCCGAGGGTATATATATATATATATATGTATGTATGTATGTCTGTCTGTATGTATGTATGTATGTCTGTCTGTATGTATGTCTGTCTGTCTGTCTGTCTGTCTGTCTGTCTGTATGTATGTATGTATGTATGTATGTACGTATGTATGTATGTATGTATGTATGTATGTATGTATGTATGTTTAGATTCAAATACAATCTTAAAGGTTCAAAGCCACCTGTTTATCCACATACCTGTTCCCGTCTGGTTTATCCGTGTGTCTTACGTACTATCGAAATCTAGTCGGATCTACAGTAACAGAAAGGCAAGCGGCTGGGGGATGTTCACCTTGCCACTTTGTATCAATTTGCGTGATATCTAGTTTCCAGTCTAAATGTCGATTAGTGGTTTCTTCGAGGATGACAGCACTTGGGATCCAAATATGCACCCTCTTCGTCACCCCAAGCTTTCATTGTGACCCATAGTGACTCATCCTGCTCGGCGTGCCGAGGATCTATCTGCTCCTTCACCCGGAGTGCATGAGTAAACTGGGGGCAAGCCCCATTTCTGAAGCACCCAATTCACCGCCTGTTTGCCTCGCGCATAGCTGAAGCTGATCTTGGATAACAAGCCATGGCAGCATCAACCCTTGTGATGCGTGCTGGTGAGCCATCCCGGGGAGAATGCCAACAAAATAAGCACCAATATTGATGAGATGTAAATAGCTGCAACCAAATGATGATGATGATGATGATGATGATGATGATGATGATGATGATGATGATGGTTGGATTTGCTTGGATTTGCTTGGATTCGCTTGGATTCGCTTGGATTCGCTTGGATGCAGCCAAGAAAAGAATAAAGAACACCGACAAACAACCGTTGTTGGTGTATTGTGCACTGCTGCTGGCCATTCGTTGCGGTTGACATAGAACCTGTCAATAGCAGTGGGTTGAATCCTTCTTGGGACCTCCGTTCACTAAATTTGGCTGTGCCAAAAAGTTCTGGTGACCTGGTGGGTCTGGTAAACCCACCGCCGCCACCACTAGAAACAAATACAGCAGCAGCAGCTGAAATCATACAAACAAAAGCAACAGAAAAGAACAAAAAAAATAACCTCGCAACACCCTTGCTTGGGATCTTCACCACTATCAAACAACCAAGTGATGATGCTGCCCGACTGGTGATTACTACTTAAGCATGGCTCGCACCCTGAGGATAATCACCAACGACGACAACAGTAGTGCGTAATGACTGTTGACCCGGGTGACAAATAGATACAAATGGTTGTAAGTTGCATTTGCTAGTAAGCATCAATTCAAATTAGTTGGGGAAACACTGCGAATCACTGCCACATATTGACAGATTCACGGCCACTTCATGTTTCAAACGAGGGCAACTAGGCAGCACACACAAATAGCATGTAGATATAGATATAAATAAATTCATATATATAAGTAAATATATAACTATGAATATATAGTTTCATTTACATTTATATACATATGTGTGTGTGCAAGTAGGTATGTGCATGCATGTCATATATAAACTTGACTATCCGTATGTGCCACGCCTGCCCAAACCACTGAGAGTCTTTCATACACTGTTCTGTGCAAATAGTTATAGGTCAAACCCCCCACTGATTCTGGATTCTAGCTATTGACCACTAGCTACGAGTGTTTTCAGTGTTGCCAATGGGTTTTGAGCCTACTAGTTAGGGTTTAAAAAACCATCAAAACTGGGTCAATAGATATGATTATGGCGAGCTATCATGAGTGTTATTCGCCACTATTGACCCCTAGTGCTCTCAGCATACCTCATGAGACTGTACGAAAACCCTGAACAGGTAAAGGATATGCACGAGCGAACCATCACTACTAAGCATGTGCAGACCATGCTTTTAGTGGATCACTATGGTGTGCACTAGCGAATGCACAAGCGGATGGAACCCAAACACCAACCCAAAGAAAAGAACAACCTCCTCATTGCCAAAACCATGCCGCTGAATTACTGGCGCCTAGGGGTTGCTTATTGTCCATACGTGCCAACCTGCTTCAAGCACTTCAAAATTGATTTTTTGCGGCGTGGGGGAGGTTTTGCTTAATGGTCATGGGTTTGATTTCATCCTTGACATTCACCAATACACTGCAAAAACCACCGTCACTCTTTCATTAATATCAACCTAGGACAATTCCCATATCCACTATCCACTGTTGATATCTATTATCCATCTCCACTATCTATATCCACTGTCCAAATTTATCCTTGATACTTCGTTGCTTACTTTATCCACTATCCATATCAAATCCACTACCCACTATCCACTACAGTATTCACTGTCAATATCATGAATACTGTATCTATTAATGTCCATCATTAAATACCATTAACATCTATCATTAATCATCAGCAAATATCAATATCTATAATTGACCCACTGTATTAAATGGCCACAACCCACTGTTAACAGATATTGATGGCCATTAGTATAATCATTGGCTATTATCATTGACCCACTATCATCAAAATATAATCAGCCATCATTCCCCCATCATATACCCACATTATGTCAATAATCATCAACAAGTATCAATATCTATAGATCTATTGGTGGCCATTCACCCACGATTTTCTATCATATCATATGACGTCACTGACACGCCATCAAATGTCCACCATCCATCGTGGCAGCGCATGGCAGGTGCCTCCCGGCAGGGAGCGCCAGGCACTGGAGAGGACCACCCGGGCTCCAGAGCAGACGAGGACTCGGGCCAGGCATTTCCTGAGCGGCCCAGGCGGCCCTTTTTTGAGTGGTGTATAGTCCTTATAGTGGTTGTATAGTGGTCAAAACAGTGATTATAGTGGCTATATAGTGGTTATAGTGGTGAAGTACCTCTCTAGTAGTAGTTATACTGGTAGAAAACAAGTTCATAGTGGTGTATAGTGGCAGATATCCCCACTATATAGTGGTAGATGAGGTTAGATAAGAGTTTAGAGATCTAATAGTAGCCCAGTAAAGAGTAGATATGAAATGTATCGTGGTAGTATACCTATACGGGTCGGAATTACAGTAGCTACTGATTAGATTGGAGGAGCCAGTTAACTATACACCACTCTAATAGGTGCAGGCGGAGATTTTGTTAGAGGTCGGGGCCACAAAAAAAGATAGGGGTAGAAATTATGATGGTTTCTAATGGTTTACAGGGGTTCACCATGGTTTATAATGGTTGGTAGTGGTCAATAATGGCTACCAGCTGTTCATGATGGTTTATGAACCTTCTTGGGGGATTGGTCAAATAATGGTTAAACAAATCATTACAATGGTTTACCATAATCAATCTCGAGCGAGGCATTTCCTGTTTATAGTGGTAAATAGAGGTTATAGCAATTCATGAATAAATTCTATTGGCTTATAGCGGTTAAGAACGGATTACAGTGGTTGAACATTGGCCAATAGTAGTCAATGATTTTCTATTAATCAATGGTTTATAGTAATGAATTGCTTTACAGTGGTTACCAAAGGCTATAGCCATTGAATAATCAATTCTATTGGTTTACAATGGTTAATACTGGTTCATATCATAGTGGTTCAACATGGCTACCATCAGCTGCTAATAGCGGTTTATATTGGTTAATAATGGCCATAAAATGCAGATTTGTATACCTCTAGAATTTAGGAAGATATATGACTAGACTAGAATAGATTGAGATCGATTAAGCAATCTAATCATATAGGAAGTTCTAACAAGTCATTCATTTTTTTTGCAATCACTGCCTAAGTAATGTGGACGAGTCAAAGATAGCTGGGAGTGGCTGAGTATGTGGCCAACAATGGCCATACAACTTGCCAATGGCATTGTATATATATATATATACATATTATTCCGGGTAGTTAAGAAAGTGGCTAACCAGCACCAATTATATGGCACTCGAATCGACAATGGCAGGTGAATCATGTGTATCGACAAAACTACCTGGGCAATGCAATGATGGTACTTGATGATGGCCAATGGGCGTTTAATCCAAACCAACCAGCGGTTCGTCTGTAATGAGCTAAGGGAACCATATGGTTAACAAAAAAGTGGCAGTGGACGGACGAACACAGGGGAAACAAGACTGGTGGTGCTAAATGATCGCCATGATTATGTGCGTGAGTGCTTGCTACAATCATGGGCCAATTATTAAATATCATTCAATAGTGACCGCCGTCCAGAGTATGAAGGCAAAACAAAGGAGTTGAATTCAGTTCAACGACTCGGAATGAGCATCTTTTCTTAAGGCTTGATCTCCTTGCCTAGGTCCTAGGTACTATCTATCGACTTGGAATAGCCTGTCACTTTGGAATTGGAATCCGCTGAGCTCGTTTCCAATTTTCTCCTAGGAAAGCGCGTGGTTTCGTGGTTTCATCTTCAAGAACGGTGCCTTCGAAAGCAACACAGTTCATGAAGTCACCAAGGATTGTCAACCACAAAACTCTTCATTGCCAAGAAAAATTGTTTAGTCACCGTTGCCAACAAACTTTTGCTACAAAATCCCCATCTGTATCTAACCGTGGTTTCAATGGTTTCAACGAACGATCAGAAAAAAAAACCTTTTGTTGGATGGTGCACGCATTCAGACAAAATGCGTGCCTTTCACCAAGCCATGATTACTTCAGGGTCGGCACTATCAACCATTGGATTGGTGAGAAAATCAACGTGGGAAACCCATGGTCACAAAATCAGTTTCAAACGGCCCTGTAAGGCTTTCGGTATTCCCATCAACCAATCCAGTCAAACAAGCCAACCAGCCACAACAAACCTTCCAACATAGCGAGCCGACCAGTTTGAATAGCATACCTGACATACACATCGGCTGACATGGCAAGTGCTGATGATCAATCTTCCAGCACCCCTACTTTGATACCTTGATACCAAGCTCCACGCCCGGGTTCACCTTGTCAAGAATTCAAACAACCTTCTGGCTTAGTTGGTGAACATAATTAGGGCAACTGCCAGGCCAATAGGAGAGATAACCAGCTCGTTCAATGACTGATCAATTGGTAGCTGTTAATTGGTTATAACTGCAAGCCATTTGGGGTTCATCATGGTTCCACCTAGTTATGTGGCTGATGAAGTAGCTGAACCAGCTAGGGGTCACCCCACCTTCCAACCTATCATCCATGGGCTGCCGAGTGTCATTGCCCGGGGTCGGAACAATCCATGGCCCTCTGCCTTCGCAAGCTTCACCATGGCTGTGGAGTCCTGCGCTTGGTCAGCTACCGCAATGGCTCATACTTGCTGATCACCAATGAACGGTCAATAATGAACTGGTTATAGTAGAAAACTGCTTTTAACCAACTGGTTATAGTAGAAAACTGCTTTTAACGAACTGGTTATAGTAGAAAACTGCTTTTAACGAACTGGTTATAGTAGAAAACTGCTTTTAATAAACTGGTTATAGTAGAAAATCAGTTAAGGAACTAATATCATCGGCAAAGAATGGTCAATAGTCACCTAGTCACCTCTCAATGGTTGCAGAATGATTACCATCAACCAATCGTGGATAGAATCAATCAACTATATTGGCCCACATTGGTTCAGCTAGAAGTAGTACCCGCACGAGGGGCTGAAGTTTCCAAGCTTGTAGAAGCCAAGGGGAAACAAATGTGCCTACAGAATGCAGCCAACGCAGTCGCCAGCACAACAAAATCACTAAGGCAAAATAACTTAACTGCCACAACCAAGAGACACGGAACCAACCAGAACCAAACACAGACTGTCTCACACCCATCCGATCCGCAAGGCTACCTTCGCGATCAAGCGCGACACATTTTCCACGAGAAAACATACGGTTTTGTGACCGGCCCAATCGCGAAAAACGCATTTAGTGCAAAACTTCCTTCACTGTTCGACTCTGTTCCAACTTGAAATAACATCGACGCGCTCGAAGTGCCAAACCTCTCACATAAAATGACAATCCAGCATCTGTCCAACAACCTGCAAATGTACCGAACACCACGCCTGTCACACAAAATGCACATTGCATGTTCTTGAGTTGATGTCTTAATTTGTTGTGATGGATTTGATGTGTTTATTTGTTGTGCCATCGATCTGATGTGTCAATTTGTTGTGTGATTCATTTAATGTGTTAATTAGCCGCCATGCATTTGATGTGGTACGTTGTTGTGTGATGGATTTGATGTGGCAATTTGTTCTGTGATGAATTGTTTGATGGGTTAATTTCTCGGCTTAATTTGTTGTGAGTGATTTGATGTGTTGACTTGTTGTGGGCTTGATTTGGTGTGCTGATTTGTTGAAGGGAATTGATTGGGAATGTGATTGAATGTTAGATTATTTGAATCTCCGTAGCACGGAAGTTTCACCACTTCGTAGCTGAACTTCTTCTGACTATAATTGATAAATAATACTGGCGATACTCGTATAATTTTACGGTTCATAACTCTCATTGACTACTCGTGGTTAGTACAATGATCTAACACTGGTCAAGTATCATGACATTGACTAGTGGTGGTGAACAACAGCTATAAATGTTACAATCAACTAACAGTCGCCGCTAGTGGTCAATGGTCATAGTTAACGCCTAATGAGTACCCATCAATATCAACTTCCATGAATCAATTATTACTGCATGGTTAACATTCAGAATAACGGAGGTTGATGGCAGTGCAAACCGTTTAGCAGAAAATGGTTATATAATGTGGTGTGTGTAGGCTTCATGCGCTCCAAGGAACGAATGCCTTAATCATCGACCGGCACCTTACAATTATACGTAATTAAATGTAGTGCGTGTGTGTCTGTCTGTGTGGCTCCTTTGTTTGCTGGCTTCATTTGCGCGTACAAACCAAATCTTAACTGGGCAACTCATCCAGAATTAAACAAGATAATTCACATGGCTGTGGGTCAGTTCACCCTGTTTTCCCGGTTCCCCTATCATTCAGCACTCTTTTCCCTATTATTGTTGGTTCTTATCCCCCATGAAATGGGGCAGTTAAGAGCTTGACCCATAGCCATATACTTGGTATATATCCCCTAAAATTGTTGGTTATTATCCCCTATCATTAACCATCAACTAGCTATTATAAGATCTTGACCCAGCTCGCCACATCAATCTTAACGTATTGCGTTACGCATCACGTTGCACATCGCTCCTCTGTGCCAAGTGCCTTCTGCAGCTGGATGCCACACATGGCTGGATGTAGTACACCATCCACATCGAGAAACAGCACTCGCACCTGTGGGCGCAACGGATTCAATGATTGGTAAACAGAGGTTGGCTAGGCAGGGTTTGTGGGCCTGCCAA
>VSDK01021573.1:677304-749554 GCA_009767595.1 Symbiodinium kawagutii
GGGGGGTTTATTAATCCGGGGTTGGCATTAATTTGTAAGTTTTGACTCCACCATTCTCATTCTCCAAGCTTATATCTTTTGCAAGGGTCCCACTTGGCCTTCGTTGGCCCATGTCATCCCGAAGGCTGATGATTGCAATTACCATAAGAAATCGCGCGGTTTTGGGTGCATCAGCTATGAAAAACAGCAAAACTCTAAGTATGGCCCCAAGAATCGCTGATCAAAAAAGTAGCTGACACAAAGTATGACCCCATTTTTTTAATCACACAAATCCCTGGCCCAAGAAAAGTCGCCTTTCAAGGTGCGGGGATCGACTGGTGGCCGCCGTCCCATCCTTCAAGCGCCATTTCAAGCTCTTTGGCAGCGCATCGATGTGGTGCCACTTCCGTTTGTAGGACTGCCCGATGCGAGCTGCCAATCACCAACCCGAGGTTGAGAACCCATGGCTTTAGCGAACTGAACGGTAACCTGGTTGATCATAGCTAGCAAACCGTTGATCTGCACTCATTATGCCACTTGGAACTCAATTCTCTAAACCCAGAGTTGCCAACAATCCTATCGACTCAGCGGGTCACCACCCACCCACGACCTAGCAATACAACGTGATATCATCAAATGATACAGTAGCGGCACAATGACAAGGCTAATTGTACATGTGTGTGTGTGTGCATGTTTTCCAAAATGTACATCTAAGTCACATTTTGAATGCACATTGGTACTGGAGGGAAACCCATGCCCCCTGACAAGCCATGGTTGGGGGGTTCATGTATTTTGATTTTATGTTGCCGGGATTCATTCCTTCCCTGTCAGATCCCCAAATCTATCAAGATACAATCCCAATCCTCAATATTAAGGTCCCATTTTCGATCTCATCAATGGCATACGATTTAAAACACATCTGGACACGCCTATCAATGAAGAAACAGACAACACGCAGACATATCTACATTGATGCACCATGATACACCCAGTTTTAAGCAGCCCAACTTCGACCAGAATTCTGAAGCCAAGGCTCACCTCCAAGCATGAACTAAGAACATCAACACGGACAACAGTAGAACAACAGCAACAGCGGCTGCCAGGGCACAGAATTTTCCCCATCCTATTATGATCTCATCTATGTATGTGCACTGTGTGAATTGTGTGTGTTTAAAACTCAAACACATTGTTCGACTTTGGGTTTCTGGACCATGTCAGTCGCAAATCATACTAATTAATGATTTTGGCAGTGCACCCAAAGATTTCACTAATGACGTGGTTGCTTACCTTGGATTGCAAGACCCCTGATCAATGCAACAAGGCACTGGGAATCCACTGCTTTGCTCGATTGCCCAAAGGTTGGGATGTTTCCTTGCCATCTCTTGCCATATCAAGGCTTTGAGGGTGTTACCTTCCATAGTTTTAGTGCAAAACATTGGCAAAAGTCCCACCATGCAAAGTGGCAGCGAGCAACGCCAAGCAACGCCATGCAACGCCCATCCGCCTTGTAGACACCTTTCAAGACCTGCTCGGTGCGCCACTTTGGTTCGCCATGAGACTGTAAAAACCTGAGCTGCGAGGCACCGCTACTGGTAGCCAACTCACCGGCATTTCACATAGCAAATTGTGAAAATGGCCATGATCACAAGAAAATGGTGGCAAGAAATGGTCACGTAGCAAATCACAACTCGGGGGAATCACAACTTGTAATGATGGCTGATGATGGTTGATGCGTGATCGGAAAGAAAAAACATCAATGAACCATATGAACCCAGCATAGTTCTGAGATCCCCTCAGATACAACGAACCGCCCTTGCAGCTGCAGGCTGCCCACCCCCGGGTTGTACCTTAAACCCTTCATGGCAACAAGGGTTCTATGTCACAAAGCAGTGATGAAAGATCTGGACTGGTGAAAAAATCACAAAATAATGTAAAAACCCAAATGGATCTGAATGGAAGAACTGTGTATACAATCTTGAAAAAACATGAATAAACCAAGACATATATGAATATGCACAGTTATTCTCAAAAACGGAGGGAACCGCAAAAATCAGAAAGCTCCACCAGCTATAGCTATGGCACCCATAAGCCACACCAGCCAGCACTCCGTGGACCAGACTCAATCAGGGCCCGACACCTGCACTGCCATGGTGCCCCCATGTTGGCATGCGGCATTTCTGGGGTTGAGAGGGGATTCCAACAGCAGAAATCACGTAGAGCAAGATCACAACATGTGTCATAAAGATGAGTCATGAACGAGAAACAGCACAGATGGGGGATGACGCTCCCTGCATGATGCCAATGACAACATCCCTGCACCGAACCCAGCGTCATGGGCGCAACCCTTCCGCTGGGGCTTGCCCGGCCTGGGACTGGCTGAAGTCATCGGAACTCCATCCAGCTGCCGCTGCCCGGCAGCTGATGTAAGTTCAGTTCCTGTGCCTTTCCTGTGCCTTTCCTGTGCCTTTCCTGTGCCTTCGTGACCTTTGTACTACGAGTTTCTCTGTCAAAGGCGCCCTTGCTTCAAGTGCTCAAGTGTTAAAGTCAACACTGAAGTCTATGCCCATGTGGTGGTCTTGTTCATGTTGGAATTGTCGCAAGGCGCATGGCAACCTGCATGCCAACCATGGACTTTGATGGACTTTGCAGATGCCGCCAACCCCGACATGAAGATGATGTTCTTCTGGGAATCTCAAACACACTTTGGTGACAATCTTGCCAACTTCTCGGTGGTAAGCTCACCATGCAGCGAGTAAGATCTGTTGTTGCCAGTGGATGCTTAAAGTCTAAACTGGAGTAAGCCAAAATGAACGCGAGCGAACACCCAAATGCGGGAGAAACCCGACAATATCCTTGGTAGTTCATCCCAGGACGCTCCTAATGTAGCATGATATTTTCCTTTGCCAGGTACATGGCGTCCTTCGGATGAGCAAACCGCTGGAGTCTACGGAACCCCTCGTCCTTGGCTTTCCTGCAACTTTGTGGCAGTCGCCACCTCGTTGCTCATCTGGCAGCGTCACTGAAACCATGTGAATCCTTTCATGGTGTTGGGTTACCATGGGTTACCTGCTTGCAGCAGCTGTAAGCCACCAATCGGTACTGAGCCTGTACTTGCTGATCGGGTCTTGACACTGACTAGAAGGCTCCTGAAATTTGGTTGACTATTACACTTTGGCCATGTCAAATTCATACGCCTTGCTTGCACCAACAGCCGGTACTCAATTCCATCCGCGCCACCCGTAATGATTAGAAGCTGAGTTGAGCTGCCCCCTGTGAACCACCACCGAAACCGAACTCCTCTGAGCTCGGCAGCTCGACTTGAAGCTCAGGCCCCCAGCAACAGTGATCTACAGCAATATGTCTGCCGGAGATCCTCCGCTTTCCTCCAAGCCGCTTCAGTAGTGACCACTCGGAAAGCAGTGACCACCCTGAATCCTTTCATTGTATGGCTTTCGATTTCACGCTGAAAGTGATGAGTGTGATGTGCGACATTCTCGTCTCCCACAAAACCAGACAGTCAGCGTACAAACGGTGCGAGAAAATATCAAGTATCAAAGGTCCGAGGACGATTTTCAGCTCGTGATTGTTAATATCATTAATATCTGCCAGTCAACGGCAGGGGTGCGGCCGACAAAAGGACCCATTCACAGCTGCCATACCCAGTGGGTTGTTGGCCGTCAGGGGTTTGAATCCCATGACTTGTCCATGGCTTGCCACCCTGCCCTTGACAGCTCCTTCTACGACGACTATGCTCCCGCAAGCACCGCAGACCTGAGATGTCAGGGCATGAATTGTACCTCCCCATTGAGGCACGATTATATATCACCATGATGGATTATGATAATAGCCATCAATCTCATGGGTCCTAGAAAGCATCAAAATTTTGCATTGGATTTCTTTGAAAAGCTCTGCTTAAAGAATTGGATTGAAAATATTGAAAGTTGGGGCTGTCATGCAGTTGGGATCTGGATTTGGAAAGAAAGATGAAGAGTTGAAAATATTTTGCATGTGAGGCATCCCCCAATAATGAAAATTGATGAAAATTGCATTACATAGATGGCCCAGTGGTGCGAGGCAATTTGCTTGCAGATTGCAAGGTCAGCCATACTGGTTCTGATTTCTCTCACGGGCCCTTCGCATACAAAGGTTTTTGATTTTTCCCTTTGTCGTATCATGTGTTTCATCAGGGCGGACCCCCCATCTGACAGAATTTATATATTTTTGTTCCTTCTCCCCAAATTTGTCTCCCCGAATGCGAACACCAAAGCATTGGTGACGGACCATTCTTGTGCTTCCCTCCATTGTTTCACCGGCATCTACCATGGTCAATCACTATTAGCCGCTGCACAAACTCATCAAATTATTATGTAGTAGCATCATTGATGGAAACCTTTAGTTCCTCCCAGGTTGCTCAAATTGTCCCTAGAGATTCCCGCAAAATTCGCCATGAATGAATTGCTCCGCCCTGCAATCTTGAACCAAGTTTGCCGCATCTCCGTTTTTTGAATGTTTTTGGTGAAGCTGGTTGCAGTAGCATGGGATTTATTGAATTACAATAAGACCAAAAAAACAAGAAAAAAATAAATGCCTTTTGCATGAAGGCCCATGAAAAGAAGACTTCAGAGAATTGTTTTGACGTCCGTCCCCAGCGTCGTTTCAACAATGTTTCGCCTTCTCAGCCACGAGCAACAGAAACGAACCAGTGCAAACATTATGGTTTGATCATGTCTATCAGTCTATCATTGCATTCCTAATCGGACCCTAAAAGATCCACATTAAGAATGCCCCATACCAGATCTTACGCACTCGTGGTTTTCATGGATAGATGATGCATCCAAAAATCTGCTGGATCTTCCATGAATCTTGTTGCAAATTCCCATTGATATCCGATGCGTAGATCCCCCAGGCAGTACGACTTGCTCAGGTCCAAACGCTTCCATCCTCGCGACCGACGCGTCAGGGCGGGCCTTGCGGGGTGAATCTTGTGCCCCGAACACCTGGGAACAGCACCATTCGGTGCCTACAACATTGCAACCAACAGCAACAATAACGCCAACATATGGGCACTGACCAAAGGAAACTCCAAATCTTCCACAAATAGTCTGGTTTAGTTGACCAATGGAGTGTCTGCTACCACAAATCAATCAATCCATATGTATGTGTAATCATACGTGTGCCCAATAATGCTATATCATTGTTATCTGCAATATCCGAAAATGTGCGCATAAGGAAAAGAAAACGACATGCAAAATAAGAACACTTGCAATCACATAGTCAGGATGTTCCTTAATCAGCCCTGCAACAATGTGGTTTTCAAACCTAGCACTGACCTTAGCAAACCTACCAAGTCACGCCTATTTTGGTAGAATGCGATGAGAGCCTATGACATGACAGTCTCCAAGAACAACAGAACAGAAAATCTGCCTGAACATTCACGCCTTCCAAGGCATTTTTGAGCTTAAGCACATCCAAACCTAGGCCTTAGCAAGCTACTTCTCGTGTTTTCCTGGCCCAATGGACCTCATAGTTGTTGTAGTTGTAAGGCCGCTTCACCAGCAGAGTGGAATAGAATTCCCGACACCAGCAGAATGACAGTTGTAATGTTCGGTGGTTTCGTGTGAAGCGGCCCAGGTCACAGCATCGATGAGAGGCGGTCACTGCTTAGGTCCCCAAAGGCTGCTGAAACAAATGGAATCCAAGGCTGCAGTATGCCAAAATCTTATTGTTGACTGATTAGATTTTGTTGCCGGGGCTTCTAAGGGCTGTTGTTGAAGGTAATTAAGGGCTGATAATGAGTTAGAAATATTTAGAACTAGTGGATCAATGTTGGATCCACAATAACGAAGCAAGCGTGGTTCGGCGGGAGACCGCCAGTAATTTGTGGTCGAATTGGGGTTGGTGAGGTTCTTGAGGTCAGCAACCGCGATCAACTGTATCAACTATCAGGACCATCAACCAACATGAGCCACCATGAACAATGAACCCGTATAAAGAGTTGGCTGCTAGCCTGGCTCGCCCCACCATGGTTCCCCCACGTCTGTCATTGCCTGACCATGACTGGTGGATCCACATGAACCATCATGAACCATCATGAACCATCATGAACCATCATTTCTTTACGGAAGATGACCATTGACACAATTGGGTACATCCAAATAACAATAATTGTGTTCACAGCCAGTCTTGCCTTTTTAATTGCTCACTGTCATTAATTACTAGGCATCGTCAGCATGAGCCAACCGCATCCAATCGTCATTTCATGTAGCCAATTTACCATCAGCCTCAGCCGGCCTCCTCCACATGTGTGGCCTGCCCAGCGTGAGGATCCGTTCGTGAATGTTAATCGGATGAGGAATCATGGCGAAGAGTCACGGAATCAAATCCACCAAATTCAGCCAACAGCGTGAAATTGAGTGATCATGAATGATGTAGTGGTTGCAACTGGTCGGAGATAGTGGTAGCTAGGGTGCAGATGTATATACATACACACACACACACATATATATATATATATACATGAATATATTTATTTATTCATTTATTTATTTATGTATGTAGTTATACTTATATGTGCGTGTATGTATATATATTTCTGCGTGAATCCCCATATAATCCAGTAGTGCGGGTCTACCCTTGGATGTGCAGTTCAGCTGATTGTGGTCACGCCAGGTGGTGCAGCAAAAGGAAGTGGCTCTAGGGGGCACAAATGGGAGAAGTGCACCAAGTTGTCCAGGCACGGGGGATTGACCACCTTGCCGTTGGACCCTAGGGGGGACTAGAGCTCCCTACCAGTGTGGACTCTTACGCGTGGAGCCACATGTGTGTGATAAATACGAGCTATTCAATATCTGTATATATATATATATATATCTGTATATATACACACAGCTCGGGAATCGTAATCTGGTTTTTTGAACGCTATGGGCGTATCCCAACAAAAACCAACTCATTTCGTCAATGGACACATTTAGCCAGAATGAGCAAATAATATAAAGGTTTCATGAATTGAACTTGCTGTGCCGGAACGCTTGTGCATTTGTGGATTTGACCATAGAATTTGATCAACTATGCCCACATCTGGCCATATAGTGCATATAGTAATCAAAAAAATAATAAAATACATGACAAACATATGTATATATACTTAATGTTATAAATTATCATTATATATATAATATATATATAATCATATGTAATGTATACATGAATCAATAAATTACCAAACTAGAAAAGCCGTAGGCATGGGGAAATCATAATTTGTTGGATGTTTTTTGCAAAAACAAGGGTATGAGTATGAATTCACTTTTAAAAACCCATCTATGCCCTATTTCTGAAGCAACACCTGGGTGTGCGTAAACCCAAGTTAAACTCGTTGTTGCCTTGAAACCTTGATCACATAGTTTGGGCAGTGCTGTTGGGTTGAAAACCATTCTCTCTGCATACCCAGGTTAATATGTTAATCTATTCATCTATGCGCGGCAAGAGGCCTTGCAATGTTGCTCCCATCAGCTAAACATTCTTTGAAACCAATGCAAAAAAACAGTGGCTATACGAGGGCTCGTGGGTTTAGGGTCCTAGCGTTTAGGATGTATGATTTGTGTTTTTCCTTTTTGGGTTTTGGTTTAGGGTTCTATGGTTTACAGTAAATGTTTGTTAGCTGGTAGCCTACACGGCTGACATTCCAAAATGCACAAAACACTGCCGCCCCGCATTGAAAACGCACTTATCCTGGCAACACTTAACACTGTCTGGCTGCAATTGCCTGTGAAACTGGCAGTGCTAACTGGAAACAGCTACTGAATGTTGAAATCTAAATAACCGCCCCCCAAATAAATTACGCCAACTGGCCAGTTCCCAATAATAACCCCCCTAATAAAGTATGCGAAAAAAACATTGGGGTAACCAAAGTTGATGAAAAACATCCTTAACATAGGCAATTCATTTAGCAATGCCAAAGTAGATTCTGGATTTCCTGCCAATTGGATTTCTCATTATTCGTCCTTTTAAAGCAATCGTTAACCCTCTAAATAATAAAGAATAGGGGGGTTTGATTTAGGTTCCAACATGAGTCTACTTATAACTGGTGAGTTTGGGGTGCGGCTTTCTGCTTGAACATACCGAAAACAAATGCCTCGAGGATGGACCAAGTCCAAGTTGTGAGAAGCACGGGCTTGGACCCCTGGGTTGGGAAACCCTGGGACCATAGTGGCCATAGCAACACCATAGGTCTGGTCTTCGTCTATGTCACTATATGTCAGTGCCTGCTTACCCGGACTACTGGGGAGTCCACCGGCTGGCAGCCAACAGCACCTCTGCTTGAGACCTAGCTTTGCTTTTTGTTCTCTCCGCACGCTGCACTGGGCAAAAACGATCAGAGCAAATGGCGCATGATCTGAGAAGGCATTTTGGTGGTGGATGGTTCTCGCATGTTCTCTCTTTGCCACGGCTGATGGCAAATTGTCGGATGAAAATACTGCAAATCAGTCGTACGTCAATGTCACCAAAAATGATGATGATGGGCAAATAGACATTGGACCCAGCCGCATGGAAGTCAATGTTTGACACCAGGGCTGTCGATTGTGACCCAGGGCCCAATGCATCGAATCTTCACCAAGCTTGTGAAAATGATCCCTAAATGCCTGTGGCAAATCAAGGGCCACACTCAGATTAGAATGACCCGCTGCACGACTAGTCCTCACTGAATTCTGTCCTCAGCGAGTCTTAGTCTATGCGACCGGATCAAATCCAGGCCTAGGCCACTTGCTCCCAATGTAGGAAATGCGCTGCATTGTGCATTTCTCTGGCGCAAAGCCGGATCAAAATCATATACCTGACCTACTTTACATCTTCATTTGATTGCTGGGGATTCTGGGTAATGACTGCAAAAGGAAACACACAAACAATTTCCCGTTCTTCAAGTCTTGCCAGCTTTGCGAAAACTACAGTGCCACTGCAAGTCGACATCCCCAAAGTTCAATCAAACCCGACACCCCATCAAACAGGAACCAATATGAACCTTCTCACCCTGCTTGCTCTAGGTCAGCAAATGCTTGCCAGTAATCCTCAATGAACTTCGACAAACTGATTTGGGGCGCTGCCTTGCCAGCGTTTTCCTGTGGTCAAAATCACGTTTTTCAAACGAGGACTTGACCACTTGGAAACTTGAGGAAACTTGCCACTCACTTCGCATATCCTTTGGTTCCAGGTTTATACTCAGGTGCTTCGGGATGGTACCTTGGCTGGGCGGTGTCCGGCGCTGCCAGGGTTGTGCCGTTCGTGGCAAATCTTCATCTCCAAGGTGATCACCCAAAGGGATCCGCTTGCAGTATGCGAACTTAAGTTCTCACCCGGGTAACTAATGGGTAACTAATGGCCTTATAAACCTAAAGTTACAACTGGGAGGCACATGTAGTGGTTTGGATATGTTCTGATCACCCAAGAGGTTGAGAGGCGATGATCACCACGGAAAACCTGCCAGGGGCCAGGCCTACAAACTGGTCCCATCAACTGGCAAATGAAGCGTTCGCAACGCCCTCCGCCCTGTGACAAATGTGGCAGTCGATGCTGACCCACATACCCACTCGGTGGTATGTTTTCTGCATGGAAATTCCTGGCCACTCACGCATTGGATCGTATTGGTAAATCCACTGCTTTCAACATGGGGCTGTCCGTGAAATGGTGTGCCTATGGCCGACCTACAGCCCGATGAGCTGGTGGCAAGGTGAATGTTTACCCAGGATCAAGAGGATCATGCAGGGGCCCGGAAGGGTCATTGGTCTTGCGGCTTTCCTACCAAGCTACGGTAATCCCCAAAAATGTTTCATTGAATCCTGAGGTGAGATTGTCTTGCAAAGGGATGACTGCAAGTTGGAATATCCCCAGTCATGTTGGGATGCGAAATCCACCATCAACTGGTCCCGTTGTGACTGGTTGCTTCACACCAGCAACGGCCCCCTTGGGGTGACGTGATCACCACCCCCAAAGACCAGCTGATAAAACTCAGAGCTGACAACGGCTGGAAATGGCATCTGGTCCACCGAACTGGCGGCGCACATTTCTCTCCAAGACACTTCCGGAATTCAGCGTTGAAGTACTGTCCTAAGCGCTCATTTTGCCACCGAATTTCGGATGATCTTTTGGAGCGTTGCTACTAGCAACGATTAACCTCATTTGCAGTAATGCCAATGTTGATCCGAAGTATGTCCTGATCTTTTGCAGTTGTTTTTTCTTTTCCGCAGCTTTCTCTGACGTCTGGTCTTGCGAAGGATAGTGCCTCCGGGAGTTTGGAAGCGAATCCTAAAGTAGCCAGTAATTTCGGAAGCACCTCTTAGCCTAGTAGCCAAGCAGCACAGGATGCGATGGGGGGAAATCATTCTACGCTCTTCACTTGACATGTTCATAGTGTTCATTCCATTTTCGGTCGAGATGAGAGACCATCAATGCTTATGGATGGGAAGCATCAATGGGGATCATCTACTTGGATACAATTGGTCAAGAGTTGGAGGAAGTGTAGAAACATGTGGGTCCCATTGATCATTGGGAATCCAATTGCCCAGCATTGTCACTCAATGGCTCAAGTAGCAACATGCCGAGAGGAAACCCATCCCCGAGTGGAACAATCCAGCACTGAGGACTACTACTGTACCTCACGAACCTGCCAAGCAACTGAGGAGTGTCTCATCCAAGTCCGGCTCTTTTTCGAAAGGAAGCCTGAGCCGTTCTTGGCTGAAGATGATAGCGATCCCCAACACACCACAGAAGTTGCCAAACGCACACTACACAAATATATTAAATAGATCTTGTTAAACGTAACAACATGATAGTCAACCTGGAAGGAGTAACAGCTGGAGTCAGCTGGACACTCGTCACAAGCAGAACATTGGAGGCTGCCAAGCTGCACCACCAACTCAGGAGACGTTGTCTCCAGGCTCTTGTCACGGATGTCTGCCATCAAAGGATGGGAAAGAGCCTCCACCAATCTCCACCAGTTGTGCCAATGGTTTGTTTAGCATCTGGCGAAGAAATCTCAATCAAACTTATCAAGCAGGCACACCGCACTGCCCAGGTAGAGCTGCCTCTTGCACGGAGATTCGTGTCTTTGGGTTAAAAATCAGCCTCGGCAATCAGGGCACCAAAACGGCGGGTGAATTCAATTCTTTGAAAGCACCAACTTGCTGGGCAACGGCACGCTCAAATCTAATCCAACCCTTCAAAGATGAGTCAAGGCAATACTCCTTGAGGATCATGGAAGGTGTTTCAGGCCAACAAACAAACACACAACGCTTAACAACGGGCTGAGTCGATACTGCTGCCAGGGCGCATCTTTTCAAGAATGTCCAGCATCCCGCCATCAATGTCCTTGGGGCCCCCGCTACCACAAGCAAAATGGCATCCCACTGGAGCGTTGCAGTGGCGTGTTGAGATTCACTGTGTCCAAGCGAGTTGTTGATTGGCGGCTGGCATTCTCCCCAATTCTGGTATAGAAATCCAACAACTCCGGTACCAGTACCATGTGAAGTATCTGTAGCACATGAAGCAAGCATAACTTGTAGTATGACAGCATAACCCACCAACTAACCACCAGCCACATGGAGTCCACTTCCACAAGAATCAAGATGAAGAACCTGTGGCAAGTCTGTGCAACCCAACAAATCATTGCGGCACAGCGTCTTTGAAGACCTTGTGCAATCCTTCTCCCGTTTGCTTTGGAAAACAAGCAATGTATCCTGAAGCACGGCAGCAGCAGTTTCGGGACCTATTCATATAGCTCCTACCATCTCCCACATGTGGATTGTCACAGGCCATCAATGTATCACAACAACCCCCAGCAAACGTCAACAAAACCGATGTAAAGCACACACTGTGGAACCCGCGGTGCCACGAATCGACGCTTGGCAACTGCTACGTGCAACCGCGGTGCGCTTGGCATCCTCTCGTTCGATGCATGCATCAATGTCCTGCACAGTGCGCAAGGAGCGACTTTGGATCGCTGTTTGGCTCACTCATCAATCAAGGGCTGCTAGCTTTACAGCAAGAAAAATCGCCAATCAAGGTTTGCTTACAACAAAACTACATAACACAATCAGAAACTCAAAAATTGCAAAACCCAACCATCAAAGTCGTGGCCTTCTGCTCTGGAGTCCCAAGCAAGCCAAAGATCTTTTTAAGCATGTCATGCTTGCCGTTCGTGTAGTACTTGTAGTCCTCAGGAATGCCCCCTTTGATTATGTCAGGTAAATGTACGTGCACGGATTAGCCTACCCAAACACCATAAATGTGTCAAAATCTCTTCAGAAAGTAGTGGCATTGGAAGCCGCCCACGGCCATGGCGTCATGGTATGGGTCCCGGGTCCCCGTCAGTAAGGCCAAACAGCCATCATCATTGGTTTGTCTCTACTGCTTCGCTACAGCTGGCAGGGAAAAACTTACGATGCAGCAGCCACTGCGTGTCACTGCGCATCACTGCATGCAAGATGCCGACTTATGCCTGTGGTCCGGGGAGAGCGGAAAGCATGACCTCGTTCAGTTGCCCAAGTCGACATGTCAAATCAATGGCTGCATCCTTTGGTAAGACTAACCTGGGTAGTGGGATTTAAGGAAACCATATTAGGGAAACCTTGGGAAACCTACAAATGGTGGATTTACCAGGCTATTTACCAAAGAGGAACTCAATTAGCAGCTACCTATTCAGGTTCATCTGCTTTCCTCCTTGCAAAACGGGCAGCTGGCCCACACCAAGCTGACGACGCAACAAACATCGTATCCGTATCATATCGAGGCGTTCATGGGAGATGCAGAGATCCATAACCCCCTCAGGGTGAGCAACTGATGGTAGTTTGTGGCATAGGTCCCTCAAGGGCGTCGCGCGCTGTCGTCATGTTTTGCATACTGGCACTGACTACGCCACGCATGCGGTTGGGGTGTGGTTGGGCCTGGGGTGGGGCATGTTCACGTTCGGTGGAGCTTGCAAGACGCTGATGACCTTCTCTAGACATTGCATCACGTGGTACATGCGATGCCACGCATGGTTCTCACAAATGATAGAATCCAGGTGGACGCATGTACTTTCGTTGCTGTCCAGGTGTTCATACTCAATCAATCAGGTATGATGTCACCTAACGTTGCAAGACGCATGTACTTTCGTTGTTATCCAGGTGTTCACAGTCAATCACCAGTATCATCACGGGATAATCCCGTGACGTGGATCAATGCCTCATGGAGACATAATCTGCGTGTGACATAGACTTGACACAGGGCAGCTTGGATCGTGCAAACTGCATGGACCGTTTGTGCCAAGGGTTGGACAAGAAATACAGGAGGTGAATGAGGAGAAAAAAGTGCATTGGGCGCCCCTGATTCAAAGCTGGTTTTGGAAAATTGAAACAACAAGCAGGATTCAGCACATGTTGTCCGTCAAAAACACGAGGGGCTTTGAGCAACCGATCCCTACTTTAACGACAGCTAGATCTACCGTTGAATCAATCAATCATCGTTGTTGTTGGTTGTGAAGCCCTATTAGCCATTACCATAAGCAACCATTAACCATGAGAGCTACCGCAGGTCAACCAGCTTCTTCTCTGTGTCAGTTTCATTAAGAACTGCAACTGACAGCTGAGGTTTCACTGAGAGGGCAACGTTCCAGGGAACAATGGCCCTCGGTCCATGTAGCTCTTGCCGGCTGACGGAAGCATTCCCAGGAGCTCAGCATAGATACAACCTTGCTATCACGGATAGCATCGCTGGAATTCTGGCAGGTGAAAAGCCAAGAGTAAACAGAATGGCAGATCAATGTTGATCAAGGTCGCGGACTCACTTACCACCCCTTCTGAACCACCTTTTGCTTCCCCCGATGTTAATTCCACCAAGATGCTAACGGTCCACCAAGATGTTAACGTTGCACCAACATGCTAATGTCCCCCTGCCATGTGAACGTGCCACCACCATGTTGACATTCCACCACTATGCTGAGGACGCTCCACCAAAATGTTAACATTGCACTCAGATGCTAACGTCCCCCCACCATGTTAACGTCCCCCCATCATGTTAAGGTTCCACAAAGATGTTAACGTTGCACCAAGATATTAACGTGGTCCGCTATTGTCTCCTGAATCCAGATCGCTCGAATCTCGAAGACAAAGCCTGAAAAAGAGACATGTGAACTGCGCCACAATTTCCCTGCGTTTGAGTGCAGGCTTAAAGAAAAATCCTGAAAAAATGGAAAAACAAGTCTTCAGAAGTGCATTTGTTATTGTTATTTGCAGTGAATTTGACACTTCGGTAGCAATTTTCAGGGGGTGGAAACAGGTCGCGCGGCTTGATCAACCATCCCTCATTCCTACCATATAATTGGACAAAATTGGCTGGTTAAATGTGCTCTGTGAATCTGGGTCGTCCATCAAAATGGAATAGACAATGGAGGGAACACACAAAGTGTATCAAAGTGTATGGAAGATCATGGAACTATTCAGGAATAGGGTCATGGTATGCAATGAGTATGCATCAAATCGAACATTGGATCATTTTCTGTGCTCACAGGATATTGGTTGGACCCCACACTCTTGAGTTGAACCCCAGCAGGATTGGTTCAACTCATTCTCAACATAATTGAAGCCCAGACACCAACAGACCAAACATCGATGGCCTGCGTGTAGTTGTCCTTCAAACAAAGATACAGCATGTAAGAGCTCGCTGGGTTCAATCCCACCACTTCAAGGAAAGGACTGAGAAGGCAAAGTCAATCAATGATCGTGTTGACAAGTGTTGACCATCTCTCGCTTAGATTTTATTCGCCGACTGCCAGTTTGGTCACACTGCTCCTGCTGGCTCGTTCCCCGGCTTAAAGGGGTCTATGGATACCTCTATGGATACCCCTGGCGCAGCTCATCGCTCCCTTCCAACATCTTCCAACCACCACCCAGTCACTCGAGACGAAGAAAGTCGGTCCTGAAGCAGAATTAGCTCCGGTGCTCGATACCATCGCGTCACGACGTGCCTTGCGAGCACACGGAATTCCGTACAGTCGGATACCCTGAAACAGCGGGACAATGTACTGCTTCAGTTGAACCAGTTGGACATGTACCTGGTGCAGCACCTTCATTGGTTCACAACCGCCGCAGGATGGCAAGAGACAGAATTGGAGATCCATATCAACCAACCACCATAGAGAGCAATCGACACTGTTCGAGAACCACGGATGATCGTAGTCACCATTAGTTTACCACTGGTGAATCACAAACTAACATACACCAATTAGTAAATGTAAGCATTAACCAACCCTTCGTGAATCGCTAGCCAGATGTAGTTATGGATTGCACCCATTGCAGTTAGCATCATTTTTCCGCTTCAATGGCGACCTTCGGTGACCTTCAAGTTTAGCCTGCTCCCATCTGCTTTCCCTTTGGCTGAGGTGCCCAGTCAAGTTCTTGGCTGCGCGCTTCGAGTGTGGGACTTGTGGCAAAGGAGCCTCGAAGGTGCCGAGGACATGACGACATGGTTTCGCGATGTTTCTGGGTGGAATCAGATTCTTTTAAAACATGGCATTCTAGGCCGACCAAATCAAAGTTAATCAAACTAGGCCGGAACACAACCATACTCGAAAGCAGGCAGAGGAGAATGAAAGGTGAAAGAAGAAGGGAGGCGATCAGTAGAGAAACCACCAAAGCAACAATAAAAGCTAATCTGGAAACCACCAAAGCAACAATAAAAGCTAGTCTGGAACAATCATTTTCAAAACTCTTGTAGGACACTCTTGCAACACACACGCTTTTGGACACCCTTGAAAGAGTGCGACAGGCTAAAAGGGGGCCACTCCCCTCAATTGACAGTCAATACCAAGACAAGAAAACCCTGACAAGGTGCCATCTCCAAAAGCAGAGATGCCAAAGCATGAAGGACACAGGTAGCCAATGGCACCTTTACTCAACAAACATGCTTAGTGATGCCTATAGATGGTGCGCATCCTTCAGCTAGCAGTTTCCCTGGTGAGATTGATATTATATCTGAACTTGGATAACTTGGGTTGGATATGGCTGGATGAAAAGCAAAGTCCTTTATGGACAGCTCCACGTGATGTGTGACGTCCGTACCTCTCCGCCGTCGCCTCTCCACCGTCTCGAGGCGTATGCGGCAAGTGGTGCAAGTGCTTCTGCTCACCTCGGATCCGCAACCCGTCTGCTTAAATGCCCTTGGCGGGCCCCAGAGACCCAGAGAAGAAGGCAGTTGGCAGTAGTACTGGTAGTCAGTTGCTGGTAGTTTTATTGTTAGTTACTGGTAGTTACTGGTGCTTGGCACTTAGTCCTACTTTTGGTCATAGCCAAGCACTTGGTACAAGGAGCCAAAAACGACCAGAAACTCAAATCTGGATCAGTAACACTAACCAGTAGCTAATTAACTGTAACTAGTCATACTAGCAACATCCAGCAACTACCTGCTTCTGATTACCGTTAAACCGGACACTATCGGATACTGCTCCAACCCTGGCAACCCTTGGGAGAAACCTGCGCGCCTCCAATGGCGCGTGAGAGGCCGAAGTCTCCGATCTTCACAGTGCAGTCCTGATGGACTGGTCGTCCACCATGTGAGTGGTACATTCGTCACCGAAACTGCGGGTTTCCCACGGTTTCCCCAGTTTCATCCATCATCGTTCGTGGAAAAAAAGCACTTCCCGGTTTGGGGTTCACCTGCAGCCATGGGCAGTCCACCCAAAAATTGGGAGCATCCACAGGCGCCCCCTTGGTGAGCCCCAAGATGCTCTGCCCGTGACCCCATCCTGGTTGACGAAGCAGTTTGCAGGTTTCAGATCGCGATGGTAGATCCCAGCAGAGTGGATGTAGTTCAAGCCTCGGATCCAAGGTCTCCCGGATGGCCTTGAAAGATTTGCTGGAAACAATGTTCTGAACATCCCGTCATGCTGCTCCATGTATAGTGTAATGTATACCACTGTATGGGTCATGTTATTGGTGTAGGCAAATGTGCCATGCATGGGGCATTGGAGGTCTCTTAGCCATCTTTCCGTACATCTTCTCATCAGCCAATTGCGGGGCAACAAATCGCTTCACCGTCCTCCCTTGTGTGTCTTTGACTGGCGTCCTATCAAGATTGATCCTTGCCCTACGCCAATCAACACTTGGGGAGCGAAACATGGAGAAATCCTTGCCAAATTTTGGAAATTGCCCGTTTTCAGATTCATCACCTGCAGGAATCCAGACATCACCCGCAGCCCGTCCCTTCGGTTGAGTGCATGGCCGACTAGGAGGTTGTACAACAGGGTGTTGACCTCACTCACACTCCGTACGCCCCACAGGTTATGGTGAGTGCATTGATTGCATGGCAGGTACTTCAGCAAAGCGTTGAGCTATCACACATGGACGCGCACCAACACACATGAATCAAAATGAATATGATTTGAGACTCAGCTGCACACTTCTTTTGCCAGGAACTCAAAAGGTTTTTGTGCACAGCTTGTTGGCTTCCCTCAAACTTTCTCGTGTACAGAAACTATTGAGACTCAGCTGCACACTTCTTTTGCCAGGAACTCAAAAGGTTTTTGTGCACAGCTTGGGGCTGTGCACCCTGTCTTGAATTCAGCGGATCATATGATCCCATTTGCCTTTTGGCAAATTTCTTGAAACATTTTTCGCCAGACAAGCCATTTTGGCAGACTTGTCACTATTTGTTTGACTCCTTTCCACGACCCCCCTCCTGGCCAACGGCCGCTAGGTCGCGAAGTAAGAAGCATATTGTTTCAGGATAGCCGATTGCGAAGGAGAAATGGTGATTGTTGTGAGTACACTGAGACCTTCTTGGATATATTGGCGGGCAGCAAAATTGGTGCCCCACCGTCCTTTGATTAAAGTTCTCTCCATGCTGTTATGAGCTCTGAAGTCTGCTGTAGCTCCACCACGCCTAAGACTGTAGGGGCGGAATCTTTTGCCCAAGTTAAAGAACTCTAACACTTTGTCAAAGTGATGTCTGAACCGGGGTCCTCCACCGGCAACCAAAGGGATGTGCAAACTATGATTGGCAGTGCGAATAGCCAACACGGTTCGAAGGAGTTCAATGGAGGGCTCATGCCTGATGATCACATTCTCATCCTGTTGACGTCGAAGGCCAGTTTTCGTCATACCCAACTGTATGATGGCATCGTTTTGCCCAATCAGGATTTGATAAGGGAAGAGTGAGAGGATTTCCCCTGTGCGGAGGAGTCCCCAGAAACCGACCACGCAAGCTGCAGCCATATCGAGGTCCTCCAACTCGATGAAGCGGCCAACCATGGCGGCACAGAAGGCTTCTGGTAGCGGAGCAGCTTGCTGGGGGCGTTCCAAGCGACGCCATAGTCGGAAAAGACGCCATGAGGCCTTTAGAGAGCCCTTCAGCCACGGGGCGAAATGGTGTAGCCCACTAAGGGCGTCACCGATGTATGTGATCCCTTCTCCATCCTCATATTGATCTTCTATCCACTGACACACTGCCTCATCTGGTTCTAAAGGAGATTGTTCTAAGATAGGCAGCACTCGCAGCACAGCAGTATGATAGCGGCTTCGCGTCTGGAAAGTGATAGCCCGATCCTCCAGGGCTACTCCAGCTCTCTTCTTAGCTCTTGCTTTTCTAAGCTGTGTGGCGACGTGAACCCTCATCTGTTGGGTTATCAGTGCTGTCTACGTGTGCCAGAAAAAGCTGGCAGAAGTGGCTGAGCAGGATTGCGTTCACCCGTCGAACAACGGGTTGCATGGCTTTTGAGCTAGTGCGTCCCTTAGAAAGAATTGATTGGCAAACATATGAGTCAGTAAGGTGAAAGATGCGTTTACTAGCAATGGAACTATGCCTACACTTCCACAAAAGGCTAAGGAGTATGGCCCTACACTCCAGTGGATTAATATGTTCTTGGTTTTTCCAAAGGGTGGTGAACACTTGCTTCCACTCCCACCAACCACTCAGCACGCTTTGTCGAGCCACGGCACGAGGGTTCAAAATCTGACCTGTGGTGATCCGGACATCTGACCCAGTGTGGTTGGTGCGCCGTGCTAAGAACAGGTTGAGCTGGTGTACCGAGTGATCCTGAGGGGTGAACTCTCCATAGGATGGATCCCTAGTCAGTGGGCAGGATAGGCTTATGTGAAGGCTAGCCCCAGGCATGAGTCCTAGTCTGTTATTCATCTGTGCAATGTTAAGCCTACGAGTCCATGGGTATCCTGCCATGGCGGCAAACAGCATGAAACTACTGCAAGCAAACGCGTCTCCAACCAAGCTTAACCTCTCATCCTCAAACCCCCTAGGGTCTTGCTTTGCTTGTGACGCGGACATACATGCGAAAGTATGAAGGGGACCCATTCCCATAAGCAATTCGCGTTCAGAGGAGTTGATAAGTCGACCTAACCCGGTATCATCATAGACCAGATATTGTTGTTTATATTGATAAGGAGGGAACCTAAAGCTGTCGCTTCTCCAGCGGCTAATACAGTTGGAATCACAGCGTGAAATCCCTGCTGGCCGTGGTGGAGGCTGACGACGGACAATAGATTTCATACAGGTAGGATAGATTACATTCTCGTCATCTTGAACCCATCCAGGTGTTAACCATTGGTCAGGGGAAGGCCACATCCCTGGTACCGATAGTTCGTAATATCCTCCCTTCCATTCAATAGTGAGAAGTTCATCTTGCGGGATATCCAGGTTAGTCCAACAAAATCTTGGTCTACTCATGGGAACTTGGTATGAAGGATCAACTTTATAAAGATATACTTGAAAGATTTCACTGATTTGGTCACGGGCCTCTACATCCATACTAGAAACGTTTTCGATGACAAATCGATGGGTTTTAGTCGGGTAAAGCGCCTGTAAATCTCCCCTAACACGTTTAAGTTCATATACTAGTGAACTTTGGTTACCTTGCAGGTTAAGTCTGCCTGCTTTAACACTGCTGAGGTCAACACAGGGGAAACCCCCCCAAACGTGAATTTCAGCGAAATCATCCATCTCTTCAAGCAGCTCCTCAAGTTTGGCTTTGGTAAGGTTTCGGATGTCCTCTGTAATAACAACCCAAGGCCACCGTCTGCTAGTGACACGGTTGGCCGGTCGATGAATATCACAGGAGATACCCCCTACAATTTCAAGTCCAGCTAAGTCGAAGCAGCGAAAGGCACAACCTACCCCATTGAACAAGGAGATCACGACAATCGGAATTCTTTGTGGCCTAAGGGGGGTCTGCTGACATGTCAGGAAGGCTGATCCCAAAGTGCTAAGACTGGTGGCTACTGCGACAGCTCCTCCCGACGAAGAAGCATCACTGCAAGTGATTTCTTGGTCAACCCTTGCCCCTAAAAATGTGTGGAACATCATGCACCCACAACACGCGAGGCAAAGTTCCAGTCTGACTTTAGCGATTGCGTTGTCACCCCAGATTTTTCCGGTTATGTATTCCCAAACTACTTCAAAGTGTGACATGGCCGGTCGACGAAATTGCAGGACAAAGATCCACCGCCCCATAATGATCTGCAACAATTTTTTCGAGATCCTAGGCTGGTTGATGACCCAAAGGGTGGATTTAATGAGCTTATGCAACCTCTCGGGGCTAGCACCCATCCATCTTCCTTTACCTCCTAGAAAAGCTCCCAGCTCTGTGGCTGAAGTGGCATTGGTTACCGATTTACTTTTGGAGGAAACAATTCCGGCCCGCTCCCACCAGAGTTCAACTAGTGATTGCCATTCGCCTCCTACTGCTGAATCGGATTCCAAAACCTCACCACTTGCATAGTTATCTAGGTAGGCGTGCCACCAGAAGGTCCCTTCATGTTCGGCTCGAGCACAGCTATCTATCATCCATTCTGGCAGGGTGTTATGTTTACGCAGCTGGTTATTCTTTGGCATCCCATTCCTAAAGAGTACTTCCTCAGCCACAAACTGCATCAGTCCAACCGCACTGCTCCAACCCATAGGGAGAACAGCACATGCCAACCTGAAAACGATGTTGGCTTCATGAGGGGGTCTCCCTATCTCAGCGCCAGTGGCTGCGATGTTGAATGTGAGATGTGGCAACCATGCTTCTGGTAAACGGAAAAGATAAAAAGCTGCCGTCATATCTGACTGGCAGATCTGCAAGACTTCATTTTCATCAATGAACACCGAAGTCCACCTACTTATATGGGGTAGGTTATGCACGCGGCCAGTGAGGACTCTATGGACAGCATTGGAAGGAATAAGATTCATGATGAGTCTAAGGACGGGTCTATTGCCACTAACAAATTTACCAGGCTTAACAACACCAAAAAGGCCGTTTAGCACCTTCTCGCCTCGGTAGGTTAAGGTGTCATCATCTCTGATCCACCTGCAAATGTTTCTCTGAACCAAAAGGTTACCAAATGAAACATGGTGATGTTTAGCAACGTGAATCTTAGCCTGTAGTTTTGGTAGGCTCTGTCCCGTGTCATCAATTAAACATTCCCGTGGGTTATCAAGATACCATTTACTTCGCCCGGACACCCATTCCGTTAATGGAATCTGGCCCCCATGTTCAATAGGTGGTAGTCCTGGAAGGACTTGTTCGGGTGTTAGGACTTCGGGCATAGAAATCTCTTCTCCTGAATAACCTATTAATTTTTTCTTTAGTTCGTTTGAGATATCATCGTGGGACAGATCCAAGGGTGAGTCATCCTCAAGCACTCTTTTGACTCCCTTCTCAATCTCCTCAGTCATCTCTCTTTGAGTCTTAGAGGGTGCACCTTCACTCCACAGGATCTGCCCATTATGAAGGTTATTGCAGAACATGGCAGCCAACTCAACCCAACACGGGATAGCAAACCTATCAAGTTTATCAAGGTTACCAAGGAGCCGGTTAAGATCATCAAACCGTGGAAACTCATTAAGGTCAACCAACCGGGGGTGTGGAAGAGGGAAGAGTGCTCGTCTTTCCCGAGTCACTCGCGAGTCCTGGCACATCAACGCTAAAGCCTTTTTGCTGCACTCAGGTAGGTGCGGAAAAAGATCTGCCCCGGCTCGTTGACCAGGGCCACACAGGCTCCACCACAGCAGCACGCCCAGGTCCGACATAGACCTGGCTGAAGAAAGTGCTGGCATCAAGCTATGACGGGCTAGGTGGTCTTCTCCTTCTCTTTCGGGTCGGCTCCTTTTCCTGATGGGTTCTCCCATGCATTGTTGGGGGCGGATCCTCCTCGCCCCTTTCCCTTTCCGTAGTCCTTCGACTTCCCTTTGCCTTTTTTCTGCTTGCCCTTGCCTTCGTTCCAACTCCGGTCGGATGGGTACCAACCTTGACTCCCTTGGCTCCTCCTCCAAGGGTCGCTTCGAGTGTCCTGATTCCATCCTCGCAGCCTCTGGAGCATCCGGGTATGACGTCGAGCCTCCAACGTCACGGCTGCGGGGGGCCCCGGCTGCTGGAGCCGCTGCCACCAACTCCGGCGTGTGGATCTCCAGATTTCTTGCTGCCTCCCATCCTCCGTCCAATGTGGCCTGGTGCAAGGCTAAAAACCTTGCGCTTAAGCCATCGCCTAAGCGAGCCAGCTCCCCTTGCCGCAGTTGATCCAGCGACACTGCTAGCAGGAACAATTCTCTTCCATCGCGGCTCACCGGGTTGATCCCTCCTTTGATCAACGAGTTGTAGTAGGTGAGGATTCGAGTTCCTCCCATACCCCCGCTGTCTCGGAGGTCCACCTCTCCTATAGCTGACAGGTGCTCCTCCACTGTCGCTATGAGCATCTTCAAAACTGCTCCAGGGGATTGGTGGCTTCGTTTCTTCAGGGGAGGCAGGCATTTTTCGCTTCCGCTGCTGCTGCCAGAAGATGATGCTACTTCCTCGTCTGACTCTTCGTAATAGGATGAAGAGGAACCTGAATCTCCTGGGTCTCCTCCGCCTCGTCCTCTCTTTTTCTTCTTTTTCTTCTTCTTTTTTCCTCCTTTTCGATTTCGCCTTTTCTTCTTCTTCCTCTTTCGATCGTGGCTGCTTTCGTCGTCGTTCCCGTGATCCTTCCTGTCCTTCCTCTTCTTTCCTCGGGCTGCGGCCGCTGCGTTCTGAATCAGCTGAGCCCCTACGCCCTTTCCACTTGTCAGCATCTTCTGGAACTCCTTTTCCGCAGGAGATCCTCCTTCCTGCTGGTTTCCTCTCTTCTGCTTGTCGGGACTTGTTCCTTTCTGGGCCCGAACCATCGCTTCCAACTCCGTCCCCAGCTTCGGCAACTTCTGTCCTCCAGTCAGCCTCAACTCCCGAGGTAAGGACATACCTGCAGTACCCTCTTTTCCATCCTTCTTCGGGCTTCCATCTTCGTCGTCCTCCTTCTCCTTTGGATTGCCTGTTTGTTTCTCTCGAATCTTGTTCAACCTGGCGCGAAGGTCTGCATTTTTCTTCTTGTCGTCGCCCTTGTCGCCCCCATCTTCTCCTGTGGGGTCTGGCTTCTTCTTGGGGGCCTCTCGCTTTCTCTTGTCCTTTCCAGGGTCCGCTTTGTCCACTTTCTTCTTGGGGGCAGGTGCTCCTCCTCTGCCCTTTCCTTCGTGGTTCCCCCCAGCCGATCCTGCCGCCTCGTCGTCGGTGGGCTCCAACTCCTCGGGCACGTCCTCCAAGACCCCTTCCCGGCAGTTTCGAACTAACCTCCGGCCTGACATTCCTATGTAGTCTGCCTCGAAAGTCCTCACATCGGCGAGAGTGAACGCGGTGACATGGAAGTGCCACCCTTCTTTCTCCTCGAAGAAGTAGTCGCAGATGTCTCCAAGGCAAACGTGGAAGCATCCTACCCGCCTGTTGAAAAGAGTTGACAATCTTTTTGTCACTCCTTCGTTGGTGCTTCCCAAGCTCCTTGCTGTTACTGTGAAGCTTGAGTCGTGGTAGCTCTCCACCTTGGTGACCAAGAAGCTGGCAGTCACTCCTGGTTCCAACGCAAACTCCCGGGGGAGTTCCATCTCCATCACATTGTCCACCGAGATCTGCAACAGTGGCCAATGAAGGGGGTCCTCGCAAGAATAGTAGCCGAAGTGGCTCAAGTCCTCCTCCATGAACGCTGATCCTGCTGCCTTCGCCATTCTTTCTTTTCCTTCTTCTTTGAAACCTTTGGTTCCTTATCCTCAGGGAGTCCCAAAAATCTTTCTGGAAGCGTGTCCTGGCTTCCCCGGGCCCCAGCTGGGGCTTCAATGGGTACCCTCTTAGACCGGGATCTGCTCCTCCGCCGGTCCTTAGTCTTCTCAGTGTCTTTCTTGCTCTTCTCCTTCCTTGGACTTTCTCTTCGCCTTCCGTCACTCCTCTCTTCTCGATGATGATGACGATGTCGTCGATGATGATGGCCTCCTGAACTGTGACCTTTTCCTCTACCTGTTCTGCTTTCGTCCTGGTTGGCGAGAGCAGGTGCTGCGGCGCTCTTGGCAGTTGCACCAACAGCTTTGTCAGTCTTCTCACTCTTCTCAGCCTTAGTGGGGAAATCCAGGCTAGAATAGCCCTCTTCTTCCTCTTCACCTGCTGGGGGATCCTCCTCCCCAGTCTCGTAACTGTACTCGCTCTCTTCCTTTGTCGAAGGCTCCGGAGCTTTCCTATCCGTCCTAGGAGGGACGTGGCACACGGGGAACTCAGTGGGCTCTTCCTCGCCGTCCTGAACCCGGGCAACTGGCTTCAAAGTGAAGCCTGTCCTCTGAACCGGGGCCGCCTCTGGATCAGGACTCCGCCTCTGATCCTGCTCACGCCTCAAGCAGTAGAGCCGGAACGCCCTCACCTGACGGGCGGCACTGACCGCAATGTCCACGCACAATGCGCGGGAAGAGCCACTTGCAAACTCGCTCCTGAACTCGGCCCTTAGTGTCTCAACGGCACTGCAGCCTAGACAGAGCGGAGAGCGAGTGGTGTAAAGTTCAACGCCGCAGTGCCTGCAGCTCATTCACAAAACCCTTCTTGAGCTAAAACGCCATCAGTCAAAACAAGTTGGCTTCCCTCAAACTTTCTCGTGTACAGAAACTATTTTTGCTCAAGTTGCTAAAGTCTGCAAGGTGCAAGTTCAAAAGCATACATATATCAATTGTTCATATTTATCATACGCATAGCAATGTATACATATAGGTGTTCAATATGTCAAGGAGGTTATGTGTTAATTCTCTAAAGATGCCTATCTCATTGGATAGGCACCGGTCACCACTCGGCATCACATTGGAACCGCGGTAGCAGCTGATGTGGAGTCAAGTCGCATGAATGGGACTCAGGGTGACGTCTTGCCTGGGAAGCTTCAACAACGGAGTTGTGTTGGCCGCATCCAGCCAGGCGGGCAGAAACTTGAGGATTTCATGTGCTGATTGGCTGTACCTCTTGGCTGGAAGGATTACTTCTAGGAAGCCATTCTCACTATGCGATTCATGATCCAATGCAACGAGTGATTCTACGCAGTTATTCTCATTGACCCCTGGATCTTCGCAATGGATACCCCCAATTCCATCAGGGGGGCAGCATAACCACAAATGAGCATAGGGTGGATTCAGCCCCCGCAAAAAACGCCGTGTGGGGCGTTTGACATGCAAGGAACATCAACATACAGTAACATACATCAACTTATGCAACAGTTTGCATCTAGACTAGTTCATCTGGGTTCAAAATTGGGAAAGAACAACTTCAGCAAACGGCACGAATCCCGGATATTCACGCTTCAAGTTGCCTACACAGCTTCTTGAGGTCAGAATCGCAAAGCTCCATGATCATATAGATCTCAGTGAAAGAACTCATGTCGCCTGACCAAGGAAAATGGCGGCATAAGCCAGAAGGCCGCGAGGGACTTGGATAGATACAACTAGCCACCTCAATGATGGATGACAGCAGTATGCCAACATCAGTTCTACAATGTGGCACCTGGCATGGAGTATAACCAACCCGTGACCTATGAATAGCAACAAAACATATTGTTGCCACATCAAACGATATCAACGGTGGGGAGATGTGGTGAGTGGGAATGGCCCACCTTGGGTCATGAATTCATCAAGCGGATCCGAGCAATCCGAGCCTGGAATGAAGAAGTCGAGCACTTGGACGACGTTCCTAGAACCAGGCGCTGGGACAATGCTGGGACGCCGAGGTCCCATGTCAAGGCGCTCAATCCCAGGCTGCCAAGACACCGGTGACTCAACTTTGACAAAATGCTGACCTGTCACAGCAAACTTGCAGCAAACACTGGTATCCGTGTGCGATCAAGAAACACAAACCGGTGAGTGCAAGACAGGCGAACACAGGACCAACAGAAACGCCATGATATCAACACAGGGGGAATCGTGGCTTCGAGGTAAACCCGTCTGTTAGACAACCAGGGCCAGCATTCACATGTTCCATGACGGCATGCCATGGCTATAGGCCTCCCGGAGAATGCGTTTGCAGTCGACCAAATCTTCAAAGATGCGTTTGCACTTCTTGATGGCGACCACTTGCCTGTTCCACACAGCATCTCCACAAAACGGCTATTGCAAACACATTTCACATTTTCACATCATTTCACCATTCCACACGCACAGTTGGAACGAACATGTGCTTTTCGTGCGTTTTGTTCACCGTCTTTTTCCTTGCTACATGATTCTTTCCGGGATGGAAGGGGTGGTAAGTGAAGTGCTCCCATTTTTGTTGACTTCAGCTCAGCCTAGCAGCTGTTGAACGCCCACGGGCCTTTCACCTTTGTGATCATCCACTGCTTCGCAGACACTGCCGTAAGATCCCGAGCCAATGAGTTCCGTCACCTGGACCAAGGCAGGCAAGGATCCGTTGCAGAACATGGTGACATGAAGGCTTCCATAAGGCTTGAAATTAGGTCTCAAGCCATAGGGGTACCGCAAAAATGGATAAACATTGTTGATTTACAAATACTGCATGATTTAGAGGTCCCCTATTTTGAGACACAACCAACTGGGACATGTTAATACACATTCATAATGGATAATCATAGGAGAAAACGACCAACCACCATGATCATGATATGTAATGTGAATGATGGCGCGTGAAATGACGCTTTAATAAAAACGACATAGAATGAAATTGATGATGACCAACGGTGATAATTTCTGAACTCCATGGTTGATGAGTTGATGATCGGTTTTACAATTACATTCATGATGGTCAATGGATATCAATGGTGTTTTTTTCGCTCTATGATGGTTTCAAGATGTTTCAAGTGGGTGTGTTCGATGCTGACAAGCTACAGTGACATTAAATGATGGGCAAGGGTGGCAATTTTGGGCTTATTGTGTTACTGATCCTAGCCGGCGGGCACAGCCCACCAACAGCGCGCAAAGTGAAAAAAACGATTGATGATAATGCATAGTCAGGATTAATAAAACCCCCCTTGTTAATCAAACCCCTCCTCATCCCTGGACCCTGGTCCTTACTAAAGTTAATTAGGTGCTGATATCACCCCCAGATAAGATAAGTACAGCCAAAAATCCCCCATAGTTAATCAAACCCCTCTGGATCCCTAGGATTTTTTTTTTGCTTTTTCCTTGAGTTTTAAATTAGTTTTAATTGAAAACCCTTATCAATCCAATTGCTTCTCATGGCTAGTGGGCTTAGATTTCCCAAAAAGTCTATGTGTTTTTCTTTATTACCCGACTTTTAAAATCCTTCAAAAAAACAACATTTTAGGAGCTCACAAAGGGTACCCCCCACAAGCCTGGAACCCCCTTTTTGAAATCAATTTAAAAACAATTGAAATCAATTTAAAAACAATTGAAATCAATTTAAAAACAATTGAAATCAATTTAAAAACAATTGAAATCAATTTAAAAACAATTGAAATCAATTTAAAAACAATTGAAATCAATTTAAAAACAATTGAAATCAATTTAAAAACAATTGAAATCAATTTAAAAACAATTGAAATCAATTTAAAAACAATTGAGGGCGTTTATTTGGGGGTGGTCACTTTTGGGCACCTATGGTCAGACCTTGTCGACCTTGTCGACCTATAGGGGGGGGGGTTGATTAATCCGGTGTTGGCATTACTTCCAACTTTGTGTTGACGATCCTAGAAACCTCGTAAACAATCATGATACTACTCACGATTGATATGATGGATGGAAGTTAACAATGATATCATTGATAGCTTTCATAATTGAAAGTATCATCTCATCTTAGATGATTATGAAACAATCATGATACTTTCAATCTCAATGATTGTTTCTCTCAGCTAAAAAGGGCGTTTCTGACGCATGGCAAGCCATCCAGTGCCCAGCTGGCCTTATAGCGGCTGGGCAACTGCCAGCTTTCACCTGGATGCCTGCGCTGGCAGAGCTTCGCGGCGGCACCCCGAAGCGAAGGGTTCCAGTCCCTAACCGGGAAACGACGTAGATCACCATATTCCAAACGAGTTATCCACATGGATTTCACAGGATTTCCAGGTAAAGAGGATTTGACAGTTAACCTGGAAACGAGTTACATCACCATATTCACCGGATTTCACAAGTAAACCAGCTTTTTTTGCTGGATTTTCCACGCCACCAGGTGCCGGAGTGTAGTGGTGCCTACTCCTACTACTGCTGATTATACTCATGACTGTATCCAATTCGCAATATCCTTATTCCAGACTCTTTTCTAGCAGCATGAAATACCCACTGGCACACTAACCTGGCAATTCAAAATCTGCCATTGAAATACATTGAAATCGCTGATTTTCCATGGCTTCTCAATAAAAATGGTGATATCTACCTAGGTTAGTTTACCAAGAAGGCTGATATGACTCGATGTAAAATGCATTGGCCACCCGTGACTTCACGCGTACTGAGGTGTCAGGCTTCGGAAGTGAGGGCATTTCACTGCCTGGAGGGCTGAAGGCTGGAAGCAAGGGACGACGATGAACGTGATCCGCAAACGCGGATCACCATGGATGCAACGTTTATCCAGCCCTGAGTTTGTCCACAAAATGTGTACCTTCATAGCTGGCGGATTTCGCTATGATCACATATATATATATATAGAGAGAGATCTATCTATCTATCTATCTATCTATCTATCTATCTATCTATCTATATCTATAATCATTTGAGGATGATCAAATATGATCATGGACCACCCCACAACTGATGGAATAACCCAGTCTCAGGTAAATTGGTGGACCATGACGCAGCTGGGCACAAATCTGTGGATTTGCATGGGCAGATTGCACTATATCCATGAGTTCTAGCAAACTTGCATGCCACGTAAAAGCGAAGCTATGCGGTTCTGTGCGAGAAAAAAAATGGCTGTGGGTCAAAACCCCGTACCCCTGGTTCCCCTATCATTAACCATTGGTTCCCTTATTATTGGTTGGTCATTATAAGCCACTACAGTATTGATGGTAAATATTGACCCATAGCCACATTACAACATGACTCCTACAGCCCCAATCGCGCAATGATCTTTGATAGGAAAGCCAACACATGCAGGAAATTTCGCCCTGAGGCCTTGACCTTCAGGTGCACTCAAGTCAGCCAGAACCAAAAGGGTGGGCACTACCTGAGTCCTTGAGCATCCTTGAGCCAAATGCCAAGGCGGGACTAGTAGACAATAATGGCCAAGGTTGACTATATGTTAACTGCATTTGCTGCCTCAATTTCTGCGGTTTTGAACTTCCCTGTGCTTTCGTACACAATTCACACCTGAATCTCGGTGGCAAAGATTCTGGCAAGTGGACATGCCAACCTGGCGTGCCTTGACAGCCCGAAGTTTGCCATCGGCGCAGCGGGATCCGAGAGCGGTGTCACATCTTGAGAGCTCAGCTGCTTTACTCAGCTTCACTCCTTCATGTTCCATGTATCTCCATTCTACCCTGCAATGTCCACAGGGCATGGACTGATTTCATCATAAAACCTGGAATTTCACATGCTGCGACACACTACTTCAAATCAGGCATTGGTTCAATGGTGTGCATGGGGGGTGTATGTGCACCTTCTAAGCTGCTGCAACTGGCTGTGTGAGGTTGTTTTAGCTAGAGCCTAGGATCACGAGTCTTGACACGGATATACGAAGGAGCAAGTGAGCCCCCCAAGTCGGTAATTTCCGGCGAAGCACTTTGATATGACTGGTGGGTCTTCTCATTTAAATCTGGTTTGGTGGTTAAACCTATGGCATATGGGAAACCATGCCAAACATTAGGAAACGGAAGAACAAATATACTTTTTTTTGTCGCACGTAGCCAGTAGGCTTCGTGCTTTCCAAAAACAACAGTTACACACGCAACACACACACACACACATATACATTCACACGCGCACCTACACCCATTCTTTTACCTGCTATAACCTGTGGCTGGCCTTAGCCTTCGTTCGCAAGCGCGAAGGATGGCTTTCTACCGACGAAAAACTGCACTGCAACTAGGGCTCCTATACCCATACAACTAAACTACAACTAGGGCCTCGCTCACTTTTGACTTTCGATATGTTGGAAGACATTTTGCAAAATAAAATCACTCACTGAAGGGTTTTGACATTAAAAAGCTGATTCATACTGAGAAGCTGATTCACGCTGAGAAGCTTATTCACATGGAAAAGCTGATTCACACTGAACAACTTATTCACATTGAGAAGCTGATTCACACTGAGACGCTGATTCACACTGAGAAACTGATTCACACTGAGATCTGATTCACACTGAGCGTCTTTTCTTACATAGAACTGAGGAAATGATGCACATTGCAAGAAAATTGCTTACTGGAACTAGGAACGATAAAATGTAACGAAAGCATGAGCACACACCGTTTTCACGCGTAACTTGCAAATTGCATCAAATTGCCCACAGTGGAACAACAACCGCAGCACGTCCAATGCGCTTAATTTCATACTCTTCATGTTTGCGGGCAGCAATTCTGAAGTTGGCCGTAGTTGTCATTCCTGTGACAGCTACAGTGCGAGGATGTTCAATGGGTGCTTCCTTGTTTGCTTACAAGCTCATGTGCGCTCACATGTTTTCCTGCCAGCAGCTGCCAGCCGGGTGGCTCATTTTCCCTCCCGTCAGTATCCTCTGGTACCCTTTGGATAACTTTGCTCGGTAGGTCTTTAATCGATTCGTTGGCTTATGTTCGCAAACCCCGTTGAAAATGTTGGAACCAATCTTGCTTCTTGATGCTTTTTTGTTGTTTTTTTCTTCAGTTTCATGGCTGTTCGCTGGCGGGGCAGGTGCATTTTCTTCGTAGCACTGCCCACTGCCCAACCCTTGAGTATGTCCCTAGTTTCCCATCACACCCTACACTCCCATGAAAGCGCTAAATCTTCGGCTTCAAACGGATCTTGCATAGACCTTTCATGTGTGAAGGTGGCCCTAGCTTCAAATTCACAGCTCAGCAGTTGCCACGGAAATCTTGAAGTGGTCAGCTCACCAACAAGCTGCAGCTGCTGTTTTGTTCTGTGCAGCGGTAAGCAACAGAAAGCTCCGGGGTCGGCGGCACTTTTCATCCCGCGGCTAAGACCTTGGAAATGCCAGTAAGAGTGCTGCTGAATGCTGCCGCCGCTGCTGTTGCTCACCCGCTGTGAAAGGTCCATCAAAACTGCATGCTCCGGAGTGCTACCAACTAGGAAGCTTGATGGATGAGGAGTCATTTTGAAGCAAACAACCATCCAGAATGCAGACTGAACGAGTGGTTTGTTTCATCCTGTTTCCTTCTATGCTCCTTGCCCTGTCCCATCCTGCTGTTTATGCCACAATCCCACATGATCTCCTCCTAACGAAGAACTTGGTTCTGATGCTTAGCCGACCTTCTTGGAGTCTTCGCTATTAGGGGAAAGAGGTTGCATAAAAAGGTTCTAAAAAGTGGACACTGCTTTAGACAGTGGTTTATGCCCCTCTGCGCGCCAAGCGTCAAAGTGCGGCTGCCCGCGCTGGCATCCCTGCGGCAACGAAAGGATCTCAACAAGATGCATTAGTAGTGGCACATCATTTCTTTTGGCATGGGTAGATGAACTAACCCAAGGCGCACGGTGAAGCACCTTTTTTTTAATATTCCAGCTGGTGGTCGTTTATTAACGCGGATGTCCTCGTATATGCAACTAGTGATAGTTCCATATATGATCTAATGTGCAAAAACACAAACTCCCCATATTTGACGGTATACAAGCTGGCAAGTGGGCATGTAGGGGGTTCTATTGGGTTCTCAATGTGGGTCTTCCATTCATTTCATGCGCTTGTAGCAGCCAGTCATGCAAGGGACACCCCTCCATGTAGCATGGCCGCACAGCAACTCGGTCGGCGCAGCGATGGATCTCGGCTGTGAGCGGCGTCAGTTTAGAATTCTGTGATCCCTTTCCGGGGTAGATTGAAAGGCTATGAATGGTCACCTTAGAGTATTTTTTGCTGGGGCGTCCAACGGTTTGCCCTCTACATCTAAGTATTGTTTGGTAGGAATGATGTTAGGATGATTGTAGGATGATTCTCATTTCAAATCCGACTGGTGCTTCTTCTTTTTGTGCGCCAAGCAATGGCATCCCGGTGGAGCGCTAGTTGGCGCCAGTTTTACGAGAGCCTCGAGGGTCATGCCTTTGGCACACAGGGCGTCCATCGAGGCGTGCGCCCGTGCTGCCATCGTCCAAATCTGGGATGGCTAGATCACGGTATCGTAAACTGGGCGCGCCCATGAAGTATCCAAAACAAAAAAGGTCAGGTGTCGATTGAAACCGAATCAATGCAAATGGCATTGGGATATATTGGGGCTACATCACTTGTTGGACACCCCCAATGTGCACTGAATTGTCAACTCGACTGTTCCTTCAACCCTCACTTGACGACCTAAACAGGAGCCGGAGGAACTCAGGACCTCAGTTTCCAGCGGGGCGTTTCCACAAGTGAGAAAAAAATAGCAATGCTGATGTTGTTTCCTCATGCGAACTAAGAGGCTCTGAAAGGTCACAAGTCGATTCAAACCTGGGACCTAAAAAGCGTCCGAGATCGTTCCAGTGTCAAACACGCCATCATGCAGTCGTTTTCAACCAATCGTTGTCCCCAAGATGCCCTCGTGGCCCCTTTGTCCTTAATATCTTATGCAGATTCCGGACTAGGCCTAAGCGCTCAAGGGGAAAGATTGCAATCTCCCTATCTCATATAATCTCCCTTTTCCATCCTTTTCCGCCTTCTCTCTCCCTCTCAACTCCCTCTCTCTCTCTCTCTGAATTGGTAGCTTTGCTCACAAGTAGGCTGAGCCACAGCTGATGTCTTCAGCTTCTGGGAAGCACTGTTCCAGAAATACTTTGCATCTGGACATGTCAAGCTCCGAATCCAGCAGGTGCAGAAGGAGGGCAAGCTGCTCTTTTCCAAACAGACCTTTTGGTAGAAGCTTTCCTGAGACTCCCACGCACTCCAATGCACACTTCTCAGACAATGCCCGCCGATGCCAAAGGTGCCAATGCTGCATCCGGGTTTGGGTGGGGCAATGCTCAGGCTCGGTAGGGAAGGACAAGAATAACCAGATCATCATGATTCTTTGTAAAACCAAGCTCTACTGGAAAAACATGGAAACACTACTTGCTTATAGATGTTCCCCTCTAAAAGCCATTGCTAAGTCTGATCCAATCTGGATCTCCCAAAAACATCCACAAACTGTTTCTGAAACTTCTCCCCAAGTCAGACAATATTCTCCAGGACAAACGAATTACTCAGTGGGTACTCAGAACGTGACACCCCCAATCTATCAACATGTGCAGCACTGTTATGCATTCATCACTGTCAATCAACCATGATTGTCCATCATACCCAACCATATTGATACGTTGTCCGCCATGACATCCCATCATTGACCATGATTAATCACCATGAGTGACCACCAACCAACCATGGCTGATCAACCCCCAGTCCAGCCCCAGGGTCTGAAGGAATCCTGCATGGGCTTCGGGACACCAGAATTCATCTCCATCTTCTGCACCTCTTCCTTGACAATTGTGGAGCAAATCAGACAGCACGCAGCATGTGGCCAACAAACTGAAACAAACAAACTGACTAAGTAACTAACTAAGAAACTGACTAAGTAACTAACTAACCAACTAGGTTCGTGGATGTTCGCGGCTATTTGCTGTAGTTGCTGTGCTGCTCCAATGTATAAATGGCAACCAAGCTGCTGCAATGGTGCTGGCCGTTGCCTGGACCAATCTCCGCAACATGTCCAGCTCAACCACTCTGCAGTTGAACACTCTTGCGACCTGCCAAGCCATCCATGAGGCCAACGGTGGTCTGTGGCTAAGAAATGGCTGGTCTGGTGGTTTCAACTCCCTTGGATTTGGGATGGCTGGTTGTTTTCAAACGGGCCGCTTCAACTCCTTATGAAAATACGCTTCTTAATCAGCCAACCATCCCAAATAATCCCAAATATATGTACCAAATCCAGCTGGGAAAAATGTCCATAAAGCCTACAATTTCTCCGGGGATGACTTAGGGGCTGCCCACGGCTGACGTCGTACCGAGCAAATCAGCGAAACTTTTCACGCGACTCATGGTGTTCAAAGTGAATGATGTACTCCCCACACACCGGTAGTTCCCCTAGTTTAAAATGATGGAAGACAAACTATATGGATGCCCCCGTACTTAAACAGGCTTTCACCACCACGATTTTGGATACGGATTCTCTGACGAATTTGGGGATGGCCCAGGTACCATCATGACAAGCCAATGGCCTCTTCCAGGCTCTCATCCAAGCATTGACTCAAATCAGAGGGCCAGCGCCAGGCAAAGAGTTGAAATGCCTGCAGCCGGTTGCATCCCATGCAGGCCTGCCCATGACGCGTTGTATTAGGAGGATGAACGACAAAAAATCTATCTCCAGCAACTAAGTCAATGTTCTGATTGCCCAACATGCACCCGCTGACAGGCTCTGGGCAGTACGGAATGAAAACAAACAACAGATATGACTCCAATCTTCCAGCAGCCTGTGATCAGTGATGCCCTTACCATTCACGGCTGCTGGCACGACAGCCAACCTTCCAAATCAATTCTTGCATATCTTGCGTGTTTCAGCCACTTGAAACACTCCATGTGGATTTACCATCCATCAATCCCTGGATTGGGCTTCCAACGGCTTCCCCTCTACAAAGGCCGGCTTGTGAAGCTGCCTGGTTAGAAATTTGGAAACGTCAACATCAACATAATTGTTGGGAGTTCTTGTACATCTCGTACATTGTCGCACCGACATCCACTAGCATTTTTTGGGTTACAACATGTTACGACCTAGCTATCAGCATCGCATGCGCATTTTGGGGAAACAATGGCCATCAAGATCCCATCAAAAATGATCATCAACATCCCTTTTTTGAGCATACAACCATTGGTTTCCCATGGTTTTCCCATGTTCCCTACATGTGGATACCTGTGTGATCAGGCGACTTCCAGTCAGGTGCCATCACCGCTGCCTGCTGCAGGCCGCGCTTGAAGCTTGAAGGGTCCACGTGGAACTCTCCCTGGAAGTTCACCTGCAGCCACTGCAACAGGCTTGAGCAAAGCCATGCAAAGCCTTCAAGAATCCCAAAGAGATCACAACCTTGGGTGATCAGAACGGTGTTTTGGTGATGATTGGTCGTAGTTTGGAAGATGGCAACGGCATCTCTCTCTCTCTCTCTCTCCATCGCCATGGCAACGGCATCTATCATTCATCATTTTTTTATATGTTTTTTTGCTGGTTTCATGTCGCTCTGCCTTCCATTTACATTCAGACTTGTTGCTGTGTGACGGCAGTTGCACACCCTCTCTTTGATGCAAAGCTTGTAGATCCTTACAGCACCTCGTGCTACTACCGCACTGGGTCTGAACTCCACAATCTGAGGCTTACAGGAAAGTTTCAGCTGGTCTGAAGGATGCCCAAGCGCCCAGTTGGGGCACCACGGTTCGATGCACAGGTACCCTTGCCCTTCATCCCAGCCCGCTTCGATAGCACTGCGAATCCGCTGGAAGAAAATGCTGCGCGGCCAGTCTTCTTCGGCACCCCAGACTGCCCAGAGCAACTCTCGTAAAGTGCTGATGTACTTTGCCAGGCCAGCATCTGTCCGGATTTCACGGGCCTGGGAGGACAGCCCATGGATCACCCCCGCATGTATGACATGATACAGACCTGCGCGCAGTTTTTCCACAAATGGTGTGCGTGCGTGCATCTACGTGGGGGCGCACGCCAGTGTCTGGAGCATGGAACTCCCCACAACTATCACCTTCGCTGCCCATGCTGATCTAACATTGGAATCTTCCAGTGGCTTCAGAGAACGGTGCCTTCATTCCAGGAGATCAAATCCTATCTGCTTGTATGCTCGCCAGCCATCTTTGACAACCTTCGAACATACTCATCGTTGCAACCAATTGCTAATCTACTAAAATCAACCGAGCTATCTCAAAGCCACTATCTGTAGGTGCTGTGGGCAAACCCATGACTTCACAAACCCCAAAGATGACCGAATGAGAGTCCAAGAAGCTGCTTGGTCGATTCCCACCACACGTGGTTTGCCCGCAAGGTCCACCATCAAATTCCTTGCCAAGGGTCACACTCCAAATTGAGAACGGTTGCACATGGTTGCACATGCTTGCACATGGTTGCGCTATGTCGTAGTATGTCTCAGTCTCAATTGCGCACCAAGTATGGGCCAAGTTTGGGATGGCAACTTTTGAACGGCATAGGCACAAATTGAGAGAGTGCAGTCTGCACTGGAGAGACTCAGCATTGCCAGACTCCTGCAAGCACTAAGAGTTTTGGAGCTCCAGTTGGTACGCAAATGTTCGGAATCAACGAGTGTGGAACAAAATTCCTGGATGTGCCCTGCAATGCAACCTCTCCAAGCAACAGTTGACAGCTATGCTGTTTTTAGATGTTTTTAGGCCCTGCTCACAGGACACTCCATTCTCGAGCGAGCGTCTTGAGATTGCCAGGGTTCTCCCAAATCAGAGGTAGTCGGTCTAGGTTGTTGATCAAGCAGTCAAACCTCAGAATGCCATCTGGCATCATGATGCATCCAAGCCCAGCAACAATGGTTGCTTTGGGGATCCAACCCTTTCAAAGGTTCACAATCCATTAACGAATTGGAATCGTCAGTCATTGGCATCGCCTCACGTTGAAAACGATAATTGGCTGGTGGTTGAACACACCTCAGAAACAATCTGCACAAGAGATGAGCCAATGAACTGACCATCCCGAATCCCAACAGAAAAGAATAAACATGAATAAACCACAGTAATCAGAACCATGAATAAACCACAAGAATGAGCCAATCAACATAATCAAAACATATCAAAACCACAAAAGTTCGCCATCATTCGCCATCCCAAAACTGCCCCAGTTGCGTGGGAAAACTCCCCCAGTGGCTACGTCGGCCGAGGCACGCCGCTAGGCGCCCCACCTCCACCCAGAAGCGCGAAGCTGCGACTTCCTGTGGAAGATGTTGGGTGAAGTCCTGCGGCGTCCAACAACCAGCCCTGAAAATGTTGCCGGGCAAACCAGGGGAAAAACCCTCAGAAAAAACCCTGGAAAAGATGTATACACCATGGAAAAAACCGTGTGATAAACAAAAAACCTGAATAAACCAAAGAGAAAAACACTGAGGAAAACCAGAGGAAGAACCTAGGAAAACCATAGGAGAAACCTTGGAAACCACGGGGTTGAAGGCGGGGGTGAAGAGCTGTGCCATCAAGAACCACATATTTTGGTTTGGGAATTGAGTTCGGGGTCGGCTTCTTAGAGTAGGTATAACCAGCCGGTTTCTACCATTGTTGTTCGTTCCAGATTTCGTTTTCCGTTCTTGGTTCAGAATATTGGATTGTCACGGATTGTCCGTGAACCGCAGGCTGGGTACCCCATCAGAGCCACAAACCAAACTTATCAAATGCGCGAGGACCAAGCTTTCTGGACCAGTGGGAAGCGCAAACTCTCAAGCCACGCATGTTTTTGTTGAACCTCCCATTACGTCAGCTTGCTTTTGCACACACGTAATGTCCATCTTACGACGCATTTGCTGAGAGAATTTGGGCGATCCTTTTCTGTGGATCTGTTTAGGTACGGTTACTCCATCTGGAGCGGTGCTACCCACTAAAGATACTAAAGTTTGCCCTCCTGCAACATCCTGAAACACTGCTTCTGGATGCTGCTGGCAAAGCATACTTGCTGATATCAGCGCATGGTAAACTCATCAGCTGCAGCACCAACAACAAAACCACAAGAACAACCAGCAACGACAAGCAAACCAAGAAGCAAAACCAACCACAGCCAAGCAGATCAAGCAGGGCAAAACCTACATCAACGACAAGCAACGACGACGGCACAGCTGGAGGATTCTGCTTCCCTTGCGGCACCTGCCCCTCCATGATCGGCCCTTCAACGAACTCCACCAGACCCAAGCATTTGGCATCTGCAAGTTGTGCAAGGATTCGGTCCTGAGTAGGCTGAGCAACCAAATCTTCTGCCGAACCGCTAGCATCGCAATCATAGGTCACTACATGTCATTACATGTCATTACTCATGTGACAGGGGATTTGAGGGGCTTGATTGCTCATCCCTTGATATCTCGGGGGGCCCAAAACCTTTCTTGGCCAGAAGGACTTCAAGTCAACACAACTGGCCTGCAGGCACTAAGACTCTTGCGGTTGCCGTCCCTTTCAGTTGTGCACCGCCGAACCCTTGGAATGGTCGCACGGCTATCAACCAGTCGCGCACGACTTGGAAACAACACCCATCACGGTGCTCACCAAGCATCTACATAGACGCGGTGGTCATCAATCGCCAGATTGGCTCGACCTCACAAAAATCTTTTCTGTCGGGACTTGAATGCCCCTCGTGCGATACCCAAGTCAGTCATCTCTAGGTGGCTGAGGGTGGCCACATTTGTAAAGAAGACACAAGATGTGCCCCTCTTGACTAACAGTCTACCGGTTGTTTTCCCACCATATTTGATATTTGCACACTTTCTATTTCCGCCCAGCTTAGCTCATGCTGCTAGGTGAAGCCTCCCAAAGGTGACCCCCCTCGAAATGGATGGTGCTCAGCTGCTGGATGGTCATGCTTCAGCTCAAGGTTCCAAGCCGCGAAAGAATTTCGTCCGACACAGGCAGAACTCGCAGCCGGGCCGTTGGAACTTCTAAGGCGTCAGCCAGGAAGCTGGCGAGCCTCGGATTCCGGGGGCTTAATGGGGCTGCGTGGCGTTTCTGTAGGTTGGGGGCTTCCTAGCATACGCTGGTCCAGGGCTGAACACACACGCACACACACAATCACACACACATGCAGTTGAAAATTATACAAATCTAAAGCAACAGCAATCTTTTTTTGTTGTCCTGCATGGTTTGTTGAGATTTTGAAACTACAAAGGGTGGAATCAGAATTGGAAAGCAATGGTGCTCTGGGCCCAGCCAATTCGCATACCCGAGCCACAATCACAATGAGACATAACACCCAGCTTTTCTATGCCACGATGGTTGATCAGAACCAGTTATTTTTCCACGAGTCCTGAATCTTTGGGCCCTCCACTTATGCGTGGCTCACAATAAGAAACCCTCACACTGAGTATTGGCGGGTGGTTTAAACCTGCCAGGTCCACTGTCATCCCAATTAGCTCGAACCGCCACGTTGGGACATCGGTCGAGGCACCCACTGTTTGTTTGAATTACTTAGTACCTCATTAATCATCATTCAGTATTGCAATACTGGACTGCTATTCTTTCGTACTTGTAGTAGCCAGCAGCTATTCCATCCATTTGTAGGGCACTTGCTTTAGCATGATCTAACCAACAGCCAGCAACACAACATCCACAACGCAACGCTGCGGTGTTGAGGAACAGTTCCCCTTTGGCCTCAAGACGCTGAGGTTTTAGGCACATGAGTTGGTGCATGGTGCCACCAGTGCTGAATCTAAGCAGCAGCACGCCACCGCTTCCTGAATTCAACAACCATCACAGGTGAACTCCGAAGAGATAATTCACGCAATCAAACAATGGAACTAAGCGATTGCACAACAGAATTTCAAGAGGGACACAACCTTGCAAGCTGACCTTGAACATTTTTGATTACTTCTGAAGGTTTCATGCCAAACTTCGCAGACTCATCAGCATCAGTATCAAGAGGATGCTCTTTGATGTGAGCCCAAAAAAAAAACCAAAAACAATCTTAATCTTCTCATCCCTCTTCCATCCTTGTCCCATCATCCTCCATGTGGTCATGCCACCAACCAACCAACCAAGCAAGCAGCCAGGCAACTCAACAAACGAGCAATCAAACGAACGAACCAAGCGACCCCAGCAGCTCCCCTGCCTCCTGTCACATAAACCACCGAGTCCAAGGCATTCCAATCCACCGGCGCATCCACGCTGCAGCTTCTTCCAACAGTTCGCCACCTCGGGGCATCTCCATGAAGAGAATTCAGCGACACAATTCGAGCCCTAGCGATTTCATCTCACTGAATTGAAACGCAGCTTACACCATCATTGTGACAGGCAAGCAGCAGTGGTTTTGGGCGTACCCCTACATACCCCTACCATTTAGGAATATCCTCATATCATTCCACTTAACGAATGCTAGTGGCAAGCTATGGTCCAAGTACTTCTTTGCTGTTGGTTCTCTATCCACAGGTATTGCTGAAGAAATGAGCACCTAAAACCACCAACCAAATGGTAACCCCTTGAAAAAATGAGTAGTTGAAACCACCAACCAAATGGTAACCCCTTGAAATTCTGATCACCTAAAACCACCAACCAAATGGTAAGATATGGTAAGCCCTTGAAAAAATGAGCAGTTGAAACCACCAACCAAATGGTAACCCCTTGAAATTCTGAGCACTTGAACCCCCTTGAAACCACCAACTCGTTGTGGATGGTTGGGTCACCATTGGACAACCCCAGAGCCCAGCTCAGGAGCTGCTGAACCACTGAGAAGGACAGGAGTCTCTCCACTCGCGCCCGGGCCTCCAGCGATGACTTATTGTTGGCTCATGATGGCTCATGGATGCTGCTGAAGGGTGGCCACATGAATTCCATGAACTCGGTCTCCAAATCAGTGCTCGATGGCTCTTGATTTCCAGTTCGGGGCTGGCGTCTAACCCCTGGTTGCTTCAGTGGTTTGCCCCTGAAAAGGATTCTTGGGCAGCGTGCCTCGAACAGAATCAGTGGGAATGTGTTGGCAGTAGGTGGGCCCAACTCAACTCATGACCAAATGCACTTTCACCTGTCTACTGGGGTAAAACAGGCGAATCAGTTTGACAAATCATGGTGACCCCAATGATGGTGGTGTAGTGGTGGCTGTCATCACCGGTGGCACTCCGTAACAACATCTACACCTCGCTCATGACTGGTGCAGCACTGGAGCAGTTTGACACCGACTGAGGGACCCTCTCATGGCTATGATCTCACGGGTCCCTCAGGACTTAAATCATCAACCTCAACCAGGCTCAAGGTTTTGCTGGAGATCCAAGGTTCTCAAGAGAACGTTGGAAACCACCTATCTTCGCATGACCTTTGGATTGGCAGAAACATGTAACACCATTCCCGTGTGATCGACTATTGGTGCCGTTGATGAGCTGAGCTTACCTGTGCTTACACAAGCTGATGCGTAGCATCATTACCCTTCTTCACTGCTGGTTCATAGCACCGGTGTACCATAGTAGCCAGGCTAGTGCCTGTCACGCACCAACTATCGGTGGAGCCACTCATAGCCACCGGCGGCAATGATTGCCAACCAAAAAACAATTTCAAACGCAACATTCACTGCACAATGCATATTGAACCATCGCATTAAACATTAAGGAGGGAAAAGCTAAAAGAGACGACTTACCTGAATCACACTTCACAAGTCTACCTTGTTCTACAAATTAATGAATCTTGATTTGATGATTGTTCTAGAACCCTTATCTCTCTCCATCGCCTTCAGACAAGTCCGCCTCAGCATTAACTCATGCTTCATTTGCCTGAACCACGGCTTACCCGCCCTTACAAATCGATGGAACTACAAACAGCTTTCACCTTAGCCAAGCGTATCGGCTCACCATGACTGTGAAGAGCTGCGCGCTGCCTGGCGCTCAGACCACTTAGCCTCGGGGAGGTGAAATTGGGGGACAAGATGCAGCCGCCCGCAGCTGGTGGCGAATGATGGTGGTAAAATGGGTGAAGGATGGCGAACCATCAGAAACAACTGCTGATTAAGTTATGGGAGATCCAGGACCAATTCTTTTGTTCAATCAATTGCTCGCTTTAAATCCGACCACACTGCCTTGGCGGTGATGGCCTGTCATTGGGGTGCTTCGGTCAAAATGTTCCATTTTATCTCTATAGCGCTGACTCGCTGTAGCAGTAGCATTCAGCTACGGGCGGAACTTTTTTTCGACTCGCTCCGGAGGCCCCTGGAACATCATTGTCTCCTGATGCTCGCTATTTTTGGCAGGTTTCAATGAGTTTGTTTTGAATTGTTGTTTTGATGAGCATGCCTTCTTGAAGATGCTTTTGGCTGCCATGTCGTGAACGTAGTCGGATTTCGCGTGTCTAGTTATGGCTTAAAACCTCGAAAATCGTGAAAGAAAACGTGGAAAATGTTTTTTGTTAGTTGTGAAAAAAACAGTTTTGCAAGTTGTTGGCGCAACTTTGCACATCTTTGGCCCAACATAGCTCCAAATAGAGCTCAACTTGGGCCCAAGTGGCGCTCAACTTTGCCTCAATTGCGGGCTAGATGGGTGTCCAAACAAGGTTTTAATGCAACTGTTATTTGACTGCCACTGAATGCAGCGGTGTGGGCGGATACCCCATACGAAACGGGGTGAACAATATAAAATATATGATATGGATCATGGATGTCCCAAATACGATTGGAGATGTTGGTTGAAGATGGTGAACCACAAAGGCATAACATAGCCAACAACAACCAACCAATTTGGGCATGCCAACAAATAGCCAGGCGCCGAAGAAAACCCACAGGTGAGGTGACATTCTACTTTCGACCTCAAAATGGTGCAAATTAATCCAACGGCCATGGGCCATGGATGTTGACCGGCATCGTTGCACGGTATAATGCAAGATTCACTTACCTCTCAAGCTAAAATCGCCATCTTGAGTAATTGCTATGAACTTGTTTGTGCTGGTCGGTTGTGGTCAATGGATAGTTCCATAGTACACCACAGAAATTCCCGTCGCGCATCAGGCAGTAGAAAACCTCAACAACGGCAACACGTGTTTTCAGCCACTGGAGGATGAACCCACCGATGGGTGAACAGCATCTGCACCATTCGCTAGTAGAAAACCCAGCTGAAAAGAAACATCCATCAAACCTGGACAGTTTGACTATCTTCCCCAGGTTTCCGCATACATTTCCCCATCTACCAGGAGAGTCTTACCGCTATACTATGCCCCCCATGATCGGTTGGATATTTTCCCACCATTTGGTTTATGCTTTGGCCGCTGAATTGGCCGTTAGACTTCGCCACGCAGCCTGTGGTTTGGCCTTCGATTTCGGAGGAGGGCCGCCTTTGGCTTTAGCTTTGGGCATGGCCGTGAGGATGGAGCACGAGCAAGTGAGCCATGGCGAAGAGTAAGTGAATCTTCAGCGAGCCCTTTCTTGTAGGACGCTACAATGGGGATAGAATCTTCCAACTAAACAAATATCACAATGGGGATAGAGGTTACAATCCACAGGGGAACCTGACGTATGCTCGACCGTTACGGACGAGTAGGGGACACGCGCAGATAGGCGCAGTAGTAGCAGAAGCACAGCATCCATGCGTAGTCATAGTTGGCTACGCTGTCCATCACTGGTCATACTGCCAAGGCGATCTTGTTGGCTCGCATGGTGTGGATGTGTCCAAGTATCAAATGATTGGTGTGCCGAATCCCTCCTAATTCCATTCTTCTACTCCGCTCACCGAATGGAACAGAGATTCTCCGTGCCTATGTTGGTTACATGCTGCTCCCAGGCTTCAAGTTTCTTGAGCCCAGGTGTCCAAGCAAGCCACGACTTTGACTCCTTCAAAGACGGGCAGTTTCTTGGCGAATGACCTCCACGGATCTTGTGCCTCCATTCCTATTCCATCCATTTCCCATCCAATGGTCTAAAACAACAATTTTCAAGCCAGGTCAGGTTTCAAACCAGGATGGCCAGGTGATTAGTCAGTGATTAATGAATCTATGTTAGGTGCTCTTATGGTTAATGATCATTTATGTTATGCCAGGATTTATCCTATTCCCATCCAGTGCTTTTTTCATGATAGCCAGGTGAGCAGCTCGACCCTCCACCACCTCCAGCAACAAAGATCTGGAGCGACGAGCCGCTTCCCCGCTAGGCGCCGAAACGCCGCTAGGCGCCGAGCAGGGGACCTGGATCATGGATCGAATGGTAAGAACTGCTGGGCGGCTAACCGTTCAACCAGCAATGAAACCTGGTCAATTGCTGGTCTGATGAACCAACAGCTGATGTCAGATCCAACATTGATCAGATCAGCTTCACCAGCTGATGTCAGAACCAACATGAACCAACATGAACCAAGCAACAAAATAAGGAGTCAGAACCGACCAACAAGAGCGGTCAACCGCTCGACCAGATTCGACTAACTGGTCATGATCTGGGATGTGAACGGCTCCACAGGGCGCCTTGACCCACAGCCATTCTTATATATAGTGGACAAAATCGTTGGATTTGGAAAATCGGCCTTGGAGACCCCGTGGTTCAGATTCATCAACCAGCCAGGGTCTTACAAACATTTTCAATGAATTTTCAATGGCAGGTTCGTCTGGGAGGGGGTGCTCCGAAATGACGCTATGCCCTTAAAGAAAATGGTGATGGTTGGTGAGATACACCCGGAAGAGCCAAGAGAACACGAGCCTGGCATAGCTCTAGTGTGCTACATTGTGGGGCCAAAGGTATGGTAGCATATGATATGCAAATGAATGCCATGCACATACAATGATATGAATCATGATTGATTGATGCTTATTCATCCCTTTGATAAATGCGCGTCAAGTTTCAAAACAACGTCATGGACCAACACTGGATCAAACGTACGTGACAAGTTTCAAACCAGCGTCTTGGACCCAGCACTCTATCATTGCGAAATATGTACCTATAGGAAAAAAAGAAGGCGTCCAGTTTCACAACAGTGCCATGGACCCATCTTGGAGGAAATAGGTCTCAAACCATACTAGTGTCAAGTTTCCAAAGCGATGTCATGAACCCAGCACCCTCGCTTTGAGAAATGCATGTCTAAATTAATTATATCAAAACCTGCGTGTCCAGTGTCAAGTTTCACAACAACGTCACGGGCCCAGCACTCTAACTTTGCCAAATGCGCATAGGCATATGGGTCGTTCCTTTGTTTCTGCAATAGTCAAGGGTCGATTTTATTCTCAACGTAATCTGGCTCAGTTGAGGCATTGGCTCCCTGTAGCCGGTTTTGGTGCCATCATCTGCGGCCCCAGTGTCCAAAAGAGGCTGAGTGAGTCCGACCCCTGATGTTGCAAGTGTAAGTCTTTTGCAAGAAAAGTGTTCCAATAGTTGCATGAACAAGTAGATACATGTTCAATATGAATACATCAATCTAATTCCCTGCAAGCATCTAGCAAGTCTCTCAGCGTCCATGTCGGCTGCCAGGTGAGTCAAGAAATCGGATCCGGATGCTCCTGCAAGGCCCACCATCGGGATGCTCCACTGTTGGCAAGGACGTGTTAGTGCTGCTGTGCCAATGTGGTTTCTAAGATTTTAGGGGCATAGTTATCTATAAAGTGGTTCATACAATGGTCATACATAATAATCATACATCATACATATATAATAATTGACAAGAATGATCATTACTGGTTGGTGGGTGAACTAACGCCAATAAAAGAGAAATATGCGCAAGATTGCGCACATTAATCGAACAACCATGCTTGAAACATCTTGAAACCACCATCATCTCGAGGCCTGGCCATCTTCCAAAATCTTCGAAATCCAAAACAAAGTAAAACATTTGTATAAATCTGCAAATCTTTCGTCAATGTACTTGAAGGTTACAACTGATCCCTTTCTCATGGATAGGCTGTCTCAATCCCCAATAGGAAACCGCGGGAACATGCAAAAGAGATCAGAAGAGGGTGTCCCTTGCGACCTGCATTGCTCGATGAGCTGAAGCCTCCAAAACCTGACAGGATGACAGGGCGCATGGGCAAGGCAAATGTGAATGTTCCAAGTGCAGTTCCACATTGTTTCACTCTCATTTCAGTTTCGAGGCAGATGGAAGCAGATCATGCAAAGCAACGGTGACCTCTGGTCAACTCATCAGCCAAAGGCCGTCTCTATTTTTCTCAGCCGGAAGCGAGGTGCTCACTTCGAGGATGAAGCTGCGGAAGACGGCGCTGCCTTCTCATCACTAGGCTCATCTTCACTGCTCAAGCCGTTCAAGGCGCTCATGGGATCCATCCAACCTGTCCCAACATCCTCATCTTCATCTGCACTTTTTTCGCCTCCGTTCTCACTTGTTCTGGGTCGTTTGGCACTTGCACTTGCCTCCTCTGGCCCACTGGATGCCTTCTGTTCTTCATCCCAATGCTTCAAGCCTTCACTCACCAAACCTGGTCTTGATGCTGCTGAGCGCTTGAGTTTGCGCATGTATTCAGGGTCCACTGTGTCTGCCTCAGAAGTAGGCTTGGGAAGTTCCGGACCCTCACCGGTCAAAAGGTTCACGAGTTCATCTTCACGCTTTTTCTTCTCGAGCCACTCCTTGATGCGCTCAACTGCTTTCACATGCCGCACCCTGCGGCCATTGAGGTCGCGCATGGCATCGAAGTTCGTGGTCTTCTTTCCTCCTTTCTGCGATCGAAGCAATGAACCGAAACCTCCTTTGCCGCCCAAAAGCCTGAAAACCACGCGGACAGTACAGACTTTGCCTCCTTCCATCGCGGTGATAAATGCCATTGAGGCTTTCTCAGACTCCAGGTCCCTACCTTGAAACAACACACGGTACTCCAAGACACTGTCGCTTTCGTCATTCTCTTCATCTTCAAGGTGGAAGTTCTGGAAGGCAGAAGCCAAATCCTCCAAGTCATCCACCGGGGTCTCGTAGTACTTCTCCAAAATGACATTGTCGAGTGCGTGCCTCACCTGATCAGCAACATCCTTCCACTCGTGGTCCAGTGCGAATGGAATGAAACATGCTTCGCCCTCAGGAAGCTGCGCGATGATGCCAGCCATGTCCCTGGGCTACGCAGCTGCGCAGGCTGCGCACTGTACTTGAGCCCAGGCTGCGCGCGCTCAGAGTGACCTCGGAATCTTCCGAAAACCTATGGTGCTTTGAAGGCACATCGATTGTAACGCGTCTGAAAAGGTTGGTTTCAAAATTCGAAGCATTTCAATCACAACATCATCAACATCTTCATATATATCTTCATACCTTCATAGCTCGTGGCTTTGCACCTTCAATCACCTTCACATGATTTCACATTTTGAGGTACATGGAGGTGTCAACATCTGCAGGTGCCTCGGAACGTATCGCTTTCAGATCTTTCAGCACCGCTGACTCTTGGACCTCGGGTGGTCGTGGTTGGGGACTGGTTGGCAAGTCACCGCTGATGAAGGGGAGTGGCTTCAGCTAATTGAATGTGAATCTCAACTGAAACATTGAGTGAGTAGTTTCATCATTTTGAAGATCATTGACTTGTTGGACCTGTTCCCGGCGTAGATTCGTAGAGAAACAGCACATAACAGCACCCCGATCTCACATATGATAAAAGTCACCAGCTCCATGAATAAATCTATTATATGCAATTGTTCTAGTTTCCATCTTTTTACATTCACTAGATCTCCTCCCATCCCCATCAACAGGTCAATGATCCCCAAAGAATCAGTTGATGTTTCAGTAACTGAAATTTTTCAGTTGGCATTTTCGATGTCTCAGTAGCCTCCAGCTCACCACGCACGGACTACCAGTCAGGCTGGTCTGGGCTCGGCAGTGCCCAGTGCAGTCCGATGTCTGAAGGGTGCTCACCACCCAGCGAGGCAACAATGGGTTTGACACCACACTTCTCCACCAAACTCAGGGCCGCACTTGGCGACGCCTGTCTGGCCTTGTTTAGCATATCAGATCGGCGAGGTTTTGATGGTTTAGACTCAGATCGGCAAATTAAACTTAGTTTTGTTTCATCGGTTCTCATGTCGATATTTAAAGATTTTAAAGACCTGCTAGATGAAATCACAGCGAAATCATGTATTTTTTTTTGGGCGTTTCGTGACCAATGAAAGTTGCAATCGGAACAGCAACAAACCCCAGCGCACAACCACCCGACCCAGTGCTGTGTCTATATCATCTAGCTGGCCTATTTTGATCGTGTTGGGCCCCCCGCCAATTTGACTTCCAGAACTGACCTCCAGAACCGCCGGAATTGTCCTGCGACAAATTGGCGCTCGCCAGCTTCTGCTCGGACACTGGCGAGTACCCCTGCGTCTGCAAAACCGAATGTAACGATGCGCTTCAACAAAACTTGCAATGATGAGGGAAATACAAAAATTACTTTACGTCGAGGGATCCCCACCATCACACACCAGTCTGACAAATTTGATGGCATATATTTTGACATATTCTGACAATCTTTCCAGTTTTGGCACACATATTGGTTCTCTTTGGCATATTTCCTAACATTTTTACTGGCATTCCATCTGGCATACATACTGGGATTCTATCTGACATACCTTCTGACATATCTTCTGACATTGGTTTCTGGCATTCTATATGGCATATCTTTTGGCGTTCTGTCGGCATATCTTTTGCCATATCGTCTGACATTCTTACCGGCATTCTATCTGCCAAATCTTCTGGCGTTCTATCTGGAAAATCTTCTGGCATTCTTACCGGCAATCTATCTGGCATGTCTTCCGACGTTCTATCTGACATATCTTCTGACATGTTTTTTGACATCTTTGCTAGCATTCTATTTGGCATGGATCCTTGCGTTCTATCTGACGTATCTTCTGACATTTTCTTCTGGCATATCTTCTGGCGTTCTGTCGGGATCTCTTCTGACATTCTTACCGGCATTTTATTTGGCGGACATCCTGACAATCTGTCTGGCATATCTTCTCACACATCTTCTGACATTCTTCCTGGCATTCTCTCTGGCATATCTTCCGGCGTTCTATCTGACATATTGTCTGGCATGTTTTCTGACATCATTGCTGGCATTCTATCTGGCATGCATACTGGGATTCTATCTGACATACCATTTGACATATCTTCTGACACCCTGACCGGCATTGTATCTCGTATATATATCTCGTGACCTTCTATCTGAAATATTTTCTGGCACTCTCACCGGCATTCTATCTGGCATATCTTGTGACCTTCTATCTGACATATCTTCTGACATCCTTACCGGCATTCTATTTGGCGTATCTTTGGACGTTTTATCTAACATAACTTCTGGTTTTCTATTTGGCATATTTTCTGACATTTTTGCCATTTTTACCGGCATTCTATCTGGCATTCTATTTGGCAAATCTTCTGACATGTCTTCTGACATTCTTGCCGGCATTCTATCCGCCGCGGTGCTCAAGGAGTTTGGACACAAGCGGTTGCGGTCCAACGGTGCTCACTGAGCTCGGACATTGGCGGTTAAAGTCCAGCCGCGCTCACTGAGATCGTAGACTGGCAACGGAGGCGGGGAAGGAGAAGAGAAGGAAGGAAGGAGAAGGAAGGAGAAGGAAGACTGGCTCTGAGAAAATTTGATGACTTTTCCCTGGCAGGTGGGGGATGATGATTTTTGGAGTTCGGCGTCTCATATTCAGAGCGGGGTGTGTTTGCTCAACACTAGTCAAGCTGAGTTTATCTCACTTACCTGTAGAAAATATATGTTGCCGCAGCGCATGTCATGTTGGGAAAGCGAAACCTTGCCCGTAACGGCAGTTTCCATGCAGTAGGAATTCACCTTAACCAACGTCAACGGTCAATAGAACCACTACTGGCAATTATACCCTATAGACCACTGAATGCACCAGGAATTTATGTTTCTGCATCGCCAATGTTGCCAAAAATACTATCAACCCCGAATCCTCCCCTCCATAGCGGCCTTCTGCATGGCAGCAATCGGCTGCCAAGGCCTTGGCAATCAGTTGGTTCTTTCGAACGGTCGGGGTTGACCAAACCTCTAAATTTCACAAAGCCTTAACGAACTAAAATCTAAAGTTATTGGGGCAAACGTCACGCAATTTCATCCGTGCGTCTATCATTTTCGGCGTTCCAGCAGTTTTTTTTGCAAATCCCAAACTATTTGAATCGCAGGTTGTGATGACAATTCGGGTGCCTGTGATCAATGATGAATCACAACATATCTGAATTCAACATTTTCATCTGGCAATCGGAACACGCCTTAATAACATAATAACTCTACGCGCTTCCGAACGCCTTTTTTCGCCGGAAGTCGCAATGAAGCGATTTATCTCCTTCAGCATGGTGTAACATTTTTGTTCAATTTTCTTCACCCTAGTTGCAGCTATGCTGGTATTGCCAACATTTTTGATGGCATTGTGCTGTCCACCCTCTACCCTTGACTGCGCGCCCCACCCAACACTCTGGTTGGCAGCCGAGTGTGCCGCCGTAGCTATGAACAGCCGCCGGGTGTCAGGTTCTCCAACCCATGGCTTCGCAAGCGTCGCCGCACCAGGTGGTACCACCAATGTGGCGAGACAAAACCATTGGAATGGCAAGGCGGAAACCTGGATGTGCTGATGTTTTCGGAACTATACTGCCTCGTTTTTTTATCCTGCTACGAGAAACCACGAGCGGTGAAAAAACATCCGTTTGGTTTGTGCATGTTTGTGCGATGGTATGTTGGCATGTTGCAACACGGTATGGTTTTAGGATGTTGTACATGTAAAATGTCACCAGTGTCCTTCTTCCCGACATAGCCGACATGGCCGCGCCAAGCTGCCGGCTTGCTTTGGGGAAACTACTGTCCACATGGTCCATAAGCAACACCGCTGTTGGGGAGACAGTTCAATGCTTACACCAAGCTAGCTGGTCATGATTATGCTGAAATAGTTGGGCCATGCGGAAACAGGAACAAGAATCAACGACGAGGAATGAAGAACGGATCTTATCGGATTTGCTCTGGAAAAAAATCGGTTTTGCAACCGCCACGTGGACATCGAGTACGCGCATGATTTTTGGATGAATCGCCGCACTTTCGTCTTTGCATTGGTGCAAAAAAATGGCGTGACGTTGAGTGTACAACATGTTTGGCATGATCTTGTTGTGACCATTGCAGTGGACCACCGCTGTGTTCATTGCAGGTTACGGTTTGCAGTTCTCAGGCGTTTTCAACAAGATGTACTTGCCGTAGTGAAACGATGGCTGAATGAGGGAGGGGTGCCATGGTACATGTGATCACTGTGACGGGTGGCTGGAAACGGTTGAAGAGTAATGCTGCATGCAATTGGATCAACTAGCTATGTTTCGATTATAGAGGCCAAATTCCAACCTTCCACGTTTTTATCAACCGTGCTACGGGATCGGAAAACTGCTGGGGAGGCTGGGGAAAGGATGGGCTTGAGTTTCAAAGCCTGCTAGCAAGGCAAACGGCGCCAACCTGAAGTTAAAAATTGGGAAAAACCGCAGCTGCATTTCGGACTAGCAAACATTTCCGCATTTGAATTGAACAATTCTGAACGACGCGTGGTGGGGCAGCCAATTTGAAAATTTGTTGGCGCATTTTTTCGTGCTTTCCTGGCCGTTTGAAACCGGAAACATCCGGAAATTTTGATTGAATCTGCTTGGGCCTTTGAGGACTTGAAATTTGCAATCAAACGTTTGAAACCAAAAAAAGGGAAATAATATCTTGCTAATCAAATGCTTGGAGAATGTTCATCCATGGCCCGGATGATTTTTTGGAAGGTTTGTTTGTGCCACCCGACGGTGCTTTCAGAAACGGCTGTGTGTGTGCCAGCAAGTTGGCGCGCGATTTGGATTGTGACGTTGCACAAACCTGACGGGGCCAAATTGACAATTTTTCGTTTGTTGTGATTTTTTCACACGTTCATGCCGTCGCGCATGGCACCCAACATTGGATATATTTGATCATGTTTGATCAACGGCAAATTGTGGCTAACGAATTTCCAGGGGAGGAGGTGCCCATTGGCTTGGCCAGCTTTGGTTTGTCAAAAGCATTCTGCCAGCCAAATTGGCCACAACTTTGGGAAACATTGCGGGCACAAGGTGTTTCCGATTGCTTTTACCACGGGTCAAAGGAAAAAATCATAGGATGGAATAATTGAAAAAAACTACTTGCTGTCCGGCGCAGGCCAAACGCATGTTATGGTTTCAGTCAGAAATTGTCCTGAAAAAATGATGTGGGCAATTTGTTTTTGATTCATGCTGTTGCAATAGCCAGAAAACCGTTCCCTACTGACTTCACATGGCAATTGCAATGGTGTGGACATGGAACATATGGAACTTTGCATTCGGTCCGCTGTGTGCAGACTATGGGACCAGCAAGTGGCGCTCTGCATGGAAACTACGCATTTTGGAGCTGGAACCTTGCATTGTTTTTCGATGCTGACGGCTTGGGGGGGTTGGGGGTGGGGGGCGGGCCGAGAAGGTGACGGCGATGATAATGGTCAGGATGATGACGATGATGATGATGATGATGATGGTGACGGTGATGATGGTGCTGGTGAAGGTCATGCGGACGATGACAATCTACCATTGCGATGTTGATGTTGATGTTGGTGATAAGCGGGGGGCTGGGGAGAAGCGCAGCTACCCCCCATGAGCATGATGATTTTGATGCTGATGACCATGGTTATCTTGACGACCACGGCGACTCCGATGTACGGGTGGCAAGGACGAAAACAATAGTAGGGCAGGGGCAGTAAACCTAGTAATCGCAATTGGTACCTCAGAGGTGGGAACACGAGGTCACTGTCGGAGGACGCTGGAATAATTGACACACTTCTTCGTTCCAAAGTTGCAAAACATTGTGCCACCGGTCGCCGCAATGAACCCCCACAGGCGGGCCAACGACGCCCCTCACAAACTTAGGGCAATGAGCATCTAACCGCACCAAGGCCGCGGTGCTGTGAGCGATGTTCCAGATCAATATCGGCGTTTTTGGAACCGCCTGCGCTGGACATGCCACCTGTCCATGTATGGCCAACGCCAGGGCTGGAAGTTGGTGGTTGCGCCTCCGTTATGATCGCCATTGGTTTTGAAGTGTCCTCAATGCGAAAATGAAAATGTTACGGCAATTCGTGGGTCCAAGAAATTGTGGCATGCCATCTTGTAAATCGAATCATAAATGTACGATTTTCGGGCGCCATGATTCCGTTGCGTCCCCAAAAAAAAAACCGTGGGCAAAGCCGGGGGTTGAGGACACACCCCTTGCGCGCTCCGGCGACCAGGCGTGAAATGAAACGACGGTTTTGATTTTTTTCACATGTTATTTAATTTTTTTTTGTACTGATTCCTCCCTCCTTAAACTTGGTTTGGCTACAGTAAAGGTGTCCAAGTTGATCCTGGTCACAACCACCGTTTTTACAAATGATTTGGTACTTTGAACTGGGCAGCGGCAAAATGTGATAAAAATTTATTCTAGGGCCATTCCAGGCCAGTGCTGATCTTGCGCTGCTTTGCAACGGATCATGCGATAAATTGAGAACACATATGGACGTGGCAAGTGCCAGTTTAGTTTTCCAACGTAGTTTGCCAAATTTTGCGATTTGCCGCTCGCTGGCATGTTGTTTTTTTGCGTGCTGCTCATGAGACAGTTTTTGGGCTTGATCCCTTGATGGAAATAGTTTCGGAGGTTGGCCCGGTTTTGAACCCAGCGGAACAATCCGTTTGACATAAAAAAACATGATCACTACCCCACCGCAAAATTCGGAAAACTGCGCAAACTTGGATTTGAAGGCATGTTGTTGTGTTCAATGCAATGGTTGCTCATTGTGTTCTGGGTCCGTGCAGACAATTTCATTGCATATATGTTTTCGCGGGAACGGGACGGAACAAATTAAATGGATCAAGGGTGGAAAAACGGTTTGCTACGCAACGAGGGATGAGGCTGGGCGACACACGAACCGCTTGTTTTGCAACCGTGATTTGGACGTTGCCATGGGTGGGCGGAAATGCCGGTCACAAACGCATGGTTTTGATGCCAATGGTTTCACGCGGCTGACCAACATCTGACATGTGGATATTTTATTTTTTTCCGCAAAGCCACCGGCCAAATTGATTCAAATGATCCAAATGCTGATCGAACTTGATCGAAAAACTCCCACACATTGGATCGGCCTCGAAAACAATTTCAGAAAATGACGACATGCACGTTCCGGAACCCAGTATTGATTCGATCATTTTTTTCGAGTGTTGGTTGGTGATGACGCCCCCAAATACAATCAGAAAATTTTGCCGGACACTTTGCGAAACCAAAGGCACATGACAATTGCACGGGCGCCGCGTATGCCACGGAACATTTCACCAACATGCACACAATTTGTTGAACGTCATACATCTTTCTTGCGAATGGTTGGTTTAAATCCGTGATTTAGTTCATCGTTCTTCATGGTTTGTCATCCACACCCATGACTAAAACATGGACAGTGAAAAAAATGCGCAGAGGCGGCACATGCTATGCAGAGTTGTGGGAAGGGTCAAGTTTGATGACAAAAATTGGCAAACAACACGTGAATGTCAAACTGGAAAAGGCAACCCGGATTTACTTCCTGAATCTGTAAAATGATATGCGTTCGACAAAGTCTTGTCTGGCCGTTCGTAACTCGATCAAAATTAATCAAGGCAACATGGGCAGATTCATTTTCCATCAAAGCCAAATCGTCGACAGGGCCGGTCACATGGGCTGATTCGTTCTCGATTTGTTTACGGACCCAAAAAAACACTACGAATCGTGGCTAGGTGTGACACAATAGGCCGGTTTCTATGTCTTGGCGAAGGGCAAACATTTGTGCAAGCATTGGCCCGGTTTTGCCAGCAGTGTGTACTTACACACTGTCGTCGTCAATTCGACGGGGGGGGAAATGAAGTGTCAAAATGACTGCGCCCAGTGAAAACCAGAACTTGCTGGCCACAAGTTGTTGGGGTGCATCCTTCCGTGGGAAGTTCTGGCGACGTGTCTTTGGATTCGATATAATCCTCAAATTGGTTCCCATAATTTTTTGGGCGCCCCACAAAAAAAAAGGGAACTTGAAACTGCAAAGGAACGGTCGCCCTTGCCTGATGGCATTCTGAGGGCTACTTGTGGTGTTGGGCATCGCATGCATTGCGAATCCGACCTGTCCCACAGGGACATCTTACGTTGATTGTGGCGTACAGTATTTTTTTTTGGGAACAGTTTTCCTGGAAATTTGGATTGGTTGCGTCATTGGCTTGACATTTGGGAATGAGACAAATGGAAAAATCCTTCCATGCACATGAAACAAAAATATCGCCACGAAGTGGTTTAGGATTTTATTGGTGTCTTCGGATGCACCTTGAAGACGCACTTTCGGAACACTGGTTCACACAAACTTTACACAGCACAGCCAACAAACCATCGCAACCATCGATGTATAATGAATGTTGGAAGTATCCCGGTGCAAACCTATGCATTTGAGCCCTATAACCAATAAACCCAACATCCCCACCAGTTCCCGCCAGGCTTTTGCAAACAACAAAACGCCTTCTGCAGTCAACAGGGCCAAAGTGCAGACCATGTGATTTGAAAAATGGTTTCCATTTTCGCATGGCACGCTCCAACCCAGAATTTGAAAAAACACAGGGCTTAAAACATCGCCTTGTTCCACTCCATGTGTGATTTTGAAAACAAAGCTGCTGCCGGCTTCCGCGAACAATTCCAGAAAAAACATATCACCTCACAGAAACATGGAATCACTTTGGCGCGCGCTCGGAAAAGCACGTTTCAAAACCCGCCTGCCGTCTCGCAACATCCCGCAGTAGGGACACATTACACAGTTTCAAATTTGAGCGAATCCCAGCGGCAGCAATTCGAAACTGGCGCACGCAACGGTCACAACTAATAACTAATATATACATTTGTTTTTTCAAAATATGTTTTCGACATGTGTTTGCAACGAACTGCCAAGTGGATCGTTTTTGTTGAATACAAAAACTTTCACTGAAGGGAACCATACCGGGCGGCAAATTAAAAAAAAAACGCGGTGCATTATTGTATGTTTGTCCCGACATAACCCCCGTTTGCGTTTGCCCACTCCACCCCCAAGAAAATACTATAATGAATCCAAAAAGAAATTGGTTTGCGTGATGTGTTTTGTTAACTGACCCTTGTGACAACCAATGTCAAAGGGAAAACTCGCCGCAAGCGTTGCTTTCGCCCTTACAATATGAAATCAATACTTTTTAGGGCGTTAAATAGTTGAGGGCCCACCAATCAGGTTTTACGTGAAGTTTGATCGACTATTAGGGGTTGGTTTGCTTGATTTGTTTCCTTTCTTTCCATGATTAAATCTTAACATCAATGAAGAAATGAACATCTATGTGGGAATTTGTAATTCTAGAATTTGAGTGTCAAATTAACTGCCTGGGGAACCGTTTGACTAAAAAAAACGGTCATACTCCGTATATGGCGTAATGACCAGAAAAAATGGGTCAAACAGGGCCTCAGACCGAAACGCCCACAAAAAATTGTCAAATGGAACTATCTTTGATGTCATTGAACTTTTGACACATCTTGAGACTGGATCTGTTTCAGTCAACATTGCCCACCCAGAAGTGTCACGGGAAGAGGCTGGGTTGCCGGATTGGACAATCTACCTCGGGAGCGCGACAAAGCTCCGACGAATGGCGGGGCCTTTCACGAAGAATTCTCTAAATTGAGAATGGAGGGAACAGCCATCATCATGAGGAATTTGTCGCCGGTTTCCCAAATAACCCCTCATTCGGGATCCCGCCGAAACGACCAAAACAAGTGGTCATTTGTGCCCAACTTTGGCCCAAAGTTGATATTTAGCAAAAAAAAATGTTCCTGGAGCTTCCAAAGATCAAAAATATTTGACCTTTTGTGATTTGACCTAGTTTTCCAATAATTTTGGAAATGACTGCGCAAAATTGACCTCGACTATTTTCGGCAATTTTCAGCCATTTGTGCAAAGCGATCTCTAGATGCCCTAGAACGCGCGATGACTTCCAGGTGCCCTTCCCCAGACCCGTTGAGCTCATGGATTGCCGTGGCATTGATCAGCAAGCATGCGTTGAGCGCACACACGTTGGTACACGGGGTCTTGTTTGCCAACAAGCATTCTCAGTCATGCATTGCAATGGAAAGCATGAAAAAAAAGATCAAATTTACCCGCAAAAAGGGCGCAAATACCCCGCAAAAGGGCGCAAATACCCGCAAAAGGGCGCAAATCAAAAAAACTGATCTTTTTACCTTTTCGAGATTTCATGAAATGATACATTTTCAATGTGTGTTTGGTTCATCGGTACTGTTGCCTGGCAAGGGAACTTCATTGGCGCCTGGATGGTAGCATGCGGGCAACCATGCAGTTGGCAATCCCTTTGTCTCACGCTCAGATGCCATTTGTAAAGAATGCGGTTCGTCGGGTAAGCTCGACCACTTTTTCCCCCAGCGATCAATTATTCACCAAAAGGCCAATATTTACGGAATTTTGATCGAAACGTCCAAAAATACTTGAAAGATCAATTCGGTCAAATATTCTTGATCTTTGGAAGCTCTAGGTTGATAAATACCATTTTTTTCAACTTCATAGCCATATACTGACCGTGTTTGGGTGGGCTGATTCGGGGCGTTTCCAGAACGAATTCATGGCAAATATGCTCACACAGCTTCGACGTGTACCACAAAAAGTGCAGCTGTTTGCGATGAGCTCAATTTCGGGATTTGCAATTCAAGCGCAAATGTTTCCAGCATCACGAAGCAATTGTCTCTACTTTTGATACTCAACATATTTCAGCTAATAGTTTTTGCTGATGGCAACCTTTTTATAGATCCATGTGCCGGCGCGCCATCAATTCTGATCCATACCCACAAGTTAAGCGAACGGCAAGAACCCGAAACCGAAACGCTCAATGCCGTACGGTCAAAAAATTGTGGGATTTTGGATTGTCAGGTGCATATCAGGGGTTGGCTCGCCGGAACTGGTTCTTGTTTTCGATGATTATTTTGCAGTAAGTGCAATAATTAGTGGGAAAACGGCTGAACAATTGGAGCCTTGATATTGAAGTTTTGAATAGTTTTGAATCTGATATCGTGGGTTGGTTTGCATGCGAAAAACGACATGCGCATGAATTCAACGGTTTCATCTCATATATTTTTGTATTGGGTCTTTGCATGCGAAAAAGCCGAACATGAACAAGACCCAATACAAAAAGTCTATGAGATGAAACCGCCGTGGGTGCCCCTGGGTGCTAAGGAAGCTTCTCGTTTGCAAACGTTTTTTTACTTTATCACTTTGTGATTTTGACTTTGGTCTGCACGCCATTTGCAAGCCTTTGACTTGGCATGGAAACGTTGTATACAACAATATGGTGGGTGATGATTTGTCATCATCAATACCAGTAACATATCAATGATTGTTGTCACCGATCACGGTCGTCATTGATCATCCTGAGGCCTTTGTCCTGTACTCCTGTGCGCATTGTGTGGCAGAGGTGACGCCCAAGCAACCTGGGGCGTGCTTTGGTTTCACTACTGACCTTGGTCTTCACACTTTTCATTGCAATCATCGGTTGCATCCTGTGTGACAATTGCGTCCCTTTCTGCGAATCCATCGTGGGTTGTGCGACGCCGCGCCCACGGGCATTGGGTTACGCTATCCTTCTGTATGGCAAAGGCATGCAAGGGCTACATTTTTGGTCGATCTGGCTGATTCTAGCGAGGCATGGCCGGGCCGTATCGCTTGTTCACTGCTCAGCATTGCCAACTTCAGTTGAACTTGGGGCAGTGCACTGTGACCCTGTGGGGCCTGCTGCTCTTCCATGGTGCTCTTCTGTGCGGCCAGCTCTAGCAACTTCGTCGTGCGACAGTGTCTTTGTTGTGCCGGTGATTTTATGCCATTTTTGTGCTGGTGTCTTTCTTTGGTTGGTGATTTTGTTTGGTTGGTTCGGGTGGTTGAGCACTTTGCCCTCACGGTGCCCTCATGTCTTTATAGTACAGTAATTAATGATTTTGAATTGACTCCGACAGGGGGAGGGCGAAAGACAACAAGTGTTGCGTGCTTTTCTCGCGCTATCGGGTGCCTGCGGAAACCCTCCCTTGTCCGTGCATAGTCCCCCTCCCATTGCGGGCACACGCGATCAAACAAAAATCACTGAATTCGCACAAGGTGACCTCTACATCTCAAAAACATGATGGAACATACTTACTGCATCTTACTGCGCTCACAGAGAAAAAATGCATGTGAAAACCAAAAATCCAGGATACAATGGAACAAACAGCAGAACCCCCCTCCTTCTTCTGACAAATTGGCGACATACAAAAAAAAATGCTTTGCCAACGTGTTTTTTGATGCCAATTGTCAGAACGGCGGCGCAAGCCGTGCCGTCGTTTCGGGAACCCGTTCGAGGCTTGAAACGCTTGGAAAGCACATCCGCTGGGTAGCTGCACAACTTCACCGAAACGCTGAAGGAATGACGTGACGAAGGCCCGGCTCCAAGGGCCTCAACGACACCCGAAAAACTGCGAAGCAAACTGTGGAAATTCTTCCTGCGCGCGGCTGTAGTTTTCAGGACCCCGGAAGGTGATCTACCACGTGGCTTCTCACAGTCGGAATGGTTCTCCTTTTTCGGCTCGTGGATCTCCTGCTAAAACTTCAAGTGGTTACGTAGTAAATCCTTTGAATCCCAAAAAAACAAATTTAGAAAATCTAAGTTTGTGAGTACAAGCCACTTACTTCTCGAATTTCTCGATGATTTTGTAGAAATCACTACGGCAAGAAACATGAGCCTGTAATAATCAATTCAGTTGAAATGATTCATCACCTCTCACGGAAAGGCATCGTGTTGGAAAGTGCAGCGAGTTTGTCGTGACCTTGGCTGTGAGTTTTTCCTTCTTCCGGCGGTAATTGTGCAGCTTGTGCAAGTAGCCCTGTCTCGAAACAAGCCGTGTGGGTACATGAAAAGAGCACCGGAAGATGCCTTAATTAAATGACAAAGAGACAAACGAGTTTGTGGTACAATTTAGAGCATTTCAGAGTCATAATTTAGTCATATTCGGCATGCTCTCAGTAAGTTCTGTGACTGCACAGTCATTTCTGTGACTGTAATGACTGTACAGTCATTGTCAGTGCTGGTGGGACGAGGTAGTCCTCTTCCACCTAATCAAAAAGTCTCATGCAACTGAAATCTGGTCACAGCCATGAACAATCTCCGCTGTACATCAGCTTTCCGGTTTACCTCAACCAGCAACCCCTGGTGAATAAGGTCTCATCATGTCTCATCTCACCAATTCCATGGTCATCCTAGCAAATGGTCACCATGAGGCTATAGCTCACATCATCAGCGCAGCCTCACGCAGCGCGCGTTTTCCACTTGGCTGACCGGCACAGTACCTGTCTGCATCACGGTAGCTCAGACACAGCAACCTGGTTCCTCTGGCATCATCTGGCATATTCAACAACTTTGATGCGGTACGTTGGGCAACTTTGATGTTGAGAGAATGGTGAGACCATGCAAGAATGATAGTGACATAATCTAGTGACTATAGAGGCATTTCGTGTGCCGTGCCTGTGCTAGAGCCTGCGGCTTGTGCTCAGGAATATCTAAATTCTGCGCTCGATTCAACTGATCGAAGAACGATCCAGATTCAACGCAAAATTCGGGAGTGGCGATGTGTGGCCCTTCGATTCAGCCCGTTCATGGAGGTATGGATCACGATTCAGCACCGAAACTTGAACATCACAACGGATGTTCATTCTGGGGATTTTCACAGAAAGAGCAACCCGCGCACAAGAGTACACGAAACAGCAGCCAACAAAGGGTTTTCATGCCCATGGTTGGGTACCTGCAGCGGACATTTCGATGATCAAGCGTCATAGGAAAGCCGCCAACTTAAAGGTTCGTTCCCATGGTTGATATCAACCAGTCATAAAGCAACTGAACATATAACACTCTGTGGCGTGAGCCTGTGCAACTTGATTGCACCGGGCCCCTAAGGACCAAATAATAGTGATAGTAATGATAACTGTAGCAATAACATGTAATAACAACAATAAAAGCTGGCTCGTGGTGGTTAAATAACCATCGGCGCTTAACCATTAGCGGCCATTAGTACGTAATCATTTGATACGCAGGTAATGCCGCCCCTGGTCTTTGTGTAAACTTAGTTTTCGTGAACCCTAATAGGAGTTCATGGCTGCCTGGATCAGTTGATAGTGGGGGCTCCTGAGTTGCTTGGTTTGCTAGTGTCTGAGTGGCTTAGAGTAAGTACCATGCTTCAAAGAATCCGATTTTTCACACGCCTATCTGGTCGGAACTGAATTCTTCACTCTCCATTTTGGTACCGCTTTCAACTATGCAACATAATTCTGCTCCCGCCTGGCTCTGACAACACGTGTCAGAAGCCAAGGTGAAATCGTAATGGTTGATCACCAGGGTTTGTCAGTTGATGGGTAGTAGTGGAAAATCCGGCTCTTAATAAACCACCCCCCAATTGCTCATCAGAAATAGCTGGTGATCTACAATCAACTATTGGTGATTCACTGATACGGATTTATCATCAACAAACCTAGCTATATACTTGCATTGCAAGATGGGGACTTTTAAGTTGGTATTCGCAATTTTCGCTTAGGGTTACCCTGGCGAACCAAGCTAACAACCTGGGGGACCACCCTCCACGGGGCCTTGAATCCCATCAAACCTCGAACCACCCAAGATTGGCTGCTTTGGTGGATAACTACGAGAGCATGTGCAGCTATTATCAATGGCGAATCACGTCCTTGTAAACCCTATGACTGGTGGCTGGATGACCCCCAATTACCATCTTGGATGCTACCAGTTGCAAGCACCGGGGTACTCCAAGTAATGATTGACAAAAGTCTACCTGGTCTGAAGCCTAGTCATTGACACCAGGACAAGCGGAGTTGCTGAGCCAAGCATGGGATTTCCGATACCCTTCCTCTATGACCATTGCCATCCGCTATTATCAATCCCCACACAATGAAGCAATGATGTAAGGAGTCATAAATCATTCTTCCCATAAACAGTTGATAGTCAGTGTTCATTTTTCCCACAAACATTGAATCCGAGATATCCGCAGTCGGTGTTGAACCATTGAAGGAGCAATCGGTTGCTTCAGCGGGCTCAATTTCTAGGCTTGAAGCGACGCCAAGACCTCCCTGAAATCAGCAGCTCAGAGTCTGAAAGGCCTCGTCAAGCCATCGTAAGGCGAACCAATGATTGGGGGCTGGGACCCTGGGATCCCTATGCGTAACCATTTACGATGATTCATAGGGGCTGGTAACGAGAGCTGGTACCAGCTAGTTGTGACCGGGGTTGGTTACCTATAAAGGTAACTAGAAAGCAGGGGACAATAAGAAATCAATAACTGATTCTTCGTGTGGGTCTTCCAAATCGTCGAACGATCATTGGCACAATCATGGGCACATAATAAGAAACAACCAGCTTTTACTGTGAATTGTTGCATGCATTGAGGATGATCATAACCAACAAATGGCTTGAATGACAAGGGTGTACCATCAAGCAAAATGGCAATGACTCCGAATGGGTTCGACGTCGGTCATTGCAGCCTCAAATTTCCTGGCATTTGCTAGAACATCACCATCATCATCATCATCATCATCATCATCATCATCATCATCATCATCAGGGTCCCCTCCACACAGGGCACCTTTTTGGGCTCTGGGCCAAGGGAACATAAGGGAACTCGGGACCACTGGGGACGACTGGGGAGGACTGGGGACGACTGAAGCTTTGGCTACGCCACCTTTAGGGAGGGCTGGAAGTGGCTAGGGAACGGGCAACTAATAGCTACAGCTATAGTGTTTCTTATCAAATGTAAAAATAGGGGAAGATAGCTACAGCTATAGCATGCTATAGCTATATATAAATCTAGATAGTTTTTAGAAACATGTCAGGTCGCCTGTCCAAGAGACACATTCAACAACCACTCCGATAGCCGCATGATTACACTCAGTGTATCCAAAAAGAAAGGTACGGACAGGACTGACCCCCTGCCTAGCTCTCAATCACTATTGTCAGCAGCAGCATGATTATGAGGATGCTCACCATCCTGATCCTTATCACTTTCATAAGACTCACAAGCATCAGCAGAAACATGATCGTGAACATCCTCCTCATCATGTCCGTCCTCATCTCTGTCAAAAGCATTGCTCACATCCCTACCAGCTTTATTCTTGTCCTCATCTTCAGGAGTTTCTTGATCATGACTCATGACCATCATCCTCATTCCCAGTATGATGAGTGTCATTCTCATCACTTCTCACCCTACCTTCCGGCAGAGAGTCAACGGTCTCGCGCCAGCACTCCTTGGGCGCAAAGCACTATCAGAAACCCATTCTGCCTGGTGTCATCGTTAGATCTTGTTAGGCTTCTTTCATGCGGCTTCATGTTTTTCCCATTGACCAGGCTTTCTGCCGTAAGGGAATATATTTCCACAAGGCTCGGTCTTATCATGCTGCCAGCTTCATTGACTGTGTGATATGTCTGGTGATGTATGTATTATACATGTCAAATTCATGATCATGTCTGTGTATGTATATTGTGTATGCAAATTTTAAGTACAATACTTATCTTTTGTTGAGAAACCCGGACTCATCTTGGAATACCGATTGCGGCCAAGCGTCTCAAAGTCAGGAAGGATGAATCGTACCCGACAATGAATCGAAGGCACGCTAAGCTTGTCGCACACCAGCCAAATTACACACAAATTCCATGTTGCCCAACCTAGCCATACCTAGCCTTGGCAGGAGTAGACCACCAAATCTCATGGGTTAGCTGGCGGCGGAACGGGCTGCTCTTGCAAAGCACGCTGCCACAGTTTGAGTCATGAAAGGTACAATGGGGATTGAGCACCCCTAAAAGGGCCCGCAATACCAGTTCTTGCGAAACAGTATCTTCTATCTCCTTGAGCATTCCAAACATGCCAGTTGCACAAAAAGCAATTTTGGGGACCTTCGGGGCAGTGTCACCCATCAAGTGATTGGCATAACCTTGGAGTTTCTACTGCCGGTTTTCGCCCAACTTCTTTCTTTACACGTACAAGTTGAGTCTTTTGACTCTGTTTGGGACTTTTCAGTTTTGAGGCCCACCGATCATATCGACATTAAGTGACGTGTTTCGGAAAGGGCGTTTTATTAAGTTGATTAATTAATGCTTCTATTTTCTTGTATCAGTTTTTTCAATTGCTGGGATGTGCACGACCTACATTTTGAAAAAATTTGGCTGCTGGCGATGAGCACGATCTACTTGAGTGTGAGGTTGAAAGCTTGTCGCCAAAAACGACAACATCTTTGTCACTTCGAAATTTCTTTGGAGGGCGCCTGACCCAAAGGCAGTGACGCACGCCCCCGTGGCCATTTCTAGCTCAACCTCGTTAGCCCAAGTGCACTGCCATAGATCCAGAGCTGTCTCCAACTAGGCTCACTTCGCAGTCGAGCTTCAGTGAAGATGCCAAAAAGGTTTGCAACTTGAGCATTCTGTGCAAGGTTTGCTACATAAAACACAGCGCCCGACGCGAAACACTGTGGGATCAATTACAGGCAGGTGCTCACAAATTTATCTTGATAGCTCATATCCGGACCCGAGCAGCAGCTTCGGCACAGCTAGTCGGCATTGACAGTTTCGCCGCGGCGTCCAGTCAGTGGTTTGACTGGCGCCCCGAGCGAAGAACAAGTGCTGTGATCTCAAGGATTCTCAAGGTGAGATGATCAAACTATGACCATGGCCCAGCTGGGGGTTTAGCCATAGCATTTGTGAAGCCATACAGGCAGTTTTGAAGGTAAGAAGAGTTCCTGCTTTAGACAACGATCTATCTAGTGGCAAATGTGATGTCATTGATGTTGGACTTCAACATGTTTCAACCATCTGAGCTATATATCCTGGGCTCCCTGTACAAGCCAATGTCAGGAGATGAAGAAGGTAGCAACATCAGCAAGCAATTTCTCAAGTATCAGCTCGACCTAAGATCAACTCTGGGACATGAAGCCCTTGAAACCCTAAAATTAGTAGCGTTTAGTGGAGGGCCAAAAATCTGCTCACCCATCTAATCTCGTTGTCAAGGCCGAATGCTGTTGCACTGACCTCAGCAGCACGGCTCAGTTGAGAACCCACCGAGGTTGGGTGATGTTAAGCCTCGAAAGCAGGTGGGTTCCCCTTGTTAGAAGTTGAAAATTGGATTCGCCATTTAAGGATAGTTATATCTACCATAACTGAGAGTTTTCCTAGTTCTAAGCTAATTTAATCAACTTGTGTAAGAATCAGGCTCATGTTATCGGGACCCAAATCATTGCGGGTCATGATCATCATTTCCGTTGTTTCTCCCGGGATTGTCTTGCATTGCTATCAGCTTTTCATCTTTCTGTTGGATTACATTGTGCCACAATGATGTGTACTGGTAGAACTACGTAATGAGTATATAAATACTTTGATTGCAATTTTGAACTGCTAAATTTAAATAGCATACCAGCATACCTTACAAATAAAGATTATGTAATTCTTTGTGTAACAACCAAATGATGTTCAGCCAGTGTATTCAAAAAAATATGTTGTTTACTTTCTTAAATTTGTTTGGTGTTCATTTCTGTGATGTTTTGTCAATTTACTTTTAGTCTTTTAGTTCTTATGATTCATCTCTATGTTTGCTTTCTGTTCTTAGCTATGCTGTTTTTCACTCCTCTGTATGCTGCAAACAGACTGTCCCGACACGCCTCAAAAATCTCAATAGGTATGCAGGTATGCAGGAACCAGTTGAATGAAGCCAAGAGGATAAACCCATCCATTTAATGATTATCAATCATTCCTAAACCATTCCCTGAACGCCAACCCCAAACCCATCCATTCCAATCACAATACTAGGCTTTTCAATGCTTGGATGTGACCCTTTGGTGCCCGACGGACAACAGGTTCCATGGCGAAGCCCTTTCCTTATTGTTGGCTGAATATTGCAAGTAACAAGCTGACACACCGTGACTAATTAACCTATATGGTAGGTTAATGGATAACATTCCTAGCCATGCAAGATCATTCAAGGATGATAGGATTACAATAGGTTGACCATCCATTATCTGGATCTATTATATCCTATGATCCTCCATCAATCCGCTTATTATCCTCCATATTGTGGAGAGAAATAGGGCCATTCTACCATACTCACCAGTCCAAACACATGCCCAGCCCAGGACGCGAGTCTGCGAATCACTCTTGCCAACATCGAAAAACGCATTTTGTTTGAGACATTCCTACGAAGCCATCAGCAAATATTAGTTAGTAACCATTGGCATAGTTCACATCAGTAATGAGTCCGCATTTCTAATTGAAAGTTGACAAGTTGCAAACGGGTATCAATCCTTGCAAGAGGCCTCCCAGAGAACTGAAAATGAACAACAAGTTCGAAAGTTGCAATTGTAGGCATTCTGCGGGGGACTTCCTCCAAAACCGAAAATTGACAAGCGGAAGACGTTCACTCGTCTTATTTCATCTCCTCTTAACTCACCTCATCTGATTTCATCTCAACTCAGCCCCTTCATCTCGTCTCGGCTCAGATCTTGTCGAAGAATCTGCCATCTAATGTGATCTTAGCTGTGGCCTCAACTCAACTATCCCGCAAAAATGGATCGCATCTATGTCATGCCATCTCCATTGTTTATAGCAGTTGGTATGGCATGGTTCATTGATCCGCAATAGCATTAATTAACAACCAATCTGAGCTCTTGATCTACTCATCTCTCAATGTACCCAGCTCATGGAGCTGTCGGTTTACGTCTCGTTGGATCTGTTCATGACATGGAAATTCCCATAGAGGTTTTGTTGATCTTCATCAGCACCATTCCTGTCCTCAGAATCCTTGTCTGCATGACCTTGTTGTACGAGCTTCCCACTGTTATCAGGAAACAATCTTGATAGCAAGTTGGAAGTGGAACGATTGTTATAGTGCTTGGATGACCTAAAATCCAACTGCTAACTATTGTTAACTGCTATCCAATTAAATCAACATCCTCTTTGGATCGTGACCATGCGTCTTGACCAATCGCTTGTACCATTCCCTTTTCTCCACCACCAAATCTCCTCTCAGCCAGGTTTTGAGCCAAGAAGCAATGATGCTTTCAAGTCCGGGCCGGAAGGCAATCACAACTCTTCAGCATGCCGCCACCACGCAGGAAATTCACGATGCGCACTGCTCTGGTGCTGAGCATGGCTATATAAAAAAGCGTCTGTTCTCGCATCAATAAGCAAAATGCATGGGAAAATGACTGGGATGCCGGCGGATCCCGGTCAAAACATCCACAAGGAACACACGCGTTCTAGCCATGCAACTGCCAGCGCCAAATGTGCTGTATATGGGACGGACGGATATCATTCCGCAAATCTAGAGAAGTCCCAGCGCAGCTGGCAGGATCGCACCAGTCCAGCCATGTTGCAATCCACAGCGATTCAATATCAGTTGTGAGAGAAAAGTGCAAGTAAATGACATAGCAAATCACATTTTACTATACATCTATTTTCTTAAAGTCAGAAAACGCTGTATGTGAAATCATGATTTTGTTTGCACATGCATGCATACATACATATATACATACATGCATACACTCACCACATTATATTGCAGTGCAGTACATGGCGCTATTTATGCAACAAGCATTACATGCATTCCGTATACATCGGTATATTAGATTACAGTAGGCTACATGTTCTTACATTGCATTTCATTACATGAAGTACTTTGCATTTCATTACGCTACCCTACACTAAACTACACCACACTAGATTACATCACATACATGCATACATAAATGAACCCACACAAACATATGCCTACCTACCGCTCAACAAACTACTTTACCCTACACTAGATTGCATTACAATGCATTACACAAAACACATTTGCATGCATTTGCATACACTACCGGCACGCAAACACAAATTGCCAACATTGCATACATTACATTGCATTGAATTACATTACACGCGTTACATAAATTACATTAAAGTACATCCAAAAATACCTGCATAAATACATATAGTTTGTTATATATATATATAGATAGATAGATAGATAGATAGATAGATAGATAGATAGATAGATATAGATAAACAAATAAATTTACATACAAAACAACACACACATACTTACATGCACGGATATTTTAAGATTGCATGAGAATCCATGACTCTCGACGAATACATAGCTTATAAAAACAAAACGCAGCATTACTTTTCAATCTTACCTGCATACATACACGCATGCAAGAGAACATATGTCCGTACACACTTTCACACATACACACACAGTCCTCACATCCATTACATTACATAAGCACGTACATGACATCACAGTACATGACGTCCATTACATGACACAAGCACGTACATGACATCAGCATAAATGACATTACATTGATTGACACAATATACATACGCACAAGAATACGCACGGACGCACATAAATACATAGGTACATAGATACATACACAGATACATACTCCACCAGGACAAAAGTTTTTCCTCTTGGGTGGTGTCCAACCCTTGCCCTCTAGACTCCTACAACAGACCTTTCTTTGTTGTAACGGACCACGGACAACTCCTGTGAGCTTTAATAGTTTATTAATTTAGAACGCGGCGATAATTCGATCCGCCACGCAGGCCATACGAAACGGACCTGAAATTTGATCCGCCGCATTATGAAGTCTTCGGCCCTGAGACCATTTACGGAAAAAAAAAAAATACATAGATAGATACATAGACAGACAGATAGATAGATACAAAGTAGATACATAGATAGACAGACAGACAGACAGACAGACAGACAGACAGACAGACAGACAGACAGACAGACAGACAGACAGACAGACAGATAGATAGATAGATAGATAGATAGATAGATAGATAGCTAGATAGATAGATAGACAGAAAGACAGATAGATAGATACAAAGATAGATACATAGATAGATAGATAAATATGATAAACAGAAAGATAGACAAACAGATAGATAAATACAAAGATAAATACAAAGATAGATAGATAGATAGATAGATAGACAGACAGACAGATAGATACAAAGATAGATACATAGAAAGATAGATAGATAGATAGATAGATAGGTAGATAGATACACAGATAGATAGGTACACAGATAGCTAGACAGATAGATAGATAGATAGATAGATACATAGATAGTTACATTCCTAGATACCTAGATACCTAGATATCTAGATCCCTACAAACCTACATACCTACATACCTACAAACCTACATACCTACATACATACCTACCTTCCTCCCTACCTACATCCACCCATCCATCCATCCATCCATACATCCATACATCCATACATCCATACAACCATACATCCATACATTCATACATCCATACATTCATACATCCATACATCCATGCATCCAATCATCCAAACATCCAAACATCCATACACCCATACATTTACACATACACATACACATACAACCATACACACATACGCACATACATACACACATACATACACACATACACACATACATACATCCATCCATACATACATACCTACCTACCTACCTACCTACATACATACATACATACATACATACATACATATATATATACACATACATACAGGCATACACAGACATACATACACAGACATACATACATACACAGACAGACAGACAGACAGACAGACAGGCAGACAGACAGACAAACATACATACATACATACATACATACATACATACATGCATGCATGCATACCACTACATTACATTACATTGCACCATACTACACTACATTACACTAAATTACACTACATTACACTACATTACATTACACTACATTACACTACATTACATTACACTACATTACACTACATTACTCACTACATATATTATGCTACCCGTACATTGTTTCACACCCACCGTAGTATACATACATGCACGAAAGCACACATGCAAACATGCATATGTTTGTGGATACATACATGCTCCTACTGACTGAAACGGACCTTATTTCGAACAGGTTTCATTGTGAGAGTGGGCAAGTTTCGAGAAGCGGCTCGCGAATGGAGCGATACATGATATAGAATTCGCAACGTATATGTGATACATAAATTATAATGCATTGCAAATATCTGTATATATGTTGATATATATATATATATTAATGATATGTATGTATACAAATGTAGATACTCTTTTGAATGTGAGTGAATGTGTATATAAAATTGTATGCATGCAAAACAATCCACTCAATATCAACCTGTGCGTGCGTCACGATTAACGTGTACATTTGTCCCCAGCGGGATTGCTTCATGGGTGCCCATCATAAAAAAGTACATGACGACTTGGTGTGAGCTTGCCCTTTGTGAGAAGCTCCCAGACACTCATACACAGGGCAAGCACCAAGTGTCAAGCGGGCCTAGCCCTTTGAATGAAACACTTTGTGCGTGAAAGCTTCTGCCTTGCCATGCCTAGTAAGACCATCCTGTCTTGATTTTAGTCATTTAGCTCACATTGTATATTTTGATCGCCCAGAAGAAAAGCAAGTTTCAAAACACGATGAGAACCGCAGTGTCCAAGACTTGACTTGCCGCAAGTCAAAAACAGTCTATCCAACCCACTTGCAAAGATCAACCGCCAAAAGAAACTAACATGTACACAGTACACACATTGAAAATTACATGCCTCATCATGTCTCATCATGCCTCCGGTGGGTGCTTTCTGCATACAAAATAGAGTTCGCTAACTGAAAAGTGCACAGAATCTTGAAACTAGAACTCTTCAAATAAGCTGGCAGTAAAAAAATATGTTGAGCGACAAATTTGTACTCCTACGTGTGGTTCCCATTTCAGAAAACTAAGTTGAGACACAAATAATATTGCGAGTGGATCATCTAGGAACAAACCCAGATCTAATATGCAAATAGATTGTTGTAGATGTTGACATATTCATCTGGCTGTCAATGAAAAAAACATACATTGCAATTATATGTGCCCTACGACTGGATCTACACAGCTATTTTGAGTGCACAGTTTCAGGTTCGCGGTTTTGGCTTTCTAGGGTCGCAGGGTGTGCTACTTGTATCTCTGGTTGGCCCCGAAACCCAGTACGGATTCTTGACCAATGATGATCGACAGATCTAATCCCCTTGTAGACCCAAGTCACATGATACTGGTCATTCCCAGGCGGATCACCTGTTGATCTTGGTTCCCAAGTCACTGACTTTCGCAAAATGTCAAGGCTTTCGCTTTTGGTCCGAAATCGGTGGCACCGATCCATACGGAACTGGCTAGCCAGGCTAGCTGTCGTGTGCTGGCTGCTAGCTGCTGTGTCTGGGTCACAGCGAAAAAACAGGCACTGTCTGTTGCAGTTGCAGGCAGAATTCGATGTTTGTAGCTGAGCTCTGATTGTCCACCGCCACGCCATCAGCCTTAGCAACGAATCTACTTCTCCGCAAGAGACTCGTTGTCAGTGCTGCTGCCTATCTGATTTCTTACTGTGAGGCTAGAGGAAACGACACGAGGACCGCGCTGAACAGGTGGCCTCAACAAAGCCGAGCAAAAAAGCAGAATCAGTCAGCGATTCACTGATGCTTAGTCCCTTCGTGGCTGCTAGCAGCATGTGTTCTTGACGGTGGACTTGCTCCCAAGAAACATGATTTTGGTGCCCAGGGAGCCATAGCCATTTCCAGTGCTGGGAAAACACACCCTGGTTTGTGGTGGTTCACCACCTGTGAAAATATGCCAATGTTAATCAAGCAAACATCCCAAGAAATCCTAAGTATTAAATAAGCACAAACCTCATGTCGGTGGTTTCAACCCTCCACGATAAGCATAATAAAATTAAGGATTAACCCTCCAATTCTATTAGTTCATTAAGCATAATAAATTGTAAAATGAAATGGGTGTGGGTCAAAATCCCGTACCCCTGGTTCCCCTATCATGAACCATTGTTTTCCCACTAGTATTGTTGATTATTATCCCCCATGAAATTGGGTGGATAATATTGACCCGTAGCCAAATGATTAAAACCCTGAAGCAAACTCCAGAGTGTGAAAACCACGGCACCTAATGAGTGAACCATGTTAGTGTAGTGCTCTCTAGGAATTCTGGAGGGTGTCACATGGCAGCTGAATCACTGCAGCCTCCCCTCTATCGAGTCTTAGAAAAGCAGCGAATGTTTTCATCACTGAGCGACCCCAGGGGTTCTCAGTGGTAGCGGGGGGCCCCCCGCCGGCCGGGGGGGCC
>VSDK01021573.1:749568-761437 GCA_009767595.1 Symbiodinium kawagutii
GCCAGTCGGCGGGGCATCCGGGGGCGCATTAGTTGCTATGGGGCTCGGTGATGATGAGGGCGGTAACGGCAATGATCGGAACAAGCTGGACGTTTTTGATGGCAGTAGGCCAGAGGCCTACCGCATGTGGAAACGGCGTGCTCAGCTGATGTTGGCTAGCTTACCATCTACAATTTCGGAAAAGAAATATGGGCCGAAGTTGATGGGGTATGTGACGGGAGAAGCTGAACATCTCTTGGAGCATTTAGAAGTTTCCAAGATCTGCGAAGAAGGTGGAGAGAAGCATGTGTTTTCGGTCTTGGACGAGAAGTATGGTCCGAGGCAAATCGATTTACTGCAGGAATCCCTTCGAACTTTCTTCTATGATTTGAACATCAAACCCCAAGAGAGCTACAGACAGTTCTCGGTGAGGTTTGCCGCAGCTCAGAGGAAGCTGGAAGAGCAGAAAGTCACCCTGCCGAATGTTGTTCTGGGCTTCATGTACTTGAAGAAGCTCAGATTGGACGGACAAGGTGAAAGCATGGTACTGACCGCATCATCAGGGAAGCTGGAGATCAAGGAGATTCAAACTGCTGTGGGTGCGATCTTCCCCGAAGGAAAAGGAGGTCCACAGAAGCATGGTGGTGCAAAAGAGATCTTCCAAGCTGAAGATGCGACGGCAGATGAGGATGCTGAGGATGAAGAGAAAGAGATGCAGGAGGCCTTGGAAGTGATGGCAACGGAGATCCAGAGTCGTGATGAGTGGAGTGAATCAGAGGTTGTTGAAGCCTTTGAGGCTTACTCAGAAGTGAGAAGGAAGCTTCGTGAACAAAAGACTTCCAGAGGTTACTATCCGAAGCCATCCCAAGCATCGAGAGGAAAGACAGAAGCTCACACAGGAACTTGGAAGCTGAGTGGCTCCATCCGAGGCAAGATCGAACAGCTGAAGGCCCGGACGCAATGTCACTACTGCAAGAGAACAGGGCATTGGAAGAAAGAATGCCCCATGAGGAACAAGTCATCGGCATCTACAAACAGTGACAAGGGCAAGGAAGTGTTGTTCGTGGAGGAGAGCGAGGAGCTGCAAAAGATGTGGGACCTCTTTGTGGCTGAGGAGCCAGATGCGAAGCCGGTTGAATGGGGCCAAGATTTGGCCAATGATGTCCGAAACAGTGGGAATGCTGACACCCACTCAACCGGAAATCGACAACGTGAAGTGAGCTTGAGTCCAGCGACGGTCATGAGCAGTGAGATAGAGGGGGGGCAGGCAGCTGTGATCACGGATGAGACTGGCTGCGATGTTTTCCATGGAGAAGGACAACTGAGTGACAGTGAGAAAGATCCTACCTTAGCACAGTGCGGAGTGCCGGACACAGCATGCCGTAAAACCTTGGTGGGTGCCACTGTTTTGAAAGATATCGAAGGTAAGTTGTCCGATTTTGGTTTCAAGATCAAGAGGGTCAAGGTTGCTAGTGAGTTTCGTTTTGGGAACAATGGCATCCTGACTTCGGAAGAAGTAGCTTTGATTCCGGCGTGCATCTCCGGGAAAAGATTCATTTTGAAAGCTGCCGTGCTGCCACGGGAAGGCAGCAGCACACCCTTGCTAATGAGCAAGGAGCTTTTGCGTCAGCTAGGGAGTGTGATGAATCTTGATGATGACACGGTGTACTTCACGAAGTTAGGAAGTAGGGTGAAGCTCAGAGAAACCAGACGAGGTCACTATGCAATTCCGCTGTTTGATTTCCATGGTTGTGATGATGTGTTTGTGAACGATGGTAGAAACAAGAAGAATGAAAAGAACAGCAAATCTTATGATGTGAAGGAACTTGAACGAGTTGATGAACAAAACACTGTTGGTTGGAATGTTGGTTCAAGGTTTGTTGAAGGACCTTTCGACCCTGACCAGGAATCCCTGCTAGGTGCTACTGATCGTTCTGTAGAGCGCCATGTCTCGGAATGCCCGATCCAGTCGCGACACCAATCCAGTGGACGACGAGATTCAACAGATGCTGACAGTGATCGAGAGACATCGTGCAACGGGACCAGTGAGCATGAAGACCATCGACGATTACACGGACAAGCCCATGGACATGATGGACAATCCCATTTCCAAGGACACAGTGTGTATCACCGGGAAGTACAAGAAGGAACGACTGACCTTCGAGGAAATGTATGTTCGAGACAAGGGATACATGCACTGGGTTCGAGGACACGTCAATCAACAGAGTCACATCGAGATGATCAAGTTGAAGGTGTTTGTGGCTCACGTGGATGCGCAGAAGCTGAACCGTCTCAATCAGACTGTGGTGGCTCCGAAGGCACGTCCAGATCCAAGGAGGGGCACACGTCGAAACCGTGCCCAGGAAGAGGAAATGGAATGGGAGACAGTGACCCATCCACATGTGGCCCGTTGGGGAGAGTTCTCCACTCGCATGGTGGAGAAGTCGGATCACGAGAAGAAGCAGACCTATGTGATGATGGGACAGAGTCCGCAGGGACGACAGGCACTCATGACACTTCTGTCATGAGTCGGAAGGTCCGAAGGACGCTTCAAAAGAATGTACAGTTTGTGAACGCTATGGACGAGGTGGCTGTTCAGGATCCGAGCGATCAGCAACGATGTGATGTGTTAGTGGTTGATATGAGGAGCAGTGCGGATGTTTGGGAAGTGTTTTCGGTTCCTAGAATCGCACCCGTTGCTGAAGCTAAGGGGTTGAGAAATGCCAAGTCCTATGACATCCTACATGGGGGATGGGATTTTCTCCGTGCGGAGCATCGGAGAAAGTGCATAGAGGAAATCAAACGTGACAAACCCCAGCATGTACATGTATGTCCACCGTGCGGTCCATACAGTTCCATACAATCCATAAATCGAGAAAAAAGAGATCCGGAAGTGGTTCGACGGGAATTGATTGAGGCCAATGTTCTGTTGCATTTTGCCATGCAGATTTGTAAGCTTCAACATGAGTCCGGTCGTGGTTTCAGTTTTGAACATCCCATCGGAGCGGCTAGCTGGAGTGATCCCAAGGTTAACCAAGTGGGAGAGATGAATGGGGTGGTTGCGGTCTCCTTAGATCAGTGCATGTTCGGTTTGCGAGACCCCGAAAGTGGACTTCCTTATCAGAAAGGTACCCGGTTGTTGACGAACAATGAGTACATGGAAGGGCTGTTGGGAAAGAGATGTGACAAGAATCATGAACACCAGCGGTTGGAGGGGAAAGTCCGGGTTGGGGGCAAATGGTGCAATCGGACTAGGTGTGCTCAAGTGTATCCCAAGAAACTGGTTGAAGGGTTGGTGAAGTGCATTCGGATGAAGATTCGGAACCAAGAGATGGATGTTCTTGCGGTTGAGAAGTTATCGGGGAACATGGAGGGAATTCCGGAGTTGGTTCATCGGTGTCATGTGAACTTGGGGCATCCTTCCAAAGAGCGGTTTCTGTACATGTTGAAGTCGGCTGGTGCTAGCGAACAAACCCTCAAGGTTGCCAAAGAACACAAGTGTAGTTTGTGTATCACCCAGAAACCACCTGGAAATCACCCGGTTGTCAATACGCACAAGAATCCTGGTTTCAATCAAGTTGTTAGCATGGATACGTTTGAAGTTCATTTGGATCAGGTGAAGAAGCTGAAAATGCTGAACATATGCTGCGAAGGGACTGGGTTGCAAGTGGTGGTTCCCCTTTGGAGAGGAGCTACTTCCAGTCAAACCAGGAAAATGTATCGCAAGTATTGGTTGCGTTGGGCTGGTATCCCCCCTAGGATCAAAACTGATGGTGGCAGGGAGTTTGATGGTGAGTTTCAACAAGGTTGTGATGGTGACCAAACCTATGTTGCGAAGTCGGCGGCTGAATCTCCCTGGCAACAAGGGTACTGTGAGCGGCAAGGGGGTCTGTGGAAAGATATCTTCTACAAGGCTAAAGAGGAGACTATACCCCGGGGAAAGGCTGAGTTTAATGAGCTGTTCGACAAAGTGACGGAGAGTAAGAACTCTATGATAAGACGGCATGGGTACTCCCCTTACCAACATGTTTTCGGCTGTGATTTGAAGGTGGCTCCTGGGTTGTTAGAAAACAACATGAGTAGCTATGTCTCTTCTAGCATGCTTGAGGGTACCAGTAGCTTTTCGAGAGCTCAAGAGATTCGACAGGCGGCACGAAAGGCGATGGTGAGCATGGATGATGTGGAGAATGTTCGCAAGGCTGCTCAGAAGCAGAATCGATCGACACCAGGACCATTTGCAGTTGGTGAGTATGTATACTACTGGCGACGCAGTCCGGAGACGAAGAAGGGAGTATGGCGAGGACCAGCGAGAGTGATTGGTACATACAGTGCTCATACAAAGATTTGGGTGAATCACGGCAACAAGGTTTTGAGATGTTCACCACAACAGTTGCGGGTTTTGACGGATGAGCAGAAGCAAGCGGTTGGGGTGATTCCTACGAGACTCTTAGCACCTGAGGCGTCGAAGAAGGGAGCACAAGTGTTCACGGACATTACAGCAGAAGGGAATCCGCCGGAGAATGAAGACACTACGAGGATCAGAGCTTCGAAGAGGAGTCGTGATGACGAAGATCAGGAAGAAGTTGAAGAGTCAGCGAGAACAAACAGACATTCACGACAAGTTACAATAGCGACGGATCTCCCAGAGACACATTATCCGGAGTCGGCACAAGCAACGGAGGCCGAACAAGATTCATTGCAGACAACGCCAGACGGACAACAACGGTTGTCAGAGGCTGAGGAAGGACAACGAGAGGAGACAGTGATGGATGAGACCGGACAAGATAGGAGAGGAGACGGTGGTTTTTCCGGAGTCGAAGAATCGATGGATACAACGACAGCCGGATACGGGAACGCGGATACAAGGGAACGAATCAACAGGCGGTGCGGATACAGAGAGTGGCTACGGACCGGTTCGAACTCACGGGAGTTTGTTGCATGCACTGCGGAGAAGCACGGACATTCTGGACCATGGGAATGTGCGGCTACCAAGAAGTCAACTAGCACCATGTCCGGAGATGAGCGACGACAGTTTCTTGACGGAACCCTTTTCTCAGCGGGAGTTGACACCATCGTGGACCACGGATGATGCGGGAGAGTACGAAGTCTACTTGGCACAGCGGGACACGCATGAGGTGAGTGACAAGGACATGACTGCAGATGAGAGGCGGGATGCTCCAAAAGGGAAACTGAAAGAATGGAACAAACTTCTGAAAACTGGGGCGATCCAAATGTATGATGGTAAAGAGGCTGACCAAATTTATGATGAACACCCCAAGGAACGTATATTGGACAGTCGGTTTGTGAAGACTAGGAGAGAAGATCCGGATGAACAAGGCAAAACGGAAATAAAGTATCGATGGTGTATTCAAGGATACAAAGACCCGGATGTGTACGATGTTGAACGACAATCTCCTACTCTTAGCATGGATGCCCTGATGGTTTGTTTGCAGTTGATCGCTAGTAAGAAGTGGCGGTTGATAATCAGCGATGTTGAAGGTGCCTTCTTGCAAGGTGAGAAGCTGAACAGGGAAAAAGGGAAAATCTTCGTGAGGTTACCCAAAGATGGGGTACCAGGCTATTCCCGTAAAGCTGTTGCGGAAATTGTGAACTGTGTTTACGGTCTCTGTGATGCTCCGAGGAGTTGGTGGCTGAGTTTTTCTAAAACGTTGAGAAGTCTGGGAATGAAACAAAGTGAATTGGACCCTTGTGTTTACTACTGGTTTGGTGATGGTAAAGATGAGAACAAAGAGTTGCAAGGTTTGATCTGTTTGCATGTTGATGACATGGTGATGGGAGGCACGGAACAGTTCAATGAAAAAGTTTTGGGGAAACTGAAACAAGTGTACCCGTTTAAACATTGGAAGGTTGGTTCTGGGAAGTTTTTAGGACGGATGTTGATTCAAGAATCGGACTACTCTATTCGGTGTAATCAGAAGGAGTATGCGGAGAACGTGGAAACGATTCGGTTGACCAAAGAGAGACGGAAACAGAAGGATGAGTTAGTGACGCCAAGCGAGAAGAAGAGATTGCGTGGTGTGATCGGAGCGGCCAACTGGTTGATGGGATCTACTCGACCGGATGTTGCGGTTCAGGCGGGTTTTCTCCAACAAAGGATTTCAAAGGCGGTTGTGAGTGATTTGATTGAAGCGAATCGGCTGGTTAGCAAAATTCGTGATCACTGTGGTGTTGAAATTGTGGTTAGGAGTATTCCTATTGATGAAGGTTCTTTCTTGGTGGCTACTGATGCTAGTTGGTGTAATCTGAACGATTTGAAAAGCCAAGCTGGTTACTTTTGTTTCTTTGGAACGAAAGAAATGTTGAACAATGGGAAGACCCTTTTGTCTGCGTTGCGATGGAAATCCTTCAAACTGGACCGGCATACCCAAAGCACTCTTGGTGCTGAGTTGATGTCTTTGGCTAGAGGTTTGTCGGAAGCCAATTGGTTACGTTCTTTGATGGGAGAGGCCTTGAATCACGATTATGTTTTGGAAAAAGATCGGAAGTTTCGAAATCGTATTCCGTTGGTTGTTACTATTGATAATAGACCTATTTTTGATCATACCATGGGTGATGGTGTTGTTATTCGTGATAAACGGATGGCGGTTGATATGTTGATTGTTCGTCGTGACATACGTGAAGACAACATTCTTTTGAAGTGGGTTGAAACGAACAACATGATTGCGGATTGCTTGACCAAGGATGGTGTCTCTCTTGGGCTTCTTTTTAGAGTGTTGCGTACTGGTGAGTACTTCGTTCATGTTACCAACGAAATGCTGACGCAAAGTGCGGTTCACTCATCTACTCAGGGGTGTGTGAAAACCACGGCACCTAATGAGTGAACCATGTTAGTGTAGTGCTCTCTAGGAATTCTGGAGGGTGTCACATGGCAGCTGAATCACTGCAGCCTCCCCTCTATCGAGTCTTAGAAAAGCAGCGAATGTTTTCATCACTGAGCGACCCCAGGGGTTCTCAAGAGCAAAAAACCACGAATCGAGCTGAGCGCAGGCCTTCCAGAGTAGCTCCCACATCAGTCATCGTAATGGGTGGGCATAGCCTGACGGTCACCGGGCCCTAGGAATCGTTGATAGCCTTGGGTCAAAGTGAACCTTGATCTACTCGTCTACTGTATGTGCATCGTCAAAAATGGATCAGTCATGATAAAGATGGATAAATGCACTTGTATCATCCTGATCACTGATTCAAGTGCTCAGGATGATACTAAGATATCAAGAAAAACTACTGATTCTGGGAAACAATGGGGAAAAAAAAGCTCAGTTGCTCAGCATTTCCCATTTTTCCCAGCATTTCCAGCGATTTTGACCGCTTGAGCGCCTGCTTCAGCATTTCTTCGAGCTCCTTTCCCGAAGGAGCGAATTGAGTGCCGCCTTCCCACATGACCTGGTCCGCCAGGACATCACTGGGCGGGGCCAGGGGACCACCATCCTCTCACTAAGCATCACTAGTCTGCTGGTTGAGGGGATCATCCTCTCACTAAAAAACAAAATAGTAATCATCATCACTATCATCAGCCATTTTTGTTGGGCCATCAGCCATCATCATTGTTAGGTGAGCATTCTCGTTGAGCTAAGCACCTCGAACCACGGCTCACCACGGGAAACGAGCACGCCGGAACTGCAGTGACTTTTCGGGTTGCCGAGGCCGCGGGCAGGTGGCAACGACATTCCGGGCATCAGCACGAATTGTCCCATGGCAGGAACCCCCTGAGCGCCACGCGACGTCACGCATTGCCATGTCTTTGGATCTGTAGATGACGGGTTAGTTTGCAAGTCATAGGTGTCCAAACATGTTGACTGCCCCATTTCCCTGCTGAAAATATGCAAATTGTCCGGTCTTTCGGCTGAGAAGAGCGCCATTGGAGGGCAAACTTGTCCGACTGGCAAACCTCAAATTCATATTTGCACAGTTGCATCTTGATTTGGAGACCACCTCTTCAGAACAGTCCTCTTGAGTCTGATGCTGAGTATCCAGAATGAATTATCAGTGGAAGCCTGATATTGAGACAAGGGGGTGACGGTGCATATACTTTTGTGTACGTACGTGTGCACCTGCTGACCCTCATACGGGAACTTATCATAATGCAATATAATGCAAAACATCAACCATATTGCATGACATTGCATTAGATACCAATGCGTGCATGACTCAAGCATCTGTGTATGCTTGTCTTGGAAGACTTCCGAAGCAATATTTCTGCCTTCCCCTCTGAGCAATCGACCAATCGTGGTGCCAACCAGCCCGTTTGGTGCCATATCAAAGCCAGTCCTTCATACCAGGGCTTCACAAACATTGCCGTCCATGAATAAGACTGTTTATGAGCAAAACATGGCAAAGCATTGTGTGGAAATTTGCACCAATCCCAGTGAATGTTGAACTTGAGGGGGGGAAAGCAATCATTGACTATACCCGCATAGATTCAGCGACTTCACCAAGTAGCATTCACCAACGAAACACAGGTCACCCAAGAATCCTGCGCCCTCAAAACTGGCCGATTTCCCTCTTAGTGAGGACAGTTCCACATGGATGCGGTGCTGTTGGAAAATCAGTTCTTGATCCAAACAAGGATTGAAGACTACGATGGTATGGACACTGTCTAAACCGAGCATGATCAAAAATCATGAAAGGAAAACACAGTGGATGAATACACTAACAAAGCTTGGTCGGTACTTCGTTGTTTTCGTCTGTTTACTTCCGGGGTGTGAAGCCCCAAATCAAAAAAGGAAGCTCATGTTTGGATGACCCCTGCTGAAATACAATACATGTCATGGGGTCTTTGTTGAGTGCATCGTAATCCATCCAACCCCAAAAACACTAAGAATTTAAGTGTGTACCTGTAACCCCTGAGGCGTAGTTCCTTTGACAGACTGGTTGGCCCATAGGCCCATAAGTAATCATCTAATTGGTTGTGTGGAATCCAGAGGAGCAGGTACCAGGTGGTGTCAATCACAACAGCTGCCAACCAACCTTTGCCAACCAATGGTTTGCACACTCAAGAGTCATAATTAACGCTTCTCATAACTCATTACTCAATTTCAATCGTTAGATAAGCCATTGATTTGATGAACTCCATTGGTGATGGTTTCATCCTTGGCTAACGCCAGCATCAATGGTTGATGTCGCCATTGACTTTAGAATCCAATGACATTTTCACCATCGGGAGACCTGGGTTTGGATTTCCGCTGAGTCCTTTGGAGGCAGCAAGTGTCCAAGACTGGCGGAGTTCCTCACAGAACAGCAATCGGACTTGACAAAAGCTACTATGGTATTGACAACTCTTAGTGAATGTTTGATACTAATGGTTAAACACATTAAGTACGAGTCGTTCATATTACTTTTAAAACTAATCTAAATACGGACTTTAACTGCTAATAAACTAATTGCTACTAAAATGTGTAACAGGAATACTTATACTTAATACGAAAGGTCGTTCTAGTATCTAGTTGCTGTTCAAGACTGTTCAAATACTATATAACAATCCATAGGAGCTCCAGCACCTACCATAGGAAAAAAAGATTCCCTATGGATCTCCAGCACCTACAGCACTCGTTCTTGGTGCTGGGGTGGTTTTGTCGTTGCTGTTGCTTTTCTGTTTCGGCTGTCATTGTTGGTGTGTTGTCTTTGTAGCCCTTGTTTGGCAGTACTGTGCTGTTTTGGTTGTCGCTGCACCTTGTCCTGTTGTGACTATTGATTTGGCTGTTGCTGTTGGTGCTGTGGCGGTCACTATTGTTCCTTTTGCTATCGCTGTCCACTTTCCAGCGGGATAATCCGTGGGGCAAACACTCTTCAAAGTGAAATCCAAACATGTTTGCCAGCCCAAAAATTCTTGCGGTCCATTCATATCTCAAAGGCTGTCTGAAATGCATGGTCCATCCACGTCCCATATACTTTGTTTGATTTTCTAAACGCACGAGATTTGAGATGCTGGTAGTAAACTTAAATTCTCTTGATATGAAAGAAATCAATCAGTGGGTTTACAAATGCTAGAGATGCTAGTACTCCCGACTTGGGCTCCATTTTTGACTTTTTTCGCATGATCTATGTCAAAGATTAATCCAGCTACCCCACTCCAGGAGGGACCAACAAAAATGATTCTAAGAAACTGAATAGGAAAACATAGGAACTACTGTAAATAGAAACTAATTCAACAACAAATAGTCCCATTGTCAACAGCATGATTGAACCTGTATCCATCAAGGCATCCCGATGAAAAATTCACCCAGGGGAGATCAGGCCTTGGCTGCTTAGCTCAATATTTGCAGGGAGGGTCTTGATCACCTGGGTAACTATCACCGACATGATGAAGCCAACAGTACCATCAAACATTGGAACCATGTTCTGTAACCATGGTAACTGGAACTGGCAGTTTCCTGTTAGTGACTATGGTAATGTTGTAATGGACTATGATAGAAGCCTCACACTGGCAACTGGTGTTCTGCGAATATGTGTCGACGTATTTTTATGCAATTCTTCTGCAAACAATTCAACTATTGAATCTATTGATATCATACGGCTATCTACAGCCTATATCAAATACTGGCAGAAGCTGTAGTATCAAGAGTTGATACATTTCTGCGCCTTCGCCGAGGGTAGCCGGGCTATGATCCGATACCGGTGAAAGCTGATTCTCGCGAGATCCTTTTGTTGGTGGATCACAAGCATCGCATCCCAGCTAGATGATCGTCAAATTTCGGAAGTGAAAGGATTAAAATCTTCCCAAACATCATGAGCAACTGGCAATCTATACTGAGCATATCAGTCATATCAGCATATCTACCGTTGTTTACAGCACTCCTGGTAGCTCCGAATCGTTCTTCCTTTCAAGGGACTCATATAGGTACCCCTGTCTCCTTAGCTCCTTCCCAACCAACAACCAAACTATGTCATTTGCTCAACGGAACAAGATGGACATCTTCCAATCTGAGTTATCCACCATCAGTTGTGAAGGTTTCCGAGTGAAGGTTTCCTCGTCCATCCCACCCTTTGTGCAACATGAACTGCCATAATTTTGTCGGATGCGAAGGTATGATTGGTTGGCTTTTGTTGCATCCAAATATCAGTGTCGAGTTGAATATTGCTTCGTGACTAAACTAATATTACTATATTAGTGGCTAGCAAATATTATGATTGGTTTGTTGCATCTTGATTTTGCAAACACAACGGGCGATGTGGAATCCCATGAAGCTGGCACTGCAACGGTCCCGCCACGGACCCGCAGTCCTCCCCGTGCCCACTTGTCGTTGTACATGGGCGTGTCGTTGTACAAGGGGGAGAACTTAGCATTGAGCTGCAAATCGACTTGTTCAACAGGTAACCGTCACACAAGGTGGGGTCCCCTGGTTAGCCGACTTAAGTTATCACCAGGGTCACCACCAGTTTCTCAAAATAGGGGTACCTCCTAATCATTCAATATTTAGTCATTCATAATCATCCCGGCGGGTTGTTTTTCGAACCCACGATTCAAGCATTTCATAATCACAGTGTTCATTTCGACCCACAAATCACAGTGTTTCATGAAGATGTGAATGCCCAGGATTTGGTCAATTTTGGGCTCCCATTTTGGGGTCTCCAGTGCCGAAACTCAGGCGCCACACTTATTTTTCGTGCGCAGCCGCTAGTTGCTCTGCAGGTATGAAAAAATATGAATAAAAGATATGAATACGGTCCAAAAAAACTCATGGAAGAGAAACGATGTTTGAAAAAGACCTTCATAACGCAAGCAGAAATGACCAACAGCCAACCAAAACCTAACCAACGGCCCAGGGCAACAACTCATCTACGTATCTCCAAATCGCAACCGCACAGTTGAACAACAAGAGCGACCACTGACGCGAACCAAGAAACACGACAAGACCTGTTCCACGTAGCATCA
>VSDK01021580.1:0-82287 GCA_009767595.1 Symbiodinium kawagutii
TTAATATTATTTTGTAGGGTTTTATTAATCCGGGGCTCAGATTACTGAAAACCAATTGAGGGCAGTTGCATTATCGATAAACAACTATCTCAATATTGACTAAAACTAGCTTTCTCTGCAGTAAGAATCTTCAATCATATAATTCATGTTCAACCATTCGTCAACAACAATTAAACATTAGCCAATACTTCACACTAGCTCTAAAAAAGTAGCCAGCAAGCATCACAACTCATATAATTCCCATTAAACTCATATAATTCCCCTCAAGTCTCATCGATTTCACCCCCTTCGTTGTGCGCAGCGGCCTCGAGGAATGGCACCGGCTCTTCGTGGTGCGCCGAAACGCCTTCTACGACGCCGCGCCATCGTTGCTGACCTTGGACGTGGCGCGTCAGGTGCGAACGCCGCGAGCCAGTCATGACCAGGTCGTCAGGTGGTAATGAGGACGGTTGATATAGTGATTAGTCAGCTGGTGATGATTGATGGTGATGATATAAGTTGATACAAGCGATTCATCAGCTGGGGATAGTGATTAATCAATGAAGTAATGATATGGTGATTAATTTGCTGGTGATGATTGATCATGATAGTCGATGATCGATCATGTTGATTGTGTGATAGTCATTAATCACCTAGGAATGGCAAGAATGATGTTTGAGAATGCTGCATGATGCTTTACAATGGTGAATGATTGTCGGTATTAGGTGAAAGCATTAACAATGACGGCGGCTGAACAAACAATGTTGTTGTTTGGAGAATGATGGTTGGTATGTTTTGTTGGTCAATAGTGGTAGCTACTAAAAGACTAAGAATTACAAGCATGAGTCATGACGCATAGTGATGGTTCATAATTACCTATGTCGTCTAAGTCGGCATGCAGCAAACACAGCTATCAGTACAGACGGTATGCGCAGTGCCGGGTTTTTGGAAAACTGTTCACGAACGGAAATAGGCCGACAAGGGTCAACAATTAATCACATTACCCGATCCCACGAACAAAGTCACACAAGTGTCTCAATCATGTTTGAATCGCACATACATAGAAATATCTTAATCATAGTATAGTTATATACCCACAATATCTTACCATTATCAGCCATCACACAACACAGCCATTACATCCATTTGGTGAGCGATTCGAAGCTGGTTGCAGGTTCTCTTCACCGGCAAAGCCGTGCGGGTCCTCCTGCGCAGCGGAGCGGCACCGCTGGCAGTGGAAAAAGTCCAAGATGAACTGGACATGTTGAGGCTGCGGCTTGGGATGTTGAGGCCATCAAGGTCTTACAGTGGTTTGTGATGGGTAGTGGTTACTCAACTGATGGTGGAATGGTGCCGAATTGATGCTTCATGGCTAAACCCGCTATATTCCCGTGATCAATCACAGGTTATAAGCTACAATTCTTGTGTGTGGTGTAATTGAACCTATTTATTTGGTGAACATCAGGGTATGGCTATTTGCAACCATGTGATCCATGAAAAAAAATATGAACTTGTGTATTTGATGATTTTGTGTGTGTGTGTTTTTATTTGAGCCGCAGCTGTTCGAAGGAGAAACTGCATCAATCGCCTAACAGGGGTGATGAAGCTGGTTTCATTTGCATGACATGTGCTTTCTGATTCCGCAGACGGTGATCACTTGTGCCAATACAAGTGAGACAGTAGTGCATTTGTCATTTGCATTGTTGATCATTATATAATTGTTTGCTACCCCGTGATTTGTTTGATTCTGCGACAATACCCTGTTGACCTGAAGTGCACAGATATATACATATATATGTCTGTGCAGAGAGCGCGCATGCTACGCATCTGATTAGTTAATCAACCTTCTTCCTATTGTTGCATCGGCCACTACGAGTAAACATTGCAATTTGTAAAGACTGCATTTCGCATGAGACACAAGCAACATGCTTACGAACTTACTTGCATGGATATCACTTCACATCAATTGTTTGAAACATATGCTAGAATCTTTACTCGCTGACGTAGCTAACGGATGAGAATAGCCAAGGATGCCGAAGCCGTTTTGCTCATTGTGTTCACTCAGTTGCCTGTCAGCTTCCAGTTGTGACGAAGAGTCACTTTGTGCCATGCTGCCCTCCTCCATTGGTTTCATCATGTTCATTTCCGCTGCAGCCACCCGCATTTCCCAAGACCAGGCGGGAGTCTTGCACCAAGATGACACCGTGTTGCACCAGACCGAGAATGCCACAGAGGAGTGCATCTTTGCCCCCGGTCCTTGGTCTATGGCTGGCCACTTGGGCAGGTGCTGCACCTCTAAGTGCGGTGCTAGGAAGGATCCAAAGTCCAAGGTCACCTTGGAGCGTTGCAGGGTTGAGATGGGCAAGATCTTGAAGGAAAGCGGAGACGACTACTATTGCGAGGAGAAGTGCACTCGGAGCGACACGAAGGAACCAGTCACGGTTTCCCGGAAGGGGGGGCTTTGGTTGTACTTTAACTACGAATGCGTCATTGACGAGTGAGTCCGGGTACTGAGGGCAGCGTTTCCCGTAGCGCCGCAGCAAGAACTGGAGGATGCGCTTGGAAAAAGAGAAACGGATTTGCTGTCTCCATAGAACAGGTTGGTGCATTGGTAGCAGTGCCTTTGGTGTTTTTTTTTGCAGGTTTGAAGGTTGTAGGACACACTACGTTTAAATTCCAGTTCCTTCATACAGTATTGTTTTTGCTTAACCCCAAGGCCAGCGGAAAAGAAAAGCATGCGAGTTATTTTTACGGCAGGTTGTGAACACGCTTAATCCATCTTGGCAATGAAATCTTTGGTCCTTCGGCGCCCATCGGTGCAGGTCCTGTTTCTCCGCCCGCCCTCGCTACATGCTGGAACATTCCATCCTCCGCCTGCGTGATGTGGTCGCGAAGCAACTACAGGAGTTGCTCAGAGTCTTGGCTGTGGGGAGGGATGGGTTAGACCCAAGTCTCGGCATCCAAATTCCAGCATGAAGACTCGTTGAGCGTAAAGTGTTTGGGCCAAAACATCTCAGTGGTAGTTATGTTTCATTGGCGAACCAATCAACATCACTAACCATCATTCACCATCATCAGCATACACCATCACCATCCACCATCATTCACCATCATCCACCATGGATTGATCATCTATCTTCAACTACCCATCCCTGGTCGCTTGAGCCATGGCAGTGAGGAACTGCACATCTCAAGGAGCACTTGTCAATCCTCAAAGGCAAGGTGGCAGCAGCCTCCAGACACGCCGAATGTGAATGTTTGACGATGATTTACTTGTACGTTCAATGATGGTCAAGAGCAGAATTATATGTATATATATTTATATATTATTTACATATATATATATATATTTTTGAATCAGAATTCATAGTCAACAATTGATGATCAGATAGTTCATGAATTGTTTTTAATGTTTGAGAATTCTTATTCGGCAACGAGTGAGTGATACTGGCTGAGAAGCTGGTTACAAGAGGGCATCCGAATGGTTCAGGAAGAGTAGGTCCGTTTTGAGGGATATTCCCCTCAGCTAAGATTGACAAACACTTGAAAAACCAGTATTTGAAGGGAAATCACCAGGCTACCTTATCATTGTCCTCTATACCACTTGATGTGATGCTTCGGGTTTACTCGCTATTCCGATTTTTGCAACTGTCCCCGAAACTGTTGATGAAACCTTTTTGTTGGATATGTTGGCGCACCAGTGGTTGTGGCGATAGTCTCATGGCCATGGTCGAAAGCCCAGCTGGTGGCTAGTGGCTAGTGGTCTTCTACGCGCCATTCTGCTGCATGTTGTGACGACCAGACTACCGATATGGCGAGCTGGGTCAAGCAGTAAACCAAGCAATAACAGGGGATGATAACCAACAACCTATAGGGAAAACGTGCTGGTTAATGATAGGGGAACCAGGGGGACTAGCCGGGTGAACTGACCCACAGCGTTGATGACCGATATGTTGATTACCTCGGTGGTGTAGCACTGATGCAGATGTTAATTGTAGACATAGTCAAGGCAGCCATGGGTCTATCCCTCAGCCAACTGAATATTGTAAAGATTCAAGCAATGTCATTTGGGTTGGAGAAACCTTGTATGTCAGGTACACCCAGGTGTTGCGATAGTTTGTGCATGTACGCTTGCATGTACAGGTACGTGTGTTTGTGTATGTCCATGAATGTGTGCCTGTGTGTATGTATGTATGAGACAATGTCAGGCACTGCATTGTATGCAAATCATGTTGTTTCATGCAATGTTTTGTCATGTTATTTGTAGAAATGGGATTTGTCGCTATGTTGTGAGACTAAATAAAAGTGTGTGGGTGCCTATCAGTTTGTGTGTTTGTGTTTGTTTGCAATCAGTAGCAGCCACTGCAATGTGAATTTCAGCATCATGTACTTCAGTTGTTTGTTAATCTTTTCTCAGCCCAGGTAACCCATTGTGAATCATTCCATGTGTTTGCAACTGATCCCATGGTGAACCACCATTATTCACCACACTACAGTAACCATGTTCAATCAGCATTTACGGTTCTGACCCATGGTTCATTAATCTTGACCCCGGATTAATGAACCCCTAGTTGATCAATAGGAGGTATCCCCCCAAAAGCCTTGGTTTCCCTTTCTGATGGTACCCCGCAATTAATAAATCTAGGCTCAACATTGAGGTGAATCACCAAGATTCATCCAGGTTTTTACCTCCTTGGCTACGGTGCCTTCTACCAGACTCTGCTGGAGGGTGGCTCTGCGCGGCCGGCGCTCGTTTCCCTTTGGGAGAAAGCTCTCAGCGAACATATGGAGCCCTAGCCGCAGCGCTGCCGCGGTGTCCGATGGCTTGATGGGCACTGCCCTGCAGAAAAGTTCTCCTTGGCCTCGTGACTTTTGGATTTTCCAATTTCCTCAAGATAGAAACTGGGCCGCTAACCAGCTATAAGTTGGCTTATAACTAGGGTAACTACCACCTGGTAGAAGCTGGGGCTTCATATAAGCGTCTCAGCTATAGAGGTCTTCAGGTTACTGATAAGTCCGTGATGGCGAAGCAAGCATGCTGCGCCCGCCAGCCAAAGTCATGCCCCGACTGTCTTACCCCTTAACGAATTCCAAACACAGTTGATAATGACAATAACCCTTGTTACTGTACTAACGTTCTGATGATTACCAATTGTTTGAACAACAAGTGGTTGTCATCACGGGTGGTCAATGGCGTTGTGAATCAGCATTTTTGACAATGAATAAGTCCCAATTAATCAACATGTTTCCATCCAGAATCAATGTGACCTAATCACATTCTTGTTCAGCGTTCTCCAACCATCAACAGTGATGGACTGCTGGGATCAACAATATCGCTATTGATGGGAGATCAAGCTTTTCACAACTCATCAATTTATTTGATAGCAAATAAGACTATCCGATAAATCTACTGTGGTAAAACTGTGGGGATTTCGTTGCTGGAGCTCCCTGCTGAATTGCTGTGAAAATGCTGAGGACAGCTCCAGCTTCTTGGATGATCAATTGGCGCGGAACACGTAGCGAGGTGCGGTGCTTTGCTAATCATGCCACCACCGAGTAAATGACGCTGCTGTGATGGTTTTATCCATGAATGACTGATGTCATTTTATGGTTGACTCGGTCTATCATGTGTAATCAACAGTCACTGGCAGGTAATTGTGATTGCCTGGTATTGATGATGGATCAACATGCGCATCATGATCGTCATGTGTTGCTTCATGATGGCTAATGTTGGGCTAGTGTATATTGTCGGCGTGAAGATTTGATGCATTACACATCAATGCAGGAAACACACGGTTTGTGGTTTGTTTGATGGAAAACATATGCTATGTCACATGGTCACATAGCTCTCCATCCTATTTGAGGTGCCTGACCAATATATTGGGGAAGTTTGAAACCGCCAAACTGGACACGATCTGTTGCACTGATGGAAACAACATGTGTTGGTAAGACGCCAGCAGAAGGGGTTGCCAATGGCTGATTCGAACTCACCCACCCTGTTTTTGCCGGTCTTAGCTACTGTTGTTGCCAATAGTGGTTAGCTCCTCTCATTGAGCATATGGATCTTTCGATGCATATGTATCTTTCGATTTATGATCGATCCAGAAGACCATGCAACTGTCAAATTGATATACTGTATATAGATATTTTATACCCATGCCACGCGTATAGCATCAGTTGGTTGTTTAGGATTGGTGTCAGATATCAATCATTAGCCTGCTATGGCTGGTTTCCCCATTGATTAAGGTTTTTTGGCAAACTCAAAAAATAAACCAAACACCAAGTCAACAAGCAATATCAAACGACCCCGGTTTTCGCTCAAGGTCGTGGAATTCTTGAGCCGGAGGCCGCTCCACGGCTACAGTTGGTACCTCGTAGCCTCGATTTGTGCCACGGCTGCGTCAAGTGGTGCTATTAGTGGTGGACAGTAGTCATCCCAGTGATGTTTTTGAGACATTTATATGGGCCTTGTGGGGCTATAGTCGATAGAATAGAATTGTTTGTAAATGTTCATGTTTTTGGTTACTCTTGATTGATGTCTATCTAGATACTATCTATATTGATGGCATTCTGATGACAAAATTGATTTTTATGTGGCAGTAATGCCTCATGCACCACTAAACATACTAAACATCTAAACAGTTTGATTTCCCCTTCATGTCGGATGCTATCATAAACAGTAGTTGCATGTGATGATTTCAATGTTGATTTGAATGGTTGTGAATATCCCATGATTGATAATTCCTGTTCTATGGCATTCCAGATCGGTTCATGTCCCCTCCGCAGTCGAGGGGGATGCCATTGTTTTGTTATGAGTGTTCAGAGATGGAGGCTGGTTGATAGGTTGCTGCAGTCTCTGCTAGCCGATCACGTATATAGTTGCACCAAAAAACATGTGGTCAACCAACTACGCAAGGAGGTAGCCCCAGGATTCCCCTTAATAAGTCCGTTGGCTGTCCGGACATCATTTTGAAGGGTGGAAAACTCGCTGAGATTTTAGCGATCATCGCACGATCAGACGCCGAGGCATTGCTTTGATGCTCGGAAGGTGCAGGTCATGGCTGGGGGGCCCGTGGAAAACGGCAGCCTGGCATTGTCGCCGACGGGGGGTATTTCCGTCGTTGTTAATGGCAGATACATATCTAGAACTCCCCCTATAATTGCTGGTAAACCAGCTGATTATGTTTAAATCGATGGTGGCTATGCGGATCTACAGTTGCCATAAATGCTATTCTTTTTGTTTGTTGTTACAGTCTTCTTCTATGGATGTGTCCAGAAATGGTGTACCCCCAAGTCACTGACGGTTTCCCTATTAGGTACCACCATGGCAGCAAGGAACCCCCTATGAGTTCCTGAAGTCAGGGTTGATCCAACAGTTTGAGGTGCGCAAGCAACGCCAGCGAATTTGCTTTTCCAAGAAGTGCTGCAATCCACTGTTGTTTGACAAATAGAATCTTAGTGGTTGAAAATTCATTGCTGAAATCAATTTTTGTGATTCTTGTGGGTTGACAATTGTGTAATCGCTTTCTAAGTTGATGTCTTTTTCGGTGCAACAAATACGTCCAAAGATCATGGTTTGAAGCATTTTTGCGCATGAGAACCACATCAACGAAGTGTTCTTTGTGTGGGAACCCGTGTTTGGATCATCCACACCTGACCGGTCATGGCACTGAACATGGATCCACAAACCTTTGTTTTCGGCAAGCAGCTGTCACAGTGATATTTTTCATACGGTGTGGCTTGGGGATATTTAGATTCAGTGCCCAGCCGTTGCAATGTAATGCAATAATATGCAATATACATATACAGACATATTATTTGCACAACGAAAATTGTTGGTGAACATGGTTGGGTCACATCTCTGGGGATGTGAACTCCGTCCCTATCATTTTCCTTTTACTCAAATGATCCGATGGTTGGCTCGTGTGAATTTCGCGGCGCCACCATCCACACATCACGAGTCGAGGTCGGTCATCCCCAGTGCCATGGGAGGTGAGTCCTGTAGCCTATGAAGTCCTTGGCTCATGGCCACGCTGTCCAAGGTCTGGTACTTTTACCTGCTCATAGCCAGGTCTGGTTGCTGAACAAAGTCAGGCGCAGCCAGCGACATAGCAGCGATACCTACATGGGTGGTTCTCAAGGCATAGGGGGGTCTCAAGTTGTGGATGATTGCTCAATCAATTTACTGGTTGGTGGTTTCAAACATGTTTTCCCTAGTAATCATTAACAAATTGAGAATTATTTTTGTCTAAAATGGTGCAGAGATAGAGAAATGATACTGAGATAGTTTTTATCATTTCCTAGCGTAGGTGGTGATTCTTGTCTAAACCCATTGAAATAGACACAGTATCATCTCTTCAAAACTGTAGTTCAACGCACTGTTAACATGCAATATTAATGAGCATTATTTATAAGCATTATTGAAAAAACATTATCAACAAACATCATGAACCTCCATTCCGACTGTAGATGCAATAGCCTCTATTAATCGAAACAGTGTTTTGAACCAAGCATAATCAATGACCTTTCTAAAACCATCGTTGACATTAATAACCACTATAATCAGCATTGATAAGCAGCATTGATAATCATGATAATAACCATCTCGTTATTATAATGTTAATTATTCCCATCGACACCCGTTGTTAACATTAATGCCCATGGTTAACAAACCATTATTATTAACCTTTATACTAACAATCACCCTGGAGTAGATAGAATATCCCCAATGTTCAAGATCATTTACCTATTGGGGATGGTCCAATTGTATATTCTGTCTACCCTCTGGTAAACTAACACAGCAATGGAAAATCCATCATAAATGGATGATCTCCTAGGGATTCCCTATCAAAATGGTGGATTCTTCATTGCCATGTTAGTTTACCAAAAGATAATCCAGGATCACTGTTCTTGTTTATCCAGTTATCCAGGATTATCAACAAGAACTTGGTTCATAAACAGAAAATATAATCCAGGATGGTTGATAAACATTATCAACAAGCATGATTGATAAACATAATCTAATCCAGCACCAAGTTCTTGTTGGTGTTTTTGTTGAGATTCCCAGCATGCCGCGGCTTGCTTCCAGCAGGATCTCGGGGAGCTTCCAGCATGCCTTCAGTTCCACGGCGGTCGTTAAGGGCGCATGGCGAAGGCGATCTTTGATGAAGCAGGGTTAACTGATGAATAACTAATGGTTAAGGATGGTTAACTGGTGGTTAAGGATGGTTAACTGGTGGTTAAGGATGTTTAACTGGTGGTTAAGGATGGTTAACTGGTGGTTAAGGATGTTTAACTGGTGGTTAAGGATGGTTAACTGGTGGTTAAGGATGTTTAACTGATGGTTAAGGATGGTAAATGATGGTTGAGGGTGTGAAGCATAGGGAAACCCGGTGTAATTCAATGCTTAGCCAATGAGTACGGTCGTATGCACCCCTTTAAGGAGGAGTCAAGGAGCTAGCAAGAGTGTTCTGAGTGAATGGTAGTGAAGTTAAAAAGGTCCCTGGTAACCATGACTACTTGGTCCGGTTTCTTTGCTTTTTTTTGTTCGATTAAATGGATTCACCATGTATGCACCAAAGCCATTGAAGTTTTAGCAAGGGATCAACGGCAGCCATCAAGTTACTGATAGTTTTAACTTTTCAATCCTCATAAATCGAGATGATCAATCATAGCAATATGATGATGTTTCATGGCAGTTTTACAAGTTTAATCACATGCAGTAATTGTGTTTTTATAGTCAGATCAGCATTCCTTTTAAAATTATAGTCACCACTGACAAAGGTAAGCACAGCAGCTCAGGCACTTGCTTTCCTGAGAGTTACCCAGGAAAAAAGTAGCATGGGGTGATGCCTTCGTCGAAAAGATGATCATTGTGTGATTTCTTAGTACAAGCTGGGCCCCTTTGGCTAAGTTGGCGAACATAACTCGGGTACCAGTTATGGAAGATGTAACTAACTAGCTTGTCAAGTGGCCTATGTATGAATCAACTTACAACCAGGGGGGCACCTTGTAGTATCATTTCAACTCGCCACCAAATGACCTCAAACATTTGATGATTACTCATAGTTTGAATTTCCAAATCTGTTTGGCCAGCATGGACAGATGATAGATTGCTCATCCTATCCTGTTAACATGAAAAGGTACTGGATCCTGCTGGTTTCTACCAGCGGTTGTAACTGTGGTTGGTTACCTACCATAGCAGCTGTTTCCACCATTGTAACTGTTTGGTTTCAGATATTCAGCAGTCTTTGAAAAACACATAGTGGATTATGGATTTTATCATTGAGTATCATTCAAAACATTGTACTATCTGGAGATTTCTGATACTCTACTTTAAACCTTTGATTTATGGACCCATATGGGTGTTTCTCACAATAGGGGTGCCCCCAGGTATCATACAGAGTAATAACCATTCACAGCAATAAACCAACCATGTTTGGGTAACCCCTATTTTGATAAACCACCATACGTTTGGTATATCCCTTATGATTGTTGCTCACTTTCCCTTATAAATTATGAAATAAACCCATATGGAACCCACATTATTAATCAACTAGTAGTTAATTAACCAACTAGTAAGAACCAACCAGTATTTGTGTAACCATAAGTTTGTTGGTCCCCTATTTATCATTTGATCACAATTATCATTGACTATGAACCGCGGTCCATATGGCAGTGGGACAAAAACCCTGTACACCCGGTTCCCCTATCATTGACCTTTGTTTTCCTTATCATTGTTGATTATTATCCCCCATGAAATTGGTTACTTAATATTGGCCCATAGCCATATGGATTGTCCCATTGTCAAGACTATGACCATCACAACCCATCGTATAGATCAGAACCCATCCCATTGGTCACTTGATGTTGACCCAGCTCGCCATAGCTGGTATATCCCCTAGTACTGTTGCTTATTATCCCCTATGATTGACCCTTCAAAACCAGCTAGTTAACCATATAGTTGGTATATCCCCTACAACTGTTGGTTATCATCCCCTATCATTAACCATTGACCAGCCATTAGTTGCTTGGTTAACTGCTTGACCCATAGCCACATGGAGGAACCTCCATTTGAATCTCGAACCATATTGAGGAACCTATCATCCCCCATCATCAACCATTAACCAGCTATTAGTTGGACATCCCCAGGTTTCCAGCTCGACAACCTCAGGTTTCCAGCTCGCGCCATCGAAACGCGATGCGACAGCGCTCGGAAGCGCCGTGACGGCACCACGCGGCGCACGCCTGGCGCTGTGCTTTCAGCCGCAGTGGTCGCCACAGGACCGTTCGAAGTTCGCGGTCGCGGCAACGGTGGAGAACCTACGGGGAGAACTCCGTGGTGAGTTGATGGTTATGTTGATGGATCATCCACCAAACCGTAGTGAATGGTGACTGGGTAGTTGGTTACTTGGAGTTATGATGTGTTTTGTACATGTTGCCTTTTTGTGTGCATATATTTGGTAGTTGGTTTATACTGATTGTTGTTGAAACGACCGTCACATTGACAAGTTTTGTGTGGCAGGTGTCACAACACCGCACACCGATGAAGACTCACACCAAGCAAACATTTTTTGTGGAGTAGGCGCCTGCAGGCAATCACTTTGCAAACTTTGCCAGTTTCGGTATTAGACTCGCACACCTAAAGCTGTGGTCATTCGAAAGCTATGGTTTGGATACTGCAATAACTTTATTTTTGTTGGGGGGGCTGATTGCAGAAATCCGGTCTTATTGACTGCCATGTTGTTTTGTGATGCATGTGCGGCTTCAGTTGGGATCTACAATCGATCCACCATTCTGTTTGAGGAACGGGAAGACTGTTTGCCATGACTTTTTGGATGCAGCCGGCCTACTTGATGCTCCATTTCAGTCAGACAATAGGTCAATCCCCTGGGAACAACAAGAGTGATTGGTTCTGCGGTACCAAGCTTATACCATAACCCTGTAAGGGGTACGGTCAGAACAAAAAAGTACCATGAAGACATGTGAAGACATGTGAAGACATGTGAAGACCAACGAATCTTAAGCCAACGGAAGCAAATAACCATTAGCAGCCAGTAGGAAGCATTTACAGCCATTCGCACCGCCATTGGTAGAGTCATCAGCTTAAGCACCCAGGTGTCACATGTGCTGCTGCGATGGTGACATGCTCCTGCAAGGACCTGCGGAAGAGGCGGCACTTGGAGCGCGGGGCGGAGGCGACAGCGGATCCATGGGCGGTGCTCGGGACTCGGGACGACCTGCGGGGAATCGATGGCCGTGGGGAAGCCCGCACTGGGCAGATTAGCTGGTCTTGGGTGATGTTGAACTATTTTTCTGCTTGGCGTTGACTAACAAAGATCTCGCAATTTGATATGATATGATCTCACATGATCCCTGTTTTTACAACCAGTTCGCAGGTTGACAATGATCATCTCGGGGCTTCGGGGTCTCGTGCGTTCCAGATACAATGATTAGAACGACTCATTTTGCACAAAGGATTTGAGTGCCACCAGTTTCAGTTGAAACGGCTGTGGCAGCCGATGTTTGTCAAACTCATGGATCCTCCTCCTGCTTTGCAATCAAACCTGATAGTGGTTGGCTAGGTCGCCATCTCAATCATCACATACAATGTTTCATTGGTAAAAGGCAACCGTGCAACATCACTATTTGACAAATGTTGCGGTTGTTGTATCCCTGCGATATGATATTTACCACCATCCTTCACCATCCATATTCTTTCCCGTCCCTAACCATGTTCCTATTCTCAACCAACCAACTGTTCAATGGCATGACTGCTGTCCCAGCTCGTAAATCACCAGCTCGGATGAAAAGTTGGCCTTTAGGAGATCCCAGAGCCCTTGGAGATGTGGAAATCCTTTGGAGACTGCTTGACTTTGGAGCTTGAGCCGCTCGGCCCTAGGGGTATTTCCATGACCGGCTACCCAGTGAATGAATCAACCATGGGAATATGGTGACGAGGATCAAGCTTTTGCAATGCCGTGTCATGCGTACATTTCAGTCACAGACTTACCTAGCCCTTAAGCCTTAAGTGAATTTATTTCAATTAGTGAACCGATCTATTGACTAACGAGTAGCAATGCACGTAGATGAAGCGAGTTCATGTCGGAGCAACTAAATAACTTTTTGGAAAGCGACAAAGTATATTGCATCAGCACATTTGCAGCCTTTTCTTTCAAACTCTGCTCCACTATGTCCAGCCCTGCAGGTGTGTTTATATCTTTAATCAACATATAACTAAAGCATACCAAAGCAAGGATCAATGAATCCTCACTCGGAATATTACTCCCTGAATGTTGCAAAGTGTATAATTCCTATTTTAGGTCCCTAGCAAACCAGGGTCTAATTGGCTGTGGGTAAATACTATAGGGAGATAAACTATGTGTGGATGCATAGATGTATATATAGTATATATAATATACATTACCATCACCGTCACCAGTTGATACCTGTTGCATAGATCTTTTCATCTTCCTCATTGCACCTAGTTGCGTGCAAGAACAAGATGATGCGTGGTGTCCCATTGTTCCAATGTCTCATCACATGTGCAATGCAGTGTCATCACATGCAGGATGCTAGTAGGAGATAGCAGGCAATTGCTGAGGCAGTAGCAATACAGTCCAGCTTCTTGACTTGCAAGTATAAACCATATCGATGGGTAATCATTGGTTAATCATGTCAAGTATATGAATGATCATATATTTCCCGACTTTACTTCCAAGCATTTGAACTATATCAATGATTAACCGCTGTATATCGACCTGGTCGTTGTATATTCACCTGGCCGTGGGGATGTTTACCTAGCTTTTCATGTTTTTGAATGGTTGATATTGGCATGTATTGACCCATCCATTGCCTGACCCATATTTTCCAGACTATTGGTCACTATACCCCACTTAAGTATCAACCATGGACCACTCTTAGCCTCTCGTAGCCAGCCTTTGGATGGTTGCTATTGACCCCATATGATCTGCCAGTGATTGACCACAGTCATCCACCCAACTGTCAGAGTCACCCCGGGTCACCTGGGGCGGTTCACACGAGGTACTGCGTGCTGCGGTCCTTGCACCAAGAGCGGAAGGCTGAGGCACTCATGGCTCCCTGCAGGTGGTAGACCCAACAAATAGTTCCTTCAAGGAGACAAGCACTTGTGAGCATCGTTGACAAACATGTGGATGCAGGGTTGGTATGGGGTGCTGAAGTCATGAATTTTCATCAAAGATCATCAAAGATCTTGGTGCTTAGCCACTTGGAATACTGCGAAATGCATGAAACATCTAGTTGCTTAGCATGAGCAGCAACCTCACTGGTATCATATTACTGCTTCCCTCATTGACAATCAGCATCAACTTTCAGATGCTCCGTCAATCAAACTGCCTGGGCTACCTGTGGTGCAGGTACGGCTGCATCTCTACCAAAGTGGACCCACCGAACTGACTTCGACCACTTTCGAAGTGTGCATTGGTGCTGCAAGGGGTGGGGGTTAAGCGACAGCCAAATGCTCAACATCGCAATAAGGGCTACTGTTGGTTCCGGTTTGTTCCTGTCACTGAGTCATTTTGCGGATTGCGAACCATCAGAAACCATGTGTACAAGGTGAGCCCCCAACCACTTATAAGTTGATTTATAAGTAACTTAACTGGGGTGAACTACGAGTTATAGGGCTTACAGCCTAACTTATAATTGCCAGGGGCCACCTTGTAGCAGTTAGTAGTGAAACCTGCAGGTGTAGTGAAATCATGGAGATGCACCGACCAGGTCGACTGGGTTCAGCTGAGCTGAGGGTCTCCTTCACGCCCTGGGATTGCCCATGGAAATCCGCATCAGCCGGTGCTCCCAATTGATTGACCAAAATGGCTATGGGTCAATATCAATTAACCAAGTAATGGGGGACAATCACCAACAAGAATCGGGAAAATTATAAATAATGATGGGGAACTAGGGCTAGAGGGTCTTGACCCATAGCCAAATCATCAACCGGTGTTTTCTGGGCCTAGATTTGTCAAAGAGCAGCCAGAACATCCCAAATTTGATGACGTACATTTGTCTAAAACATTTAAATTTGATTTGATTTGTATTTTTTGAAGCAGTCGATCAACACGCAGTACGATATTAACGCCAGGTTAACACCTCCCAGGTGATTGATATGGACACCCAGTATCCCCCACAACTCTCACCTCTCCCTGATCCCAAGATGATTCCCACTTGTTTATGGCAGGCCGATATGATCACATAGTTCGCACGGGCCAAATTGTTGAAGAACCCTCGGGTCCGCAACTTTTGTTGCAGTTGGCCATAGTTGGTTTTTACCATGTAAGATTCCCTGTTCTTAACAATTATCAGTCAGTAGTAACCAGTGTGTTTCACGCTTATCAAGTATTGATCAGTGTATGAAATTATATATGAACATCTCTGAACCAGTTTGTTGAGATGTGTGAACCACCAAAAATCTTACCTACATGTGCATTTGGAAATTTGGACGACTTGGCCACCTAAACAGATGCATTCTCTTCCAACACCAAGGCCAGATGCGGATCAAATGATTCACATGGTCAGATTGTGGTATGATTCCGAGCGTCTCGGATAGCACTTTGCTAAGCGGCCGCAGTATCCAACAACGGTCCCAAGAGTGAAAACACTAGATGACAACAGAGGTTATGAATGGATGATTTTGTCTGATAATGGTATTATACATTTGTAAATATAATTGACTAATTATATATGTATATAATGATGGTGGGCACATTGATTGATGAATAGCTACATTAAGGAGTTCTATGTAGTTGCTGGAGCAAAATCCAGAGAATGGAACATTTGTTTTGTTGCAGGTGTTCAAGGGATAACAAAAAGCTTTGACCAAGCATCAATTAGTATTCTTGCTGGCTTCAGAACTCCAGAAACTGAAGTGTTTTTTTCTAATTCCATGGCTCGAAGTAAAGTGAAGGGAAAGTGAAGAAAACTATCTTTCCAGATCATGCAGACATAAACCTGACATAATCCTGGATCACGGGTCTCATGGAACCGTAACATGTTGTGACCGGCAGCATGGTAACAAGCTGTTGGAAGCAAAGATATGTTCCAACTTTTGGCGGGCCCGGCTGTGGCCAATCTGTTCACTCAGATCGTGGATGGGCACTGGTTGTAACTTGGGCCCCATGTTGCCCCATACTACTGACAGAAATCACTCCGTTTGTGCTATGATCCGATCTAGAACTGCTCAGAGCCACATTGTACAGCAGACACAGGTGTTTGTTGGGCATGATTAGGCATTCTTCCTTGATGTCAATATTTGTGTTGGCATTTTGACAACCAATTTGGAACAATCCCTCTTTGCCCCCTTGGTCTAGTAGGAAACTTGCATATTTTCAGGAGGCCAGGGTTGTTGTAGTGTTAGGGGATTGGGATTGCGGTGGAATCTTACCTAACCCATTGATTACATGGAATCCACAAGATCCATTGTATGTAAGAATTAGTTTCAATTACCTCAAGATGATCGAGCATGACGATAAGCATTCAGCAGCAAAGGGAGAATCCACCTATGAACTCCTTTCTATCACAGCTTGGTTGTTTGCTACGGTGTTACTGTTGGTTTTCATGAGTTGGATGTTCGGATTGAATTTCACTTTGTTTCTTGGCCCAACTTCCGACATCAAGTTCAACTTGTTTGAAACCCTTGATTTTGGATTCCGATAGGTTTGTGTCATGGCAAGCTGAAGGGGCACCGTTGTCACAGGAAGATGCGACTGCAGATCTTCTTTGGCGCAGATGCCATTTCGCCCTGCTGCTCTGCCGCTGTGGATATAGGACGCAGCGGGGGGTCATGATGTCTCGACGGGTAGAGCTTCGCATAGGGATGGACTCAGGAACCGCATGGAACCACTACAGAACAGGTGGCAACGATGCAGGGTAGTGCCAGTGGTAGCTCCGAATCTAGCAAAGGTAATTGTGTCCAATACATGAGCCAGTTGAGTCATTTTGTGGTATCTCCATGCATGGAATTTAATGGATAGGCGCATGTCAAAGCAACATCAGACCCACAGAATGGCTCAGAGTGGATCAGAATGGTAGGTGGTTGCTTAAAGATTCAATGTATAGTACTAGCATGACACACAGGTGTGGTGAGTCACTCTTTCATCCTGTTTGATCCATATTTACGCGTGACTGGCCAAGTCGACCACAAACCTGAAAGGTCTATGTTTGACCAAAATTGTGTTTTCTCAAAATAGGGGACCCGGCAAATCATCCAAGTCATTAACTAATTTATAGCAATAAACCCATAAACCAACCATTTTGTGGCTTCCCTATGGCTTGAGAAGCACCCTATGCTGACTTACACGCGAGAAAGTCGATGCAGCGGTTGGATTCCACTCGTGGATGCTGTGCTCCGGACATTTCGCAGAGGAGACATGGCACAGCTGGAAATGGGATGCTCCTTCGTTGGGTGCCGTAGCAGCACTTGGATGTGCAGCTGGGGTTGGTGGGATATAGCCATGGTAAATAAGCCTATAAGGTAGGTAATGAGCCCTACAACCATGGGCAGTAACCAGGTACCAATTGGGGACGCACATCCAAGCAAGGGCCCTTCAGCGGTTACTTCATTGATGGATTGGTTCTGGAGGGTTGTTTGGTATGGTGCCATCGCTGCTGATGTTCGGCCATCAACCAATTGCTAGCGGAATTTTGGGCTACCACGTGTTGGTTGATTTTTTGCTGACAATGGATCATTTCCATTGCTTTGAAATGAAGAAATCAGGTTTATCAACCGCCTTTTGCCTTTGGAAAGAAAGCTGCGCCCAGGTTTTTGTCTCTGCCATTGGAACAAGACACCGATCCTTGGATCATTTGATGGAGAGACAGGGGAGTTAGTGGAGCAAATAATATCTTATTTTTTTTATTTTTTAGAGAGAGAGATGTAAACTATCTCTATATATACATAATATATTCATATGCATTTATGTGTTTATTCGCTATGCGCAACATGGATTAAATCCAATGTTTTAACAGAATCATACATTTCAGACGTGGCTTTGACATCAGAAATTTACTTGAACATTTTGCCCAGGAGAAGACATGGAATGATGAGCAACTGCGGGATGGAGCCTGTGCTTGTTCCAAGCTAGCTAGCCTCTATGTGTTGACGAAGTGAGGTCCCGTGTTTGGTCAAAGCGTCCGGAATGGATGCCGTATTTTTTTCTTTAGGTCATACGGTCATACTCCTGAAGATAAGTTATACTTACTTGACATATATTCCAAACAACAGTAGGTTATGTGATACTGCTGACATTTGAACCAAACATGGCCCCTGTTTGGCAAAACACATGTTCTCCCAGCTTCACAGAATGGACGGCAAGTTCAGTCTTCACCCTGAGAGCTTTGACAGAGACGCTTCAACAAGTCGATGATTCACTTCTTTTTCTAAATCCAATCCCGGGCATTTGTCCTTTACCTCATGATTTGCCGCTCTACCTACAGCACCTTCTTTGTGTCCATGCAGGGTGTACCAGCTTGGTTTCCGGACCATGTCGGGATGGTTAGGGGCACCTCCATCAGTGTGCTCATTTGCCTCGCTTTTGGTCAATGAGAGTCGAGGGCTTTGCTGCTCCCTTTTCCAGCTGAATCAATGCCCCACTTTTCTCAGCTGGTTCCTTTTCTGGTATACTACCGACCCAGTGTTACCCAAGAAATGTTGTGGGCTTCCCATGGGTTTCCCACCAATGTGGATAGAGAATCATGGACACAGCCATGCTTCACCAGCTGTTCGACCGCATCACTTGCATCGATGTGGCTTCAGGTTCCGGGGGGTTGAAATAACCCAATTTATTGGTGGCGGCCCACCTCATTCATTACGCGCCAACTATTACGCGCATCCAACTAGTGACGCCCATCATCGTCGGTTGAGAAGTGCAGGTTTTAAGTTTGACGCACTCTTATTGTTTTCTTGGGGAAGTGCAACTCAGCTATCAAGCCGAGCTGTACCTTTCGTGTGATCAAGAATTGACAACCTGCCGTTTTGGTTCAGGTTGATGCTTAGCCAGCTTCGCTTGAGTTATGTCAAATCACCTGGAAATGTTTTTGTTTCTTTAAATGGGAATAGGGACCTGACAGTGATCAAGTGGAAATATCGAAATAGATTGTTGGTGGTTCATTATGAATCCAGCACTAGTAACCATCAGATAAAAACTAACATTTGCCCACAAAGCAGTGTTGACAGACCAAGCCTATAAAGTAATCATTACAAACCATCATAACCATCATCCATGATCAGCTCTAACCACCAACCATGATCAACCTCTATCGATCACAAGCAACCAGTCGATCCCAGGACCGAGAAGCTGTGAGGATTATGACATGGAGACACCAGTGCCGAGAAAGGCCAGCCATGCGGGTACACGAAAATTATAACGTTTGAACCATTGCCATTTCAACTTACGTGGTCCAATTGGGTAGGTACTGTATACGTTGGGTGCATGATATATACATCCACATGCATACACAACTTGAAGAACAACTGTTTTTACATTGACGTATGTAATCATAATATGCATATGCGCATGGGTATATATATATATACATATATATATATATACTTTAAGTTCATAGATAGCTATACTCACATGTACCAATAGCATCTCACAGAGCTATCTCCCGGAGTGCCAATGGTGGCTGCTTTTGATGGGTATACCAAGCCCCATTGAGGAAACAATAACGAGATGGCGAGCGTCATGACCAACGTAGGTAAACATCCCAACATCCCAACAGCTAGGCTAGTGATTGGTCATGTTTTGGGATGTTCACCAGGGTGCAGAATCATCCACCCTATGCTTCGAGTGACCATGAATCCTGAGTAGGTAACCAAGCTCAGTTACAACAATGGTCAGCTGGTTACCGACTATTTAAGCGGAACTGAAAGCATAGGGAAAGGAATAGCCTACAGTATCCAAAAACCGAGGTTGAGCATTGCTCACAGCTGGGCATGATTGCACCATGCCGTTGATCATCAACTACACAGCATTACACAGCTGTATTGATGATGTGCTTCAATCATGGTGGTGCCGGGTGCTACAGGGATGTCTGGAAAGATCTCACTGAAAGGGTTGATGTGGGGATGATGATGGATGATGCATCTCATTGGTGGCTTCCAGCATCAAATCTGAGTAGATCCCCAAGGTCTTCAAGCATCAGATCTGGGAAAGGGTGAATCATGGTGAATCCCCAAGGGTAGATCCGCTTGCGGTGAAAATCTCCAGCTGTGCCAGGCTCGACTTCGACGAAGCAGGTGGTCGACACTTTGAAGACCTGACCCTGACCTATCAGGCATGCCAGACGACCAAGCGATGGGTGACGGCGAGGCCTTCACTAGATGGGACAGTTGTAGCTACATTCCGGTGATCGAACATGGCAATGGACAATCACCAGAATTTACTAAGAAACCCTGGGAAACTAGCTATAAATGGCGGATTTTTCCTGCCAGGTTGGTTTACCGGAGGGTAATGGTAGTTATTGGAATCCCACTAGTTAGCAAGGAATCGTCAGTTTAGCCACGGGTTAGATTGGAATCAGTATACTCAACAGTAGTTTGGAATCCTACTATATAGGAGTCCAAGGGTGCGGATAAACAATACTCAACAAGATTTATTGGATCCTGCGCCAGCTGTTTCGCTGCTAAAAACCATTAGTTTGCCAGGTGTTCACCAGTTGGCTCATGAGAACTTATCACAAGCTCGGGCATGAGCTGTCCGATGGGCATGCTCAGCTGCTTCAGACAGAGAATGACAAGCATTACCGTACCAGTCACTGGTGAACTTTATCATGATTTATCCAGCAACTCACTGAATCAACCACTTCCGAATTGGCCAAAATCTGGTGTTTCAGCATCAAAGATAAGGCTTTGTTAATATGGATATAGCATTGTTGTGTATCTTTCCCAGCCCTTTGGCAGCAGCAGCCAGGTTCCTTGGCCTTTGCCTTTGATTGTGACACAAAGCTGCCTGGAAAGGTCAGAGGGGTGCAGTGGCGGGGACAGGTATCGGGTAATGATGGGTTCAAGCAGGTCGACAGTGGTTGAGAGCTGGGAATAACAACCAATTGTTTGGTTTGTTAGCATGTTGTCAACCTCTCAGCCTGTTTTCAACCTGCTGTCCAAATACATGGGTCAGCCTGGTTTTGTTTGCATTTTTGGGATGGTTGCCTGTGGAAATTTGGTGACGCCCATCCTCTTGACAATAACCGTGGGATGATGAGCAAGAGCAAGAACTTGTTTTTGTGAAGTCTAAGAATCAAGCACATATTCCAGGCGTGAAATGTTCATAGCTCCAGGATAGTGTTACTTGTTTGGACTTGAACAGAAAGGATTGGGGCTTTTGGTCCACTTCCATTTGCTCAATGATCAACATTGTGTTTGCTATCCATCATGGTGTTTCGCCGTCATGAGCTTGCTGTCCTAAAGTCTTGCACTTGCAAAGTAAGTGATATCATGCAAGCTAAGACGTTACAAGCTAAGCCTGGGATGATATCATGGATGTTTAAACCCTGTTTTCAAGACAACACCAACACATGAGATACTCGATGCTGCACCTAGCAGTAATACCACCAAAAAGGTCTGCCTCAGGAAAATGATGGAAATGACATGATTAAGCATAGATCTTGCAGAAACAAGGGCAACCTCTTGTAGCGAATGAAGATGTTATATTCCATGTTTGTTCCATTTTATTTTGGCGGTCGCTCAACTGTTGAATTGCAGGTTTCAATGAAAGACATCTTGCTGCTGCACGCTTACCAACCAGGTTTTGACATTCTTGGCCACCATCAACTAACCATTGCCAACCATCATTCATCAGCACAATCATGGTCAATATAACATTTGTATAACCCTTACCTTTCATTTGCCATTCACTAGTATGAATGGCAAGCACCATCGCCACAGGTACAACCGCCTGTTCCAGCAGCTGCTGACCTACCGCCATGCCACCCTCCAGCTGCAGCATTTGTTGCAACCAGCGGGTGAAACGACGCGGCTGTGGGCTGCCTTCAAAGCCCAGCTGTGCTTCTTTTGGTCGCAGGTGCGGCAGCACTGTGGTGCGAAAGGAACGTTGGGGAACCGGATGGATCTAGGATGTAAAGGACATGTGAGTGTTTGTTGATGCATTTTTTGGCTTATACACGTATTATGTATTCATAATGACATATTAGTGGTTTTTGATGTGCTTTTTTGGCTATGTTGCAATGTAATGTATGCTTGTGTACATTCATGCATCATCTGCATTTGTATGAATGTGTCTTTACACACACATATATATATATATATATATTTTTACAGGCACATGTCACAATGTGACAAAACTGCTCAGGTTGTCAACATTTTTTGAACTTACTATCTTGCAATAAAAAATATATATATATATATATGTGTGGACATAGTAAGAACTTACTATCTTACTATCAACATGTGAGTTGCGTAGCATCACAAGCGGATTCAAGGATTGCAGGGCTTGCGGTTGAAATGACCAGAGCCAGCTTTGCATTTTGGTGCACTTCCATGAAGGATCATGCAGGGATGGTCATCAAGCCATATGTGGTTGGTAGCTGAATGGCTTGACATGCAAGGATGTATTAATATGTATGTATATTTACCTTAAGCGTCAAAACCTGCAGAATTCCTAGTGTGTGCGAAGGAACATCGGGTATTCTACATGTACATGAAATACATCGTGTTTTGAAGCAAAACATCGGGTATTCCTACCCAGCCAACGTCTGAGGTTCCAGCACTTGCGTTGTTCTCAACACAAGTGAAAAAATTGCCCTGCATTTGGGTGTTGTGCTACACATAGAGATGTCGATAAGCCTTATAATGGCACTCAATCACTTCAGATAATCCTTTGTTCATCTTTTTTCAAAGATCCAGCCCTCAAAGTGCCCTCGCTTGCACGGGATGCCACTTCTTGTTTTTTTTTCGAAATTGGGAGCGAAAAGTTTGGGTTTATGTGCAAACCCACAATAAACCCATGCTAAACCCATAAAAAAAGCCATACTAACCCATACTTTTTCTGGAATACCTCAGGTTTTCATCCAAACCCTAACTTTTCAAACCCGTACTTTACCCGTACTATACCCGTACTTTACCCGTATTGACCCATACTTTTTCTTCGGGTTCGAGGGGCCGCCCGACTAGCTGTTTTTATCTTCGTTTGAGAGGGCGCTTCCCTATCCTTGGGCGGTTGCCCTTGTGATTTGCAGGTTCCGTGGCACCCGTGAGAATTTCCAAGTTCAATTAAAGCGACTTAGGAGCGAGCAGATGATAAGGACAAGTAAACAGCAAAGACAATTTGAGAGACCGGCGAGTTTACAAGGATTTCATCAAAAACTGCATTTTGGAAAACCCCGGGTTTTCCCCGAAAAACCTCAGGTTTTTAGTGGAACCCCTGGATTTTTGCGTGTATTGAAGCTTAAGGTATATATATATATATATATATAATTGGTTTTTATGTGTTAAATGTGTATATATATATATATATTATTTGGTTTTCATATTTTAAATGTGTATATATATATATATATTAGCTTTTAGCATATATTTTGATTTTCCTTATATATCGATTTGCACACATCTATGTACAGCTTCTAGATGGTCATGCATCTCTTAGGGGCTGGTCATTCACAAACTAGCACTGTATTGCAATCTATGGCCAATTAAACACGATTCCTGAGTTTCGATGGCCAGGTCTTGCAATTCTTCTTGCAGGCACGGGGCCAGTTTTGGTAGGAACGACCAAGTCGGAGCATAACCGACATCCAATCGAGGTGACTTACTGCTTTTTGGCTAAAATGGTTGATTGATTGACTAACCACCAACCAGGCAACCACTAACCAGCGAATCCTTGGGGCAAGGATACCTCAACCAGCTTCAACAAGGAGCTCGGCCAATCCAACGCCACAGATTTGTTCACAACACCAAGTTTTTGATGTTCAGGAATGCACCGGGTTTGGCAAAAAGTTCCGATGAATACAGTTGATTTGTGCAGTCACTGATCATGTCATAGGTTGAGGGTACCATCATGGAAAAACGTTTTTGAATGGTTTTGATGTTCAGACTCTGAAGCCAAAGTCGATGGTAGAGAACAGTTCTACAATTCATGGACAGTCACCAGGTTTGGCATAGTTCCACATACAAACAGCACCATTTTCTGCGTGAGACACTTTTTGGAACTACAGTCCCTTCAACTCACAGCTGTAAGTGTCCTGAAACTGCTTCGAACCGAAATCACCACGGTGAAAACCCTGCAACTTCAGGGAAGCGGAACTGCCTCAAAAGCTCCCTTTGGGCAGAGGCAAATCAATCATGTGCAATGCTTCCAGGATCAATATGATTAGTGGCGCTTGAGAACCTCTGATTTTTTTCGGGAAATCGGGGTCAGAATTACCAACTTCTTTACATTTCTTGGGACAGTAGCTGTTGCAACACGCAATTTTACAAGACAACAACGACGGCATGCTGCAGGATGTCGCGGAGGCGTCTCATCAGAAACTACTGGAGGCATCTGCTGGTGGCCGAATGCGGGTGCTGGTTGATTTGGCTATGGGTCAATATTAATCAACCAACTAATGGGGGATTTCCACCAACAATAATAGGGAAAACAATGCTCAATGATGGGGAACCAGGGGTACAGGGTTTTGACCCACAGCCATTTCTGGCTGGGAATTCTGTTTGAGATTCACAAGAATGCGATGCTGCAGAGCCCAACTGCTATTCTTTGAGTGGTGATTTTCTGGGGTGTTACACCAATGATTCATCTCATGTTTCTCTTCGAAATCATCATGGTTTCAGTAATCACCAGTTTATATATGTTTTACTACTATCATGTTGACCGTTCTTGACCAAGGTTTGTTGTTTAGTTGCTATTGGTTTGGTAATGTCTAGAACTGAATCGGTTCCTATGCAATCAGTTGCTCCATTATTATTTTCCACCACATGGTTATGTATCAAACACGTGCATCTTTAGGGTCTATTTCAGCTGGATGACAGATTCTACATGAAAAGCCCCGCTTATCAGCTTCTATCCAGGGTTGATTTGCATAATGTATACCTCACAAACATAAACAACTCTATGTATATACATATATACAATATATTTGTATACGCACATGCACATGTACTTACTATATGTATATAGGTACATTATAGATATGTTCGTTGTAGATTATATGTGGTGTTTTCTTGGAACTTTTATGTATATCTACAGCCTTGTTTGCTTCAGGGTTGTGTCTCAAGTGAAGGTGGGACAGGTCGCCATCCGGCCACAGGTCGTGGTGAACCCGTCGTCCACCTTTGATGAAGTGGTGCGAGCACATGAGGAGTTGCCTGGATTGCAGCTGGGGTTCGCCGTGGATCCCCACGGCCGTCGCGGGATGGCGTTGTTCATCTCTTTGTGATCTGATTCATGGGGAGTCTATAGGATTCACCAGCCGTTTCGGGGAAACCAATTTTTCTTGGACAGCCTCGTTGAGTACCAAGACCGGTCAACTGATTGTTCTCCTTATGTTTTTCCTGATATATCAGTTGAGTTGATCTATCAGCTTCTTTGTTTTGCAAATTCAGTGCTTGATTCGTCATGATTCGGTGTTTGGCCGCAGCACACTTATTCAAGTTGTCATGAGTCATTGGGGGTTACTATTTGGTCATTTCTTAAAATGGGGGACCCCAAGGTTATGCTTAGTTTATTACTATATGGATGGTTAATATGGGCTGAGAACTGGCGGTACACCTATAACTTGAAAACCTCTCGCCATTATTTTTGGTCATCTCCAAGTACCAACCATTATCATCCTGGTTGGTGGTTTGAAAGATTTTTTATTTTCCCTAGTACTTATTAACAACTGGTTGGTTGACTCATATTTTTCATAGGGTTGGTTCAACCACCAACCAGGTCACATTAAAAAACCAACATGTGGTTGTCTCACCTGTTGCTGGTCACCGTCCGGGTGGCCCAGGTTTCTTGCGAAGGTCGGCACACATTTGTTCTTGGAGCACCTGGAGCTACGAAAGGTGGGCGGGGTCTACGGGCCTCCAACATGCTGAAGAACCATTCTTCAACTCTTGTTGCTTCTTGTTAGCCATTCAACTCAGGAGTTATTCACTCTTAACTCTTATTGTCGTCATTGACATTGACCATTAATAGCTGTTATGAATATATAGCTGTTATTTTTATGGTGCCTCTTATTGATGTTATTACTGGCTGTTTAACGACCATTGTTCGCCCTTCGCCCACCCTGTTGCGCCTCAGGAGCTCAATGCCGCGTTGCGCATTGCGGAGGTCTTCGCCAAGAGCACCGCTGCGAAGGCTGTGACTGAGGCAGAACTGAGGCGAGGCGCCCGCCCGGGGAGGGATGGCCCACTTGGGGTTGAAGAGTTCACAGCTCCCAGGCAACTGAAACAAATAAAGTACAAATGAAATGACGGTTTCATGAAAAGAACTAACATCAACCATCAAAAGAATTTGATGGTTAACCATTTGATGGTAGCTGTTAGTGGTAGTTGTGAAATGAAATGACAATCAAACCATTTTGTAATTTGCATTTGATGGTTAACCATTTGATGGTCAATTAGTTAGTGGTCAATGAAATGAAATGACAGCTACAAGCATCAAGCATGATTTCTTTTGATGGTTAATTAGTTAATTAGACCATCATTTTATTTGAAATTGGGTATTTGGTCAATCACAATGTCATGGTTGATGGCTATTAGGTTCGTGAGAAGTTGATGGTTGCTGGTGAAGAGCAATGAATATGTTGATGGATAAGTTCATTACAGGTTGATGGATAATGTGGATTGATTGTTGATGTTTTTTGTTTGACACGCTTGTGAATTCAGATAATGGATATGATTTGAAGAGCAATAATAATCATAGAGGTATAGATTTGTCAATGAAATATCAATGTGTGCTCACTCGTGGCGGTGCATACTTAGCATGCAGGTGCTACTATGATGGTTTGTGTAGATAAATTATAGTTTGTAACATTTGATATTGTTGAAGAGGGATGGTGATTTCAAAACAACTAATGCTGAAGCGTTAGTGGTTGGTACTCTTCAATCATGGATAATGAATGTCGGTATGCAGATTTGACCATTGGAACCATTTTATATTTATACTTTCTCACCTCTAATCATGACCCAATATTGAATCCAAACTGTTTGGCTTCCTAGTGACATGTGGGGCAGACATTGTCATTGCATCAGCTGCAGGCGTTTGCAGCGGGAGTTCGCTGAGACGGTGAAGTCCTTCAGTCGGATCATGCTTAGTGCCTTGGTTGCGAGTGCCAGGTCAGTGCTTCATGCTGGTTCATGGGGAAGGTGTTGAATAGATGGTTGGTAGGGGTGTATATTGTCCAAGAATCAGATACCAACTATGCTTGTACCTTGAAGGGTCAAAGTTCACCTTCCAAATACTCACACGAATATGGAACCCGCCAGTTATATGGCTCTCTTTTCGACAAGAGAAAATGCATTGATACAGTTTGACGGGAAGCCCTGAGGACTCATCCAGCAAGTTCTCCATGGTCCAGCAATGACAAGCACAACCAGGGCTAACCTGCGGCTGGGGCCGTAACTGGCCTTGGCAGCTCACGTTTATTCGTTGCTGGTGCCGTAAGCCTCATCCAAGGCATCAATCAAACGGGTGAAGTCAACATGCCACTCTTGGTACAGCTTTCCTCTCGTTTCTTGGCCCTGAAGATGTGTGGTCGATGTTTGGATCTTGCAAGCAGACCATCTCAATGTCATGCCAGGACATCAGGGTGTCATGTTAGTGGTGTGGACACCCTCAGCAAAGCCATATCTCAGCACCTTGCAGTTTCAACCTTGTCACGCTACGTCGACTACCGCCGGCGATCTCAAGTCCTGGTTTGGGCTGGTGGTCATTCGGACTAGTGCAGCATTCCACGAGTTCCGGGATGTGGTTTGCGCCGTCATCCATAGTTTACTATTAGAATAATTCAATCTATCATAATCTTAGCTAGATGATCACAGTCAGATAGCAACCAAAACATGATGGGATCACTCAGTGGCCAGCGATCATCATCATTGGCCTGCCAGGCACCGGGGAAACCATTCAAAGTAATGCTGTGTTTTGTTTCATGTGATTTTTGTTCTTGAAATGGTAACCATCATGTCAGTGCCAGTTCAGTCATGTATACTCAACATATCTCTACATGTTAATATAGTATGTCTTTTTAATATAAACAAATTTGCACACACATGATTCATCTACATGCATCTATCATATCTACCTATTTCCATACATGTACATTTGCATATGTTCTTTTTCGGAAACTGTTTTGCAGTGATGACTTTGCTCCCGGTCAATCTTGTGTGCGCGTGCTCTTTGACTATGTGATATGGGTGAATGTCGATTTGAATGAACTGCACATGTCATCAAAAGCGGGCTCCTGTGAGCATCCGAGCAAAATCACTTATTCTGTAGGTTACTGTTGTGCTCTGAAAAGCATAGCAGTGTAGATCTGCAAACATGGTGCAGAACAGATATTTTTGGTCGGCCGTTTTGTTTTGTCTTACTTTATAAAAGCTTTCAAGCATTCCTGTCGATGTGTTAGCCAGAATGTGTGACTCATCAGCTGTTTGTCATGCAAACTTAGCCTGAGCCGCCAGAGAATTCCTTAGAACTACGATAATAATCACATATTGTGCTAGATCATGGTAGGTATGTTATAAGTGATATGTATATATCTATGTATATAAATATATTTAAATATATTTACATATATATATATATATTTACAGATATATTTTTTTTATATACAAATATATTTGTATATATAGATAAATCTATTTAGATACAGATATATATATATATATATATATTATATATATATTTGTTTATATATATATATATTTATCTATTTATTTATATTTATATATCTGTATTTATATATATATATATATAAATATTTGTATACACATTGGATTGGTGGCTTATACTTATAATCCACGAATTCGTGGTTGTTGTTCAGAAGCAGCGCCTGTTGTGTGAACCAACTCAGAACCCCTTGGGAGGCCCTAGCCAAACACATCTCAGGCTTGGATTTCAACCACTACTTCTGCGGTGAAGATGGTCCAAAAACCCGCCAGAGCTGGTGGCAAAAGTACGGAAACATGACAGCAAAGGCCCGCTAGTAGCAAGTCCAGTAATTTTCATCAATCATCATTAAAATCATGAACCACTATGAACCAGCATTTGACATGATGAACCATCATCCACCAGCAGCATTAACGAGTAACAAGCGTTAGGAGGGTCCGTTTTCAGCTGTTGGGGCACATTGGTATGGGGGACATGGGTGCGTTGTTTCTGTCATGACACCTTTGCGTACAAAGGAGCAGAAAAGCAAAAGTTTCTTTCATATGATTGACAACGGCGCATCAATTGTTCATTGTAAATCATTGAAAGGTATATACTTATCTACTCATGCATGCCGGGTCAGATGAATCTGGCTGTTTAAGAAAAACAATACCAAACCGCAATCCATGCACCATGCAGCAGTATATACATGCATGGCCGTTGCAATCCCGAAACATCAAATGTTCAACCGATAAAAACCTTGGGGGAACCTCCATGGCAAGCTCTTGGCACAGCTATGTGGCGCGCGGATGCGGGCGGCGTCTTAGCCGATCAGGAAGAGCAATTTGGAGCACCAAACATGCTGTAGATTTGGGCTGTTTTCTAATGGTTTTATAGGTTTTTTATTAGGAGAACCATTAGGTTGAAATGATTAGGTTTGATAGATTATGATGATTATCTAATGATGATGTTAATACCTGATAGAATAATGTTAAAGAAATTGTAGATATCAATATGTTGTAAATATCAATGTTTGGCATCAATATGTAAAATTGATTAGGCCTTGGTATGAACATATTGATACCATCAATAGTAGTTCCAGTCAATCAGCAATGGTCAAGACACTAACCATTTTATGGGCGTACGCGGGCCTGAACCTTTGAGTTAATGTACGCATAGTCATCCCCCGCCATTGTCATGGCTCGATGATGCATCACAGGGACGAAACCAACCAACCCCATGTTGCTACCGGATTTTTCACCATACAGGCGCTGTGCTTGGTTCTACTTGGATGTTCAGCTGCCAATACGACAACCATGCTGTTCCAATGCACCGAGAATCCTTAGTCCACTATGATCTTGGCTGAGGAACCAGGACATCCAAGTCACTTGAGACATCACAAGTTAGCAGGAACATGGAAGTCTCTCGAAATCGGGATACCCCTAAATCATCCTTTTCCAGTCATATATTGTATTGAACCAACCATTTTGGGGGTCACCTATTTTGAGAAATCCCCAAATCCAAGTCACCGAAGTTATCACCGAAGTTATCACTGAAGTTATCACAAGTTGAAACCGGTTCCCGTTCCATCCTGGTGCAACCGCCGCTGGTTCACCCAAGGATCTGACGGCTGACTGTGGTGGCCCGGTGTTGACGCCGTGCCCTTCCTGGTGGCGGAGGATTGGCGCCCAACGATGAAAGCCTCAGCGCACCGCCATGGATGAAAGCATGGCTGGTGATGGCCCCCAGGTAGGACGATGTTTCTGAAATTATGCCATTTGTGAGACGTCATGAGAAGATAATTCTTTGCTTGGAAGAAACCTCGTTAAGTTTGCTCTACGATCCTTTGATGGGTAAAATACAGTTGGGTTTTCTGAAATTGCCTTTTTTTCGTGGAAGCTTTCTGGGAGAATGTGGCCAACCAACATTCGTTGGTGATCAGTAAGAGGCTGGTGAATAGCATCCTCAAACTTGGCATGAACGTCCAAGTGGAACGGTCAGCTCACAGAGCACGCGGCTGTGAACCAGCTGGGAAAACAGTTGGTTCAGAGGTTCTCTTTGAGTTCAAGTAGGACTTGGTTGGGTCACTGCCACTGCAAAGATTTGTAGCAGCAACCTGCACAGCCCCCAGAGAAGCAGAAAGCACTGTCTGAGAAGATCAACTCCAAGCCGAGCCAGAATTGTACAAAAGTCATATGTGCGTCGTGCGCGAGCAGCCAGCGAATGAGGTTTCATACATACCAGATAGTCCAAGCTTATCATTTCGTATTTTTGTGCAACACTATCTCCATGGCCGTACTGCGAGTCATAACATTTGCAACCAGATTCGGCGGCAAACCGCAACTATCCCATTGATTGAGTGGAACGCCATCAATGTTTGTAAACGATGGTGCGTTATTGTTTCCTTCAATTGATGATTTAACCTGACGCTGCCACGACCTTACGCTGCCAAGACCTTGAGTCATCCTCTGAATGACCATGTAACCAGGCAGTTTCTATTGGGATGTTGCACCCAGCAGTTTAGCTGCTTCCATTGCAAGCTGTCTATCATGCTTGAAATTAGCAACGGGGAATGTCTATCATGCTTGAAATTAGCAACGGGGAATGTGAAACCGACCTGTTCTATGTGAGTATCCTCTTTCATGGACGTTTATGTCTGGACGTGCGATCGAGGTCTTGATTATGATGTTGCCAATCGTGCAGCACTTGCGCTTCTTCTTCGGCCATTGGGGTCCTTTGGGCAGCAGTGAAATGATGGAATTTTGGAGCCAACTGGGCAAGCTAATCCAATTGCGTTCCCTGTAGGTCTTGAACTATAGCTCGATGCCGCTAATGATTAATGATTACAATGGTGGTTAATTAGTATTGATCAAGGCTGGTTGATAGTGGTTGGTTGACGTTGCTTGCCTACTAGCAGACCATGGTGCAGCCAGCATCTCTTTGGCGAGCACGCGCCTTGTTGGTTGATCCAATATGATGAGCCCAGCGATAATGTCGGTTAGGGGATGATGGATCCTCATTGAGATATGGGGGGTTCTCAAAATGGGGGCACCCCAAAAATGGTTGGCTTATTACTACATATGTGTCAATATGGGATGATTTGGAGTAGTTTCATTTTCAGAAACCCCTATGTACCTGAGGTCGCTGGGTCGCTTCATTAGCCACATCATTACTTGTAACTGTTCTACAGGGCACGAGTTGTTGGTTGTCCACTCAAGGCAGCAGAATAACTATTGCTTTGCCACTGGTGGAATCTGCGGGCTCCCATTGCAGCAACGCCGTCCTAGGACTGGAGTACGGATTGGTCCATGACCTTTCAGCGTTGGGTGGCTCAAGGATGTGCCAAGCTCGTGGATCCACAGAAATTCGCGGTATGTTGGGACAAAAAAATGGCTATGGGTCAATATTAACCAACCAACTAATGGGGGATTTCCACCAACAATTTCATAGGGAAAACAATGGTTAATAGTATAGGGGAACCAGGGGTACGGGGTTTTGACCCACTGCCAAATAGCGAATCAACGGATTGAGTTGTTTTTCGGGAATCGACAATTAATATATTCCAGCAGGAGTAAGACAGTTTCCCAGTTGCCGGCTAAAGAACTACAAGTAGTCGGGATTTTTGGGTGGACTATGAGATTGGCCCAAACAGATTGGTACTTCTCAAACTATGAAACAAGTCATTTTTGTTGAATCATTTTGAGAAATAGCATCCATTCCGAGGGGGTCCGGTACTATAAGAAACCACTATATCTATTTTTTTAAATATATATATATATAGATATATAGTGGTTTCTCAACAGTTTATTGCCGATAAATCATTGGATGATGTGGGGGTTACCAATCCCCATGAGTCATCAATGCTTTTCATCATTTTGAGGAATCAACATGAATAAACCATCCATCGATCCATCCATTCTGGGGGTACCGCCTGCGTTTCTAAGAAACACAACGATATCTACTCCATTGCGCCATCAGTATCCATGCGACAGGAAACGCGATGGTAGGAACCACCGATTGATCATTAATCACCGTTTGAATTTTGATCACATGAGAATTATAATTGGTTAATTATGATTGATCATTATTTTGAGATTATTATTGGCTATGATTGATCATAATTAGCCGTTATATCCGTTATGATTGATGCCAACTGATGACTGACTGATGCTGGTGCACCAAATGGCAAATGTTTGATGATGATTCATGGTGATTATAATTAATTAGATGGTCCTCCAACTGGTGAAGATTCACAGTGATCATAATCATATTGGGGAATAATTTTTGAGTGCAGAGCAACGGTTCCCATGGATCACTACAGCCACAGCATTTGGTTTCTGACTCTAGGATCTGAACAGACGGATGTAGAACCTTGACCCACAGCCTAGTGGGAAGCGATAGTCTACAGGTATGTTTTGTTGCTAATTAGTTGGCGCATCACCTGCTGAGGGCCCATCTGTTGGAAAATCAGAAACCGGGATTGTCACTGTGTTGTCAGGTTCCAAGTTCATCGTAGTTGTTTTGCCCCCTGCATCAACAACTTGCATGAATCAAAAGATCTTTGAGTGGTCCAACAGATTGACAACATTTCTTAGCAAAACATATTCAATGTGGATACACATGGTTTGAGGCGGCGATCAACATTGTTTCTTGTGACTAAACGTGACTGACCGTGTGTGTTGTTTTCGTTGATTGATTGATATGATTAGGTCCAATACCGAGGCTCATTTTTGATCAAACACTGTGTCATTGTCTCGAACTCTAGTTTGCCTGCGTTTCGCCATGTCAGCCTCCTTGGTGAAGGATTGGCACTGATTCGCTCCCGAGGTTTCTCTTCCTATCCGCCATGAAGATTTGCATGCTGATGCTACTCAACTGCATAGATGCTCTCGATTCCCCCGGTCAAATGATTCTCTACAGTAGGAAGAAAAGCAAAACCTTTGACGGAAAGCTCATCTTCACCAACCGCTACGCTTTATTCCCTTTTTTTATAAATTCAGTAGATTCAGTGGCATTCATTCTTTCATGTTCAAAGCCTATCTTTTTGCTGCAGCACCTTTCAGGACATTCCCATTTTGCCAAGGTGGTTTCCACCATGACGGTCACTGTGCGGTAGATCCTTTGCCGCGAAACCCAGGTACTTCCTTTTTTTGCAGGCGTTCATCATGTCCCTGGGCGCAGGAAGGTGACGGGACCATGGTACATTTTGGCCAACGATTTGGTAAACAAGTTGCTTTGGAAAGCTAGAAAACTGTGGGTCGATTCATGAAAAACCATTAGTTACCACTGTTACCCACTAATCATCAGTACAAATCACCAGGATGAACTACCAGCATTGTATAGTTGCGACTCTTAAGCACTAGTGAGCCGTATCAACCACCAGGATTAACCATATTTTGACCGCCATCAACTGCTAAGCCGAGCTGGACAACGAGTCGTGTTGCAAGGTCATCGCTGCACCTCTGAGGCGACTGGATGTCTTGTATCTGACCATGGCCATAGCAGTGGTCATTGTGGAAAGCATTTGCGGGTGCCGTGGGACACGTGGGACACGTGGGACACGGGTTCGAACGTGGCCGTGACATGCTATGGAGACGGTGGATCCCTGTTGGGGAGCTGGGTCAAGCAGTTAAGCACTTATAATGGGGGATGAGAACCAACAAATTGATAGGGGACACAATGGTGAATGATGGTACACCAGGGGTACAGGGTGAAGTGACCCACAGCCATGCCTCTAAGGCTTCATCCTTCACATGGGGTCATCAAAACTTGTGGCTGGTGCAGTGGTTATTGTTACTGCTGTTGCTGCTGTTGATGTCGTTGTGGTTGTTGTCGTTGTTAGTGCTGCTTGGGGTAGCTACTTGCTGAGGTGGATCGGTGATCATGGTGCGGCGATTGGTTGCTATGGATGAGTGTAAACACGTATATACGGAATAATTACATGTTACTAGCATACTCAAACATCTGTAGATCATGCATTGATATAAACATGTAAACACATATCTTCATAATATATATATATATATATATATGTATCACATAAATAAATATAGTTATATGTATATCACATCAATATATATATATATTTATTTATTTATTTATTTATTTTATTTATTTTATTTATATGTTTATATATTCAAATAACTTATATATCTACATATCATATATAAATATATATTTATTATACATATATCATTTTATATGCATTATATTTACATCATATTTGTATATATAGATACTTATTTGTATATTTAAATCATATCTATATTTGTCAATAAATAAATAAACATATATATATATATATATACATATATATATATATTGAAAATTCCCATGAACCAAACATGTAGTTTGGATCGCGTCCAGGATTTGATCATGAAGACCAACACATTTGTTTGGGGGCACACTCTTTGCAGGCAAGCATGGAGTCGTCGTGGTAGCTCATTCATCTCGCACTGATGGTTTATTTTACACACTCTCATGATTGTTTCGAATCTATCATTCCTGGATGAGTGAACAATTGTACTTAGTTTTGGTCGATGCTTTCAAGTACTTCTCGTGTTCCCACCCCTTTACCCCAGATTATGAATCCATGTGATTCACATCTAAAAACTCCCTAAACGAGTGAATCATTGCCAACAGGGTGATCAGTAGTTTGCAGCTGCCACGGTGGGCAGGATCATCAACGTTTTGCAGACCTTGAAGCTAGCATCTCTGACTGCTGGCGACACTTGGAGCTGAACATGTGGCAGGCAGTGACCATGACTCGCCCTTCCCAACGACGATATGGCTATGAGTCAGCAGCAACAATCCAAGAAAGGGTTGGTGAACATCCCGACAAAGACTAGTTTTGGGCGTACACGCGGAAGATGTCTCAACAAACGATTTCCCTACCAAAGGAGTGGACATGTTCTTTTCAATATTGACACACCACTTTATTTTTTTCTGCAAGGTCTTTCATGGCGGCAATTACCCGACACTTTCATTCCTGTTTATGAAGTGGCGTATCTTCCTTCGGACTCTGTTGGATCTCATACTCCGGAGACCATTCAGGGCGTTTCTGGGCACTTCATCAATACTGAGAACTGGATACGAACTGAGACAACTGCAACGGTTGAATCTTCAGCCTTTCCCGGAAGCTGTGTATCTAGCTCGAAAAGGATGCCACGACAACCAGGTTTTTCGATACGCTTCGAGGTGCCCCATTTTATGTGGCCTTGGCTCTTCCCACTGCTGGTTTTCGAGCATCAGATTGGAACCGCCCTTGGCCCTGTGTGTTTCTCTAATCCACATTGATCCAACGACAGTGTAGAGCTCTACCAACCAAGGCATTCTTTTGGGATGAGCTAGTTGTTTATTTCAATGGATGTTCACAAGGAGCTGGGTATTGACCCAAACTTGTATATAACAACCATCATCGACAAATATGGGGGCACAGCTGGAGTTGGGGGCTGGACATTCATCATGACGATGAACCATCAACTCTGAGACTATGACTCCACCCAAACTCGATACCTGGTAGCTCCTTAAAAGGCTGTCAAATCATGTTTGGCTCGGAAAAGAGGGGGGGCTGGTCGATCGGTCATAGCAGTGATCATAGCTTCACCCTCTCGATTCTTGGGAGGGTGTTGTGGACCTGCGCAGAGCGGACAAAGCCCAGCTGATATATTCAACGGAAGCAGATGGTGGCTCGTGTCCTGCTTGGTTTCAGTCCTTGGGTAGACTTCCGGGTGTAGATTGGAACTTGACTGACATGTAACCATGAAGTTATGGGAATGAGCACCAGTTACTAGTCATGGTCCATGGTGAATCTCAGTCAAGTGAGTGCCCTTGTTAATATCATGGTTCATCACTGACTTTACCATGAGATATCACTAGTAATTATCACTAATCACCTTTAGATTTTTGTTGGTGGCACCTTGTGCACCATGTCACTTGTCTCAAAACGCCCTCAGGAGACGATTATACTTTTGGTGACTCGGCTGCACCCTGGGGTCACGGATATACCTCCACATAGGGAACGCCCTGAGGTTTGGAGCTAAATAGCCACCAACATTTAGTGCCCCAGTCATGATCAAACCAGACTCAAACATGGATCCTTTAAGTGCCTGTGTTGGGGGTTCATCAGCAGTTTGCGGTTGGTTTGTTCCCTTCTTCAGGGATCGGGTTACTGTCTGGGGTTGCTTCTGGTCGTGAAGCTTGACAGTAACTCCAGTAACCATCATTGGCCATTATAAATTAGAAATGTTTTTCTACATTTAACCATCATTACGAAGCATCATTATTAAGCATCAGCACTCACCATGAAAAATCTTGTACTCGAGAATAGATGACCCCAAGCATAGCTACGCAGGGCGGGCGCATGACCTCGCTGAGGCATCTGTGGTGTCCGTCCTCACCGTCGCATCTGTGACACGCCGAGAACGCTGCCAGGGTCGACCTGTGAAGCTGATGAAGCGACGATGACTACGCAGCGGTGCAGCTATAGTAACAAGCCATCGAGCACAAACTATGGCTACTATGGCTGCATTAGTGAGCCTAGTACCTTCAGTAACTATATGGCAACTCCTTTAGTGACTATAGCTCCTGGTACAACACTACCTATAGTAACTAGCTACTATAGCTGCTCGGTGACTAGCTGCTCAGTACCAGCAGCTATAGTTGCTAAGAAGCCAGTCACTATAAGCAGCTATAGTAGCTATAGTAGCTAAGCAGCTAAGAGGCTGGTGAATTGTTTATTGAGCTTGATAGCTGCTGTTACTCTGGTGCCATTCACCAGCTACTACAAACTGCAAGTATTAATTTGGGGACTGAATTCTACAATTGTATTTATCTTAGAAGCAATGTCAGATGTTTGAGTATTCGCTCAATTCGGTTGCTTGGGTCACCTGGAAAAGAAGTTGAGACAAGTGGGACCTATCCAGATTTGACCTTCTGGAGTTTTAAGGAATGGTTCTGTTGCACACTGGTGGGTTGGCGTTTGAAATTTGCAGCTCAGAAATGCTCAGAGCCCAAAAGACGTTTTTCTTTGTTCCAACATAAAACTTGCCTCAGGCAGCCAAAAGATACGAAGATAATCTCCGCATCTAGAGTTTTGATGGATAATGACGGTATTTTTTTGTCAGTTGACTTAAGGGCATGGCTGGTTGAAGGGTTGCAGGCAACCCATCGCTGTATACCAACATATTGCTCCTTGGTTGGTTTTCCGGGGGCGTGGGATGCACCAATGATTTTTGCAAGGGACCTGAGGACATCAACCATCTGAAAGAGATGTAGTTATTAGTCTTGAACGTGTATACAGATGCATGTACTGCAATCAATACCCCACCAATTGTTTGCTTTCGCTAGCCACTGATAGTTACACTGTTACACTTCAAATACTGTTGCTTACATCTCCATGTGTTCTCAGGATATCCTAATCAATACCAACCATATTCTGTTGTCAGTGACGTGATCAGAGATGAGTGTCAACCATGCATCATTTGCATATCATGTGTGTTTTGATATTTATGATGATTGTACTTTTGTTACCCAAGATGCCGTTGCCATTTTTGGCAATTACTATAGCAAACTCTTCAACAACCAATAACAATATTTCAGTCACATCCAACAATTGACAACTATTATGAACTAAACGCATTCCTCCAATTGCATTGACCAAGTGCAACTAATTGTTGAACAATCAATACAGTTGTCTTTCAGCATAAATGATGCAACCTGTCAATCATTGTTCTTTGGCAACTCAACCGAGTTGCTTTGAAAAGACACCAAAAAAATTGCTGGCTGAAGCTCGAAAGTTCGAGGGGATCGTTTCCCTGATAGCAATTGGCAACAAACTTGTCATTGCAACTAATAGCTCTCAATCGCTCACAGTCACCATGAATCACTCACATCAATAGTCACTAAGGGGAACCAGTAGTCACCAAACAATATCAACCCAACGATATTAACCATTTGTCCAACAATATCCAACTCTGATAGTATCCATCCATCAATCCAGCAGCAATATCAACCAACCCTTGTCAGTCACCAGTGGTTCGCGCGCAACGTGCACCGAGTACTTTGTGGTTGAAGAATTGCTTCCCTCCGAGGCATCAGCAGCGTTGGTGAATGGCTGAAGAGTCATCTAATCGAAGGTGGTTTTACAATGGCAAATATTGACTTTAATAGTGGTGAATGATGGTTAGACCATCTGAATATTCAGTGGTGAATGGCTGAAGAGTCATAGATGATTTTGACAGTTAAACTTTGACAGTGGTGAATGATGGTTAAAAGTTAAAAGTGACTTTGACAGTGGTTAATGATGCTTTATGGTAGGGGATAATTACCATGAAGTAGTCTTGGACGTGATGAGCAGCATGCTTCAGGTGCCAGAGAGTATACTTACATTTGTCGATCAATTGTTGGATGATAAATATTGAACCAAGTATTTATAGCAAAATCAACCAGCCAATAACCAAATATTGTACTTGGCATCTCGTGACAAGTGTTTATAGCACAATGAACCAGCCACAGGGGTATACCGTGGACAAACTCATATACTGCAGATGCTACCAAGTTCGTTGACAAACCTTTTTGTGGTAGACCAAATCATTGGGTGGTGCCACAGACTGATCCCCAAAATTCAAACTGTAATGCATCAATACAGTAGGCAAATCTAAGACGGACAATTGTCGATTGTGGGTTTCACCAGTCAACTGTCACTGTCCGTTGGAACATTTTTTTGGTCCAATGCTTTTGGCAGTGGGGTCAAACGTGATGATTGTGTCAAATCTTGCGGGGATCGGCAAAATCCTCTACCAGGGCATTACAGCACACACTGCCATTGAAAAGAGTTCCTCACAGCAATGGAGGAATGTTGTGCATACCCCATAGAACCTGTTTCCATGCTGATAAACATGTTTTTGGTGGAAAATAAAGCTGTATCACTGGTTGACACCACAGACACAGACAGGACTATGGGAACACATGGGCGAAAATGTGGATTGATTGAGTGCTAAAAGATGTGCTCTCCAGGTGATGGTCCTAAATAGGTTCTTATAGGGCTTCACTTGATGGACTGGGGGTGGATCTTTCTACTGAAGTTGTTTGGTCTTCCAGTACCATTGGTATCCTTGGTGAAGCTGAATCTTTCTCAGTCGCACTGAGGCTCCAAGTTCAAGTGACCTGGGAGCCATGAATCTTCTGCCGGATTTTTATTGGTGTGGGAATCTGTCCATCTCTAAGAACACACACACACATGTTCTGAGTTGTACGAAAATCCTAATATGTTCCTCATCCCTGGATGACTAACTGAGATTGATTGTGGTTGTCTCAGTTTGGATGTGATTCAAAAGTTTACTCTGCGAAGTAGCTGTTGGTCTCACATGTTCCGATCTCTTTGCCTCTTTGCATACTTGCAGTTTGCTTGAAGGTGGTGTTCCACTGGTTCTGTTTTTGCACTGTGTACATGCTTGAACAGCCCACCAATCCTCGCTTAAAGATAGCCTAGGTTTATTTGTCTTCAACAAAGCCATGTTGGAATTACAATTACTAATTATCCGCCCTATTAATGTTATATAAACGGTGATTTATGATTGATAAACATCATAAACATTTGATAATTAATATAACCATCATGAACCATGGAACCTGACCATGAATAAAAATCATTGATCATAATAACCATCATTATAACCAATCACATGACAAATCATTATGACAAATGATGTCATCATTACAACCATCCTTATCATCGTTGATAACCATCATCCGTTCGCCACTGGTCAGCCGACGGCACTCGCAGATTCGACCAGAGACACTGGCATTGATGTGGCGGCCAGAGAGGCCGCCGTGGCGACGGGGTGATGGTATAGTGGTACCTCTGAAGCCACCAAGTTGATACTGGCGCTGGCGAAGGGGGGGAACCTGGGTGGATGAAGCGTAAATCACAGAGAGTATAAATGAACTCATGGTTCCTACCATCCATTGATTATGATTATTCTTAGGGAAATGAACCAGCTATAGGAGTACACTACCATGGCTTTGGACAGGCTTAGATGATAGATCATTTGGGACTACACGTGCTCGGAAGCCCGCATTTGATAGACAAACTTGCAGTACTCGCGCCTCAACATTGCGATGAGTGCAGCAAATTGACCATCATTGATCAAGTCTGAGGCATGAGGGTTCTTTGATCCACTTGAGCGCATCTTTTTTTTGGTCCCTAGGTCACAATTCACATTGTGTCACAATTGCTGGAACTGGCGACAGAACTCGCGTTTTGATTGTAGCTATAATTTGCACAATCATGACCATAATCGAAATCCTTCCAACTCTCATTATCATGGACCATGATTGCATGGACCCAAATAAATCTATATAATCCAAAATCAAACTAAGATGAGGAACCATGACCGTCATGACCTAATTTCCTTCTACCGTGAACTCCATGGATGACCCGTGCAGGACGGATTTCCCCTGGATCCTGTTCCCTCAGCCGAAGAACTGACGGCCCTGTGCACCAGCTTCCTCCGTTGGAGAGCTGGAATGGGGTAGCTCGCTGCGCGTTTCACGTGAGAGCTGTGCAAGCTTCGCTAAAATGATGCCTGTTGCATCGTGTAAGCCCCAAACTGGATTGATCTGGACATATTTGGGCTCCCTGTGAATATAGCCTAATGCTTAAAAGAAGTGCTGGGTGTTTTGCATTCAGAACCCTGCCTGCAATTCCTTTTTCTGAATTCAGCACCTGATGTACTTACATGTTCGTCTTGCTGAAGGGCCGCACATTTGTTAGCCAAGTTTGTTTTGTCGCATGTGTGAATTGTCTTGCCATTTACTTGACAATGTAATTGTGAGTACTGCGGTTTGCCTAGTGAGTGACGCATTGTTGTTTGGTCGTGCTTGGTGGCTACACAGGGACCGGGTTTTAAGCATCTCCAACTAGTGCAAAGTGAACATCGCAGCGAATCCTGTTCAGTTTTTGTTGAAGTCTTTTGGATGTTCAGTACCATTAAGTACGGCGTTTCAACCCATATACTCCGTTGGGTCGTGTTAGATGTTCATCTCCCCACGCATGAGCACAGCATGAAGCATGCTGTGATGAGACATATGTGATCATATGTGTGCGGTTGCTTTGATGAGTCCCCACAGACCAGAACATTGGCATCGCAGCCGTATCAAAGCAATTACGGCGACTTTCTGGTGACATCAGGGGCTTGGAGCTTGAGTCACAGCATGGATACTGAAATATTGCCATTGAGTAATCATTTGGTCAGACATTCCAAGGTGATTGGATACAGTCTGCGGGTTTCGGCCCCTATTCGGTCTACCCTGTTTGAAGACTCTGAGTGGAACCTGCCTTTTTCAGGCAGATAGGAGAGACACGAGGAGCAAGTGCGGAAGTTCGACAAGGAAAATCAACGGCAGTGGGAGTTAATTAGCTGTTGGTGTGTTCCTTGTTTTTTGGTTGGCGTGATTCATGCGATTAAGCACAATCACTTGGCACATTGTCTTGCGGCATCTCACCTTGAGTCCGGCCGTTGGTCCTGCAACCATGGAGGCTGGGAAAGCCGTGGCCGCGCTGCAGGTTGCTGCTGATAATGCTGGAGATTCAGCTGGTGGTGATACTCTAATCATTGGAAGAACATGTAACAATATCTGTGTTGCATTGCAGTGTTCAGTGGTCAATGCACATATTTGACTTCATGTAGAATGCGTGCTGGATGCAGCAACAAAACATGGAGGTCAGGGCCGCATTTGACAGCGTTTGCACCTTGGGATTGGTGAATAGGCTGAATAGGGAACACCACAAGTCATGCGGCAGATTTTGTTGCAAAGGGCGAGAGAGGCTGGTTCATCATGGAGTACGGCTGCAGGATTCACAATGGCACCTTTTTTTTGCCTCAGGACCATCAACAGAACCATTGTGAAGTGGAAAGCCAGTGGTAGCTAGTGGTTGAAGAAATCGGCTCACTTGTCTCTGGGGGCAGTGGGGATACTGCCTCATAGGGGGTGCTTGTAAGCGAGAAGTCAGCCCACTTGGAAGCCCGATCAGCACACGGATCCGACGTTCTACATCCGTAAGTTCGCACTTCAGGTTCTACAAACCTAAGCTTAGCACTGCTTACCATGAATAGTGTTTGGCTTGGAGTTTTGTTGATTACACACATGGGTGTTTGTCAAGTCATAGGGGTACCCCCAAATCATTTGTTAAAGCATGTATAGTAATAGACCAGCCTTTTTTGGCGGTTCTTTATTTTGAAAAACCTCCACAGATATAACATTTATGTGTATATATATATATTTATTTATGTATATTTACTTTTACAGATGCAATTGTTGCAAAAGTGATGAGGGGCTTTTCCAACCGAAGGATCCAATGATCCAAGCCAGATGATATTCCAATCTTGAGAGAATTCATAGCTACAGTGACTGATCCGGATGACTTTGATAATTATGATGATGATCATGATGATGGTTATGATGATTGTTGTGATGACTGTGGTGATGATTATGGCAATGATTGTGCTGGTGATTGTGGTGATGATTGTGCTGGTGATTGTGGTGATGATGAGGATCCTGGCTATGTCTCCCAAATGTGGTTGATCGAATATGCCACACATCCTACCAATGGTCAAACAAATCCAAGGACCCTGCAAAGGTTCCAAGATCCAAATCAAATGCCATCTACTGGATTTATTGCTCATCTATAGGTGTGATATAAGCGACTCTCTGATCGTTCAGATCATCGCCCCGGCACTGCCTTTTCAAATATTGTGACTCTGAACAAACCATGCATGATTTGTGCTGACCATTGTCATTTCTTTAACCCTACGGGGGTTTCCCAAAATAGGGTACATACCCCCCATCGAGAGATGCTGTAACCTGTTAGTGTGGCATCATTGTTTCAACATGACATAATAGTTAAAACCCCAAGTTAATGGTTTATTCATAGTTTAACTATAGGAATAAACCACTACTCATTGGAAGCAAATGATTGGTTAACTATCATACTTTGACCCTCCTTTTCCCAAGGGCACCGATGCCTACCTCACCGTCAGGGCCGCCGCCGCAACGATGACTTGCGCAGGCCGTGGGCGCCGCAAGAGTTGGTTTTCCTGGTTGCTGGTTTTATGCTGCATGACCAAACTAGTGGAAGTGTTGGGATGTGAATGGTCAGCATCTTCTTTTAGATGGCTAGTGTTGAACCATGGCCATGTGTAGATGCTTGTAACCAAGAGCAACGAGTATATCTCCTCGTTACTGGGAAGGAAAAGCAAAAACATGTTGGTTCTCAGCCATACCGTTGAGATGAACGGCCGTGGGTCAAAATTGCCCCGATATCCCTGTGCCGAAAACGATCTCGGAAGAGTTGCACTGCCTGGGATGTGTTTGGTTGTCATTGACTCACCGCTAAGGAAATAACAATCCTGGGTCTCTTGGTATGACATGATGTATTCCAGAATGGCGAACAATTTTGAAATGTCAAAGGTATGCTGCATCCATCCTGAATCACAAATGGTCGAATAAATGATGCATATGGAAACTGATGGTAGCTGTACAATAAGTCATTATTGGCCATAAGCTTGTAGTGGGGGGGCCATGCTTAGCATGTTTCAAGTGTGATGAGTACTTTTCATTCCGTGTCCCTTGGTTAGCTCTACCAATGATGACAAGCGAGACTTAATATATGTTGATTGTAGCATTTGGAGCAAGCAAGCCAAAGAAGATTACATCCAGACAGTCAATCCTGAATTCGAATATAGGGTGGTGAGCATTTTTGGTAGTTCCTTTCCCTCGTGTTTGAGCCATGCCTGCAGCAAAGGGTCAACCTTTGGAAAGCCGACATCTTACTGACACTGGCCATATGCAAACAACCACCAGCACCACCAGCACCAGCACCAGCACGAGCACCAGCACCACCACCACCCCACATCTCACTTTCTCACAAAACATCTTCTTGTTGGGAAGAAGCCCGTTCCTTGCTGGGTCAAACTGCGAGGCCGCTCGGGCGCGGTGGAAAGGGCAAGAATGGCAAGGCCAAGCAGTCGCTAGTCTCAGCAGAGCTTCTGAGGTTGAACTTCCACATAGATTGGACCCTGAATCGGTTCCTGGTGGGCGGGGGAACTGATGTGCTCAATTTGTGAGTCATGTGGTCGATCATGTCCTGGTCATTGGTGGTTTGCTGGCTGATTGACACCACTTGGGCATGAGGTGTTGATATGACAATCCGCATGATTCAACGTGGATCTTTCATTCTTGAGGTACTCTTGGTTCTCCGCGCCCCTGGACGGGGCCCCCTTTAATCTATAGATACCCTCAATCATGATCAGCCACCACTGCCGCCATCATTATCCAAACAAAAGATTAGCAACAAGCTCAAGCTTGGAGTCACGGTCATTTTTGTTGGGGCGGGCAAAGGAAGTCTTGTTTTGTTATAGCCATCCTCATGACCTAGAATTGATCATCCTTACCATTTTATGGAGCCATAAGTAGCCAGCATATACCACCATCAACCACCATCTAAGAATCTACCATGGATATTAGCCATCATTCAGCATGAAAAACCACCATTGACCATCCTTAACCACGGCCATTACATGCTGTGACCATTGACCCATCGTTTCCAAGATCAACCTGCCGCGATGACTGAGGCAAGACGTCAAGGATAAAGACTATGACAGGCGAGGAGACCGAAAGCTCCAGCGGAAAGACCGCATTTCATGGGTTTAGCATGACAGAACCACTGGACTTCGGTGAGTTAAGTAGCTTTACTGATATTATGTACACTTTATTTATAGAATCATCTATACACTTAGATTAGATACTAGAAAATAAATGAACATGCATTTATATTCATATATATATATATATATATTCATATATATAATAGAAATGTTGTTAGTTTAACTGTTCAAGTTTTAAGGCAGCACCTCACAACTACAACAGTTGTTGAAATTATCACCACCTATTCAGCGAGAGTGACAGGTGGGAGACTCCGAATTTTCCTTGATGGTTATTGCGATACAAATGTCCTTGGGTTGCGGATGGCTGCAGGGGGAGAACCGTTATTTGGTGTGTAATTACCATGGAATTTCTGATCATCATCATCATCATCATCATCATCATCATCATCATCATCATCATCATGAATAATCAGGAATATGGATGAATATGGCAAATTTGGCTAACTTGTTTTTTTCAATTTATTTGGCAATCCAATCATGAGTCTCAAAGCCAACTTGTTTGTCGATTCAAATGTTTCAGCTCGGTCACGTGACAGCTTCCAGGAATGCACCACTCTATGACAACCCTTCTTCAGTGGGGGCCCAAGACAGCCGTGCTTTTCTGCAGTGGGCGATGGTGGTGTACCGAACTAGGGGGCATCAGCGATTTTGGACAAAGAATTGCATCCAATGTGTGGTTCCTTTGATGTTTCCAGTGGATTCATGCGCTCCTCCATTTGTTCAACAGTCATTGAACATTTGTGGCCATATTATGAATAGCTTATAATCATTAATAACCATCACCAACTGGCATTGACGCAAACATTATAAATCTCTAGTGATCACCACTGACCACTATCAACCGTCATTGATCAGCAGTGACCACTATGACCCATTCTTGATCATTAGTAATTAACTACTGTCAACTGTGATTGATATTTGATAACCCTTATGAATTAGTTGTTCCAGCATTAGCGGCCAGTCTCAACCGTCCTTGGCATCGTATTGTCAGCCATGATTTTGTAACCGTTCTTTTCGACCATGATTGATCTATTTGTTTCAGCATTAGCAACCAGTCTCAACCGTCATTGACATATTTCTTGGAAACCATTCGTTGTTTCAGCATTAGATTTGTGATTGATCTTTGAAATCAACCATCATTGGCGTTGAAACTAGCACAAATTGATAATAAACCGTCATTGGCGTTGATCATCATTCTTCAGCCCACGGCTCACACGCTGCAACCCGCAGGCCTATGCTCCTGTTGATCGCCGGCACCGCATGGAGGACACAACCGCAAGGGAGTGCGGTTGTTGTGGGGACAGTGAGAAGCAACCACCGTTGAAACGATGCTAAACCAGCTGGTTCATCGTTGTTACAAGGTGGGCCCGCCTCGTTAGCTAAGTGAGCTTATAACTAGGGTAACTACCAGTTATGGAAGATACAACTATAGTAAGATGGCTTGTCAATCAACTTGTAACCAGGGGGCCCACCTTGTAATGATTTTGAATCACAGGGACATGGATCACAACTCGCCAGCAGCAGAAGTGCAGTTGCATAGATAAAACTGTTGGTGTCAAAAGCAGTTAAGGTGCACTGTTGGGATGCTATCGATGATGAAACCGATGGTATCCAATTGTTACAAAAAAACAATTGTTGGAATGAGATCGATGATAAAACCAATGCTATCCAATGGTCACTCAATGATTAACCAGGGTTAGCGACCATCACCTTAGCCAGCTGGTGATTTGTGTTGAGATTCTTTCGATGGATCCCGCATGGCCCCACCCGCTTTCAGCACCGCCAGGATCGCGAACGTTGTAGCACCCAGGGCGGAAGATCATCATTTGGAGCTGTGGAGGATGAAATCCTAACAGCATGAAGTGACCATCATTGGAAAAAGTGCTTAAGTATGGTTGATAGATGTTGATAGTGAATCGATCACTAGGATTGATTGGTTAAGTATGCTTTACCAATGATGAATGATAGTGAATCATTGAAAGTGATGAACAGTTTAGTAAATAAATCAATGACCTGGGGCCTGGGGCTAAGTATGGTCCATTGAATATGGTTAATCAGGTGTTAAGTATGTGCATTGAAGAATCATCAAGCAATCAATAATGACAAACGGCCACTACTGATGAATTGTTGTTCATTCTTCAACAAGCAACAACTACCGATAATTCGCCGATAATCATGGTCAATACATACGATGGTGGCAAACGATATCAGTTAATTGTGAATGATGAGTCACGATAACTTCTGCTATTGGGATATTCATTTGTCCAATTCAGGCAACCTTTGGTATTGGCCCATCACCATGTGTCATGACTTACGATCACAACCATTTTTCCCTTAATCATCAAGAAACATCATCATGAACCATCATGAATGATCATTGAGCATCATGAACCTTCAAAGCAGTATTACGACCCATTGTTGGTTGAATCATGAAACATCATGATACGCCACCATTGGTTGAATCATTATTCGTTCACCCTCATTCACCTTGATCACCAGCATCATGAAACAGCTTCAGCCATGTGGGTGTTTCTCAAAATAGGGGACCCCCAATTCATCCAAATTATCAACCGAACCAACTAGAGTAATTAACCATAAGTTTGTTGTTTTTTGTCGATCATTAACCAAGCTTAGCCACTATAAACCAACCATAGCTTTGGGCCCCCAATTTTCAATACCACCCTGTGGGGGGTTCTCAAAATGAAGGTCCACCCAACCCATCCAATATTAGTCATTTATAGCAATAAACCGACCATTTTTTGCGGTACCCATATTGGTTGAAGCCATCACGCTGCGCGCATCCGCTCTGACGAACTAGCAGCTTACGGCTCCAAGGCGTTGAGGTGTTGGACCGCAGGGAAGGACGACAGGTGCCCTGTGGGAAGCGTCACTGAAGTGCGGTGTGGCCCGGGGTCAGGCAGTCCTCCAGTCGGGTGAGTTCACCGGGATAAAACCAGGCGTTGTACATGTCAAACATGGAAGAACCAGGTTAAACATCTGGTAAATTGCTTATTAAGTTGCTTAATGAATTGTGCATTGGTTTTGTGAAACCAGGTCAAATTGCTTATAAATTGAGCGGGCACCACATTGAAATGATGGGCCAGCAAGATGTTGGTGCAAAGCCTAAGAGTGGATGGGGTCCTACTAAAGATGTATGTTGGTGGTCCCTACCAGGCACCCAATGTTTGCGCAATTCTGATCATGGCCTTGCGATGCTATGCAAGCACAAACATTTTAGACGGCCAAATGCCGGGATTTTGCGCAAGCGTTCTTCAACGTGTGATAGCTTCATGTGAGTTGTTTTGTTCAAATTAGTTTAGATTCTAGATGTATTTTAGGTTTACATGTTCAAATATAGTCCAATGCATACACATTTGTATGCTGTAACCCCTACCTTTGCCCGCCCTTGACGGTGGGCCTTTCCGCTCAAATTCCAGCGCAAGACTGTTGATTTTGAGCTTCTGACTGAACAAAGATGTCGACATGGCAAGGCCTAAATCCAAAAACATCTTCTTCATCATTTGTGACAATTGCTGGCAAAATTTTCGTTATATCTACAATATACAGGTATCAAACCTATAGAGCAGCATTTTTCATGTTCAACCCTACCTGGGGATAGCTTCGATGAGACCATGGCAATATGACAACTTGATCCCTGGACTGCCGTGGTTTCAGGACCGTGGCAGTCGCAGCACTGGGCTACGGGAGGCAGGTCACGCGGTGGCTGGTGGTTTGGGAGCAAGGCCACGAGCCAGGGTATCTCTTAGACCTGTAAAGAGGGAGCAGCTTGGAGGTGCTTGGAGTCAATATTAACCAATATTGCCAATGGCTATTGACTATGAGTCAATATTATTGGCCAATTAGCTGCTGTTGGTTAATATTCACCAAACCAAATGGCTATGAGTCAAGCAGTTAACCAACCAATTTCGTAGGGGACAATGACTGCCAAGAATGAGGGAAACAATGGCCAATGATGGGGGAACCAGGGGTGCGGGGTTTTGCCCACAGCCAAATAGTTGTAGCAAGGCAAGGCATGGTTGAAGACAACTTATTCTACTGCAATCGCGTTCTCCTCTCTATTGCCAAAGTTTCTTAACACACCCTGGAAATGCATGGTTTGGCAGGTTTCCTTACTGGAACTGGGTGAGCTTCTTGCCAAGCTCATTTTTCAATCGGTAAACCATCTATTTCCAGGGCAGATTTCCAGGCCATTAGTTTGCCAGAGAGGAAACCAACAGATGATGTGGATAACCACCTGTTTGGGTTTTCCTCTTGCCTGAAATTCGTTGATGGGAAAATCTACAAGGACACCCCCATAATTGATGGTTGAAACAAGGGTTTCATGTAGAATTTTCGATGAGAAACCTGGTGAATTTGAGATGTGGGATCTTCACATCAAACTCTTAGTGAAACCTAGAGGGTAACAAGTACCAATTGGTTATCCTACCAATTATGTTTAGCTACTCTCAAACAAATCACAATGGAAAATCTTTGATAGATGTATTTCACCTATCATCAAACGATGACATGTATTGGTTTTGAGATATGAAGACCTCGGCTGACAAATGGTTGATCACTCTTCAGGTGATACTGCAATTCGCAATCTAGGTGCATAAAAGTAGTTGATACAGTGTCAGCAGTGACACCCATTAGTTGTTGTTTGTATGCGTACATGAATACCTACATACATATATCTACATCCATATACAATATTCAATAAGTATACACGTAGGTTAGGTGTTGCAGTTCAAGATATAGAAGTGATACCGTTGATAAAGGCTCAAGGCTCAAGGGCCTCTCTCTCTCTCTCTTTGTTCTGGTGACCAATGTAGCCAACCAAGATCAGGCTTTGCATGGGGGTTGGACATGAAGGGAAAGGGATTGAATTGTTCCCATCATTCCATCATGGAACGCAATATTTTATGGAGAAACCTTTGGGAGAACTGCCCGAGAAATTGTGCACAAGGAGTGATTGCACTCATTTGACGAGCAGCATCATGCCAGAGATTTCGCTCAAATGTTCTTTATCAAGCGAGTCATGAAACGCTTCAGCATCGATTCTATGGTTTGATTTCGTGGTTGCCCCAAACCATGCCACTGTCAAATTAAACCTGAAACTGCGCCAATACGTGTGCCATAGTCTGCCAGCTGACGAGGTTGAATCAAAGAATCAAACCGAACGACATGCACAGACGGTGCGAACTGGTGGCACTTGAATTGAAACCAAACAGCCGTACCGTGGAAACCAAACAGCTACTGTACCAAAAAGTTCGAACCTTGCAGGATGATTCCCTTTCCTGTGCTTAATTAATCTCTTTAAGCCTCCCAGACCTGCCTTGGCAGGACTATACCGATGGCAGCTCCGTTCGTCGGAGCACCTGGCAGAAGGGACCAGCCTGGCAAGAATCAACCTCCGAGCGGTGCGGTCGACTGGTTGAGGATAGGGGGTAACAACCAGCATCTATCCAAGATGGGCATGAACCAATAACGACTTATAAACCACTTATAAACCACCTATAAACCACCTATAAGCCACCTATAAGCCACCTATAAACCATAGCTATAAAATCCACCAAGATGGGTATGGATCATGACCGACCCCAAGGGTGTTGACGATGATGGCCATAGAAGATTTTGACAAGACCATGGCAAGGATGTGATCGACTCTGACAGTTTGGGATATCCTCACGTCAAGTTTCTTTATGCTACAACCATCGCAGACATTGGATATATATCTATGTTGACTGCCTCTAGAAGCAAGAAATGCGTTGGGTATCAATGGTTCTCGGCAAGTCAAACTCATTATCAAAGAAATCTGTTGAGTACCTGTAGGGCAAGATTTTGCACGTAGCTGACGATGTGATTCGTATTTGACGGTTCTGTTCTCATCCAGCAAAGGTTTGAACATGAGTTCTTGGAGATCTAAGCAATATATCAGATTGTATTGGTGGGATCTCACAAACGATGAATTCTCCTTGAATTGACTGCAGTTGTGGGGAAGCATCAATGCCGCATGTGCAAGAGGGTGATTTATTTTGGTTGATATGGTGGTTTCTCAAAATAGATCAAAACAGGGTCCCCCAAAACATCCCATAGTAATCATGAACATTCAATGAAAAAACAGCAACCACAGTAATCATGTTTTTTTCATTTGACATGTTTTTTTCATTTACCACCAACCATTCTTCCACGTTGTGCGACCGCGCAAAGCAAACTCGGCTCCGCAATTGGCTGGTTCTTGGCTCAGCTTTCAACGACGCCAGAGGCTCTCCAGTCACGTTGCAATAGCTACCAGGGCCGCCAGAGCCATTTGAACACAAAATCATTTGTTGGTTGGTGAATAGGGTCTATGAATAAGTGATTTTAAGGTGAATGTATTTAATCTATGTTATTGAACATCAATCTATAATGGTGAATGCATAATATGCACACTCTGCATACGGAACTACACCCCCCGTGGTGAAAGATGAAAGGGTCCATACCTTTTACTTCCCGTAGCTTTGGCTACATATTGTGTATTTATGTACGATATCCATATACTTACGTACTGACATGCTATTTGTGAGAGAGGGTTACAAACGCACTGATGTATAACTACGCTGATGTATAACTACACGTGATACAAGCACCAGATAGACATGAAATTATCTAGCAAACAATGGTGTGTTTGGTTCGCGGCTTGTAGGAGAGCGCTAATCTTGGATGTTTTTTATCGTCTTAAACTGTCACTGAAACATGTTTCCTGGAAAGTGCAACTAATTACTGCAATTAGATGGGAAGCTTTAGTTCTTACAATCACATATACGACTAGAAGGAAGTGAAATTATGAACTTCAATTTTCAGCCTAAGGTAATCTCGCAGGATACCTGTAACTTTGCAGGTTCAATCACCATTTCTCAAATTACAAGCCATCTATGGAACAAACACGTTGTGGGTTTTGGATACCTTGAAATGGCAATTTCCACTTGGATGCACCAAAAGCTTTACAAGGCACTTGCCATCTCGTGAGCCATGCAGACTCTGAAGAAGGGTGCCAGCTTCTTCTCGGACCGCAGTTTTGCTTGGTCGGTACCAGAAACTTCTCACACTCAAAGTGTTAGACAGGCAAGTCATGTTTGATCCATGACCTTGTCATTGCCTGTTTGCATCCTTTCAGACTTTGAAGCCTTTGTGGGTAGAACTTCTTCCCACGGATTTACTCTACTCGGGATTGCCAACATGAAGCTCTCTTTTTGAATGGGACGGTCAGAGACGAAATATCACAATATCACCACTGTTGGCATATGGATATGGCAGTCCAAACCATAGATCTATTGAGATCTGAATAGTAGACGGTATCTATATGTGTTTCTTATTTATTTATTGATATAGATCAGATATAGTTGTATACCATCATCCATGGACGGATACGTTTGTGAACCACGGAAAAAAGATAGAACAGTGGTAATGTTTGCGCTATTCCGAATTTGATGGATAGCCTTACGGACATACGGCTGGCCACCAGTCGCTCCCCTCTCCACCCTAAGCAATCAGTAGAAGCAATTTGTAGCTCAGAAACTGCCCAATTTGTTGGTACAACGAAGCTAGATCAACCCAGGAATCAAACAAATTCTCAACGTTGGAAATTGATAGTTGATAGTTTCTAAACTATCAAAAGAAGACAACAACCATCTATAGTCTATAGTGATAGTGCCAAATACTCAAGTAATGGTTCAGTTGGTCCACCATGATTGAACTGGTTGGTGGTTGATGGTTGAACTAGTGGTTAACAGTTGGTTGATTCAATTCACCACTTATAAGTACTTGGATATACACGGCACGTCCTTCTCGGACTGGGGTGACCTTCCTGCATCAATGACCATAGCTTTGGTTGTGGAAACGCCGATTCAGGACAAGCTCACCCGCGGCAGGCCTGCGATGCTGCAAGAGTTTTCTCGCGTGCGGGTGTTTGGAAGAAACTGTTCTGATCTGGCTATGGTCAATATCAACCAACAATAATAGTGGATGATAACCAACAGGAATAGTGGGAAAATGAGAAACAACCACCGGTCGGTGGTTTTAACCATGGTTAATACTGCATAATAATGGGGGATAATGACCAACAATGATGGTTAAACAACTACCTGGCTGGTGGTTTCAAAGATTTTTATTTTCCCTGGGAATTATTGACCAATGGTTGGTTGACTCATATTGTTCATAGGGGTTGAAACCACCAACCAGTTCTGAATCGTGTTTCATTGTTCTTTTAACGTAGTCGCCTTCATTCATACACCATCTACACCAAGCAAGCTTTACTTGTAATTGTACATATACCTACCATTTGTAGCCACCATACACCAAGCAGATTGTCACAGATTTTCTTCAGAATGTAAGGCCGGGGATCCTGTCACCACGGTCAGGTCAACGTCGGAGGCGTTGAGCACGCCCACGGGGACCGAAAGCCGTCAAGCGGGGCAGAAGGCCTTCGTGAGCAACTGCTCTGCACAGGAGGCCTGGGATCCCCTGTGGGATCGCCTGGGCAAGTTGTGCCGGGCCTTTGCCATCGATGAACTGAGTCCAATCTTGACACTTTCGGGTCATGTTGAAGCTGTTGGGTGGACCATGAGTTCAGGTCATGGTTTTTGGATGATCCTCACTGAACTTTGAACAAGTCAACCAGCTTTGGTGGAGGGGCCCCAGAGAAGGTGAAACTTGCTGAGCAAACGGCAGCTTCTCGGTTTGACAACCGCAGAGGGTGTGTGTGTGTGTGTGATTTTTGTCAATTGTCCCTATCATGATCATCTTTGGATATGTATTCTGCACACATGTGTGTGTGTGTGTGTCAACAAACATACACCAAAACATAGTTGGAATATAGTGTTGTAGAAATCGTCGAATATTCTACATGCACTATCTGTGATGTAGATGATTGATCTAGGCCTTAGCCACAACCCAGCCACCTTTTTCTGTGTCGTTTGGATATCATGGAGAAGGGTTGTTGTTGGTATTTGTTTAGTACCCACATTGTGATATTTGAATCCCATCCAGTACTTTGGCTATCATCCTTGGTCAGAACCGAAGCCAGATCAAAACCATGGGACCCATATGGTGATTTCTCAAAATAGGGGACCCCCCAAATCATCCACTATAAGTCATATGTAGTAATAAGCCAACCATTTTTTGGGGTCCCTGATTTTAAGAAACCACCATATGGCCCCATTGTCCCTTTGAGTCGCCTGAACCGCAAAGATCCACCGCACTTGTTGGGGCTTGTCAGGCGCACTGCCGAAAGTTGCTGGTGCATCAAGAGGCGGTGGCAGGCCGAGCTCCGCGGGGAGGGGGGTGGGGACTTTCCATGGTGACGTGCCCTTGCCATGTCAGCCAGCAAGAAAAGGAAGTGGCAGACTGATGAATCAACATGCACATCATGGCGGCTTTGTCGCATGAATTTTGGATTTGTTTTTTTGTTGCTGCCTGTATACTTAATGATTGGGAAATGTTCATGATGAGCAAACCATGGTTTTCACGAAGCCGTATTTTTCCAATGTCAATGATTGGTTCTTTGCTGTTTCTTAGGCTCCCTTGTTTCGTCAGCAAGTCTTGATCTCCAGCGTTGGATCGCTAAGTTGCGACTTGCTCCACAACCTTCCTGAGTTCAACACTGAGTTGATCATGCTTTATCAGAGGTTTTATTGGCTGCTTTATCAACATGACACAGTTTGACATTGTCAGTCAGAAAACGATCATCAATGAATTTTTTGCTTGATAATTCATAATCCCTATCATTAACCACTGCTTACCAATATCAAAAAAAACTGATTAACCACTTCCATCAATGGTTTTCTTGTGCGTTGTCGCTTATGGCTTATGATTCCTTCCTGAACCCTGATTGACCGATATCGACCAAGTTCATTGCTGATTATTTCTGATTAGTTAAGGGCTTACTTATCTTAGTGGATGGTTGATTAATGGCCGATTGATGGTTCGTTGATGGTTGATTAAGCTGGCAATGGAATATCCACCATTTATAGCTGGTTTGCCAGGGTTCCCCTATCAAGAGATGGTCATTTTCCATTTCCAGGTTTACCAGACGGCATTTATGGGTATGAATGCATTGCAGTATTCAAGCTTGACCACAACTAGCTTTTAAACAATGTAACACTGCAACTCACAGATCTTGCCTGAAGGCGCAGAGATACAACGGGGGGATGTTCAGGCACCATGTTTGTTCAATGAGATTGCTTATTCTTCATTACATGGTTGCTGATACCACCGTCTAACCATGTAACCTTTCTTGAGATGCATTCATCATTCAGTTATCATTAATTGTCAGGTAGTCGTCACTAAGGTAGTCTTCACTGAACGTAATACCAACCACTGACGATGTCTGTAAATGGTTGCTTTGACCGCTGATGATGACAGCTCATGGAGAAAATAATCAAAAGTAGGAAACCCCATGGCACAAACTAAGTGGCGACCAGGATGGACTGCATGAACAAAGAAACTCATAGGCATAGATAAAGAAACGTGACAAAAGTATCCCTGCAGATGGTCAACGTTGTTTCTTCAGTTTCTTGGGTCCTTGCACTTTGCATGTGTCTTTCCACCGTTATTTTTTCCTGCCGCAAAAGCATGATTATCGCAGAAACAAGGGTTGCTGAGAGTCCCTCGGGTCCCACGGCTCATCCTAGTCAATTTGTCCAATTCTGAAGGATATAACCACTCTCAAATCTCGAATTCAGTCGCAACAAATGGGCCATCCCTCCAAAAAGAAACCTCCCCACAGATGACCACCCCAAGCAAGTTGCGGTGTCCCAGTGGCAAGGGCGCAGGTGTTGTGGATCAGGGCCCCAGGGGGGCGCCAGGTGTGGTGGACCGCTATTTGTCTGCCATGCTCTTCGCATTTGAGGACTTGACCTGTGCACACGAGAACCTGCTGTCGGGCTTGCAGCAAGTGGGGGGAGCCCAGAGCGGAGCTGCTGGTGGTGCCCCGGAGCTAGCGTTGGGGACAGGATGAAGGAGATCCGCAACTTGTGGAGGTAAACTCTGAGTCACAGATAGTCATTTTAAACTCAAAACTCAAAACATCAATTATTTGTCAAATATATGTATTTATATATATATATATATGTATGTGTTTAAATAGAACATGAACAGAAACTATTGCAGCCTCTTGTTAGAACACGGTTGCAGAGCGCGGAGACATTCTTTGCACGAGATGTTTTGGTGTTGAAATCTTGATGCAAACCTGGGTGCAGTTTAGCCGAGGGTCCGCGGGGTTTCATCCAGATCCGTTTGTTAGCATGGTGGGCAAAAAAGCAATATAGGGGTCGGATGCCGCTCAAAATCACATTGACATGAAGCAATTTTATAGAAAAGAACGATGCAGGACTGCCTGACTCCAGGACAACAGCAGGCCCAACATATAATTTCCATCTCCCTCAGTCTGCCTCTCATTTTTTCAGCTGGGGCTATGGTTGGGATATGATTGTGTTTAATGTGGCAGATAGCGGATAGTTATGAAAACTATGATTTTTACCATCAATGATCATCTATTTTTTACCATTGATGGATCATGGATGAACAATGGTCCATACTGAACATGTTTGAGTATGATGAACCATGGTACATGGTGAATTAGTTTTCCATGGATAGTGATGCTAATGGTACGTGCTATGATGAGCGGGGTCCACAGCTCACTCACGACATCAATTCCCTGCTATTAACAGATTATTCTGGGGGTGCACCAACAATCCACCATTACCAACGAAGCAAATGGTTAGTAGTGGTTGTTGGTAGTGGTTGTTAGTACTGTAAAACAATATACACAGTAGGTATCCATTTCAGTAACCAAGCAAATACGTACATGTAATATATATTCAATGATATTTACATATCAAATTCCATCATGTATATAATATTTCTAGTTTCTAAGTCTCCATATCATAGCCATGGTTGCAACGGCACGCGCCATCCCAGGCTGCCGATTTGGTGGACCTGCAATGGCTTCATCATGTAGAAGCTCTGGCAGCTGCCTTGCGACAGGTGGGGCCAGCAGCCAACGGTGCTTGGGGCCTTGGGGGAAGGGCACTGAGCATCGTGAACCTGGTGAACCTATGCCTTGGTGATGAGGTGATTTTAAGATTGGGAAACCATGGGAAACCTACGAGATTGGATGGTTTACTAGATTTTACTACTAAAAATGATAGTAGTTCCTACTAATGAAGTAGTTCCTAGAAATGATTGGGCCAGCCGATTCAGTTACTAAAATGGAAGGTGTATTACCGTTGGATGATTCTGGGGTACCCCAAAATTTGAAAAACAACAATTTTCCGAATGTACACATTCAGATGCCAGCTGCATGTCATACTACTGTATTTTTTTTGTTTTTGGTGAGGGTCGTGAGGGTCCTTGAAATTGCTGTCGGGATTTCTGAATACCGTGTTACAACATGACGTCCCATTTCGGACAGGGGATGATCATGATCCATAATGTCTACAACGGTCTTAGCTTGGAATTATTGGCACAGACACTGAGACCAATAGTTCCAGTAATGTCCAAGGTTGAGCAGCTGAAAAAAGACAATATCTGCATGACATGGATGAAAACTGGTCGCTAATACTGGTCACATGTACAACTTGAGTATTGGATCCTAGTTCTTGTTCCTTAACCTCTAGCCAGCAAACAGAATCATCCAATCACTTCCAAGTGCGATGCTTCCAGAAACCCGAAAGCATGGTAATTAGCTGCAAGGGCACCACCACCAAAACCCCCAAGGCTTAGTGCCATACCTGCTGATATTTGCATGAGCTATCATGAGCTGCTATCATCACCCCTTTGGAAACTTGAATTGCTGCAGAGCATGGCGAGCAAAGCCCCGGTTTGGGCACTGGGAGATGCCACTGATTGAATTTGCTTCCAGAATTCCCAGAGAAGACTTGAAGATGTTTTGCTGTTGTTTTCCTTATTTGGTAGTGGGTCAAAACCCTGTACCCCTTGTTCCCCTGTCATTAACCATTGTTTTTCCTTTAAAATGGTGGGTTATTAATTATACCCCATTAGTCGTTGGTTAATATTGACCCATTGCCATTTAAATATACCTAAGCAATGTTAGCCTGGAAGCCGCCCTATGAGAAGTCATGTTTCCCTCAGTGCCTTAGGGTCTCGGCGAGGAAGGAAGCAAGGGTGTCCTTCTCAAAAATATCCTACCAACACTCAGTCAAGAATGTAGTGACCCAACTCTATAGGGCGTCATCAATGTGAAAGTCATGTGTATTTGTCTTGTCCAAGCTGATATCAAACAAAACACAGCAAAAACAAAGGTTTCCCACGCTAAAGGTCCAACACATCCAAAACAGACATGGTGATTTCTCCAAACGGGTGGTGTACCCCTCAAATCATCCAAGATGCTAGACACGTTTAGTCAAAAGTTGTCCAGTTTGGGAGGTCCCCAATTTCAAGACCCCCGATTTCAAGTCTCTAAATTTCTCAGCTCTTGTTAGATGTTCAGCTCGCCAGGGTGCCGAGGAGAACCGTCAAGCTGTGCAGGGCATCATGCAAGATTTGCAGTTGCTGGGCAGACCTCGGCTCACCTCACCTCGCAAGCCACCACTGACCAGTGGATCATGGAACGGGATCCAGAAATGGATAGATGGCTGGGGATCATTTGGTCGGGAGTATCAATGGACTCGTCATGTTGGGATTGGTGGGAGTTGTTGGTTCTTTGTTTGATGAGGATCTGCGAACAAGAGGTGAACACTGTCATGTTGTGATCGTTCGAAAGTTTTTTGTGAAGCCTGTGATGGCCCCTGAGGCTTGGGCTTTTCTATTCTTGCCCTCAGGGAATGAAAGGTAGGTGAACATTTTGGTATGGGTTGTAGCAGGAGGAGGTCACACGATTGATTCAACGAAACGTGTTGCTTTTGAAGTCGCGTTTTAAAGGTAGGATAGAGTCCCACGATTGGTGATAATGGAATGAGGGACTCCGGTCCAAATTTGTTTTCCTATGTTTTCCTCATATCAAGAACTCCATGATCGCCCTTCCCTGTCCAAGGTAGCCCTACTGCTGGGACAAACAATAGAGTATTCTGAATCAAGCGCAGTAAAGCGTGATGATGTATTTGTTGATGACGTGTTCTCGTTGATTTCCCCCCATGTTGACGTTCAGCTGCCACCAGTATAGCGACCACGCAACGGTGAGGCTCGTGCGAGGCAAAGGCAATGGGTTCAAAAAGCCGAGGCTGCAGCACACCGGTGCGGGTCGTGGCTGGAAGCCATGGAAAGCCTCAAGAAGATCTCATCCATCGGATTCTCCAATCAGCTATGTTAGCAGTGAAGCATCTGGAATAGTTGTGGATTATGCAACCAGGATCAAGCAGCATCAATAATTTACACAATCAACTTGAACAAGTGGATTGTGTCAATAATTATTTACCGGAGGCTATTGTTTTCGTGTATCAATTTTCAGGCCGCCACATGAGATATGCCCTGATTGATGAGTATGAGCAAAGTAGCTAGCTATATCACATGCATGTAACATATGTATACCTCCTATCGAATTTGTTCATAATGTTTTTGCCAAGAAAACGTATGGGTAACGGTGTATCCACAAGCAGTGGTATCCCAAATTGCTTTGATTTCCTGCTGGAAAAAAAAAAAAAAAACATGTTTTGTCTGGTTTGGGTTCAATTGTTGATTTGTTTGGCTCATTGAGCATTATCCGCAACAGTATTGATCATCATTGGCAGTTTTTGCATTCCTATGTTTCCTGCTCATTATCCTTTACCTCCACCCACTATGGATAGATTATCAATACCCTATATTTAAACTTGTTTTGATTCATCAATACCCATCATGTACGGATAGATATATTATACAATTTGTTGATGGTCTGTGGATGCAACATTGTAATTATTAATCTCCATCACAAAGTCTGTTTAATGCTTCATCAACTAACTAAGGCACAAAAACATAAACTCTTAAAGTCTCAAACCATCATGAACCATTATTATCAAGATGATGGAAATATTCACTAGTTAACCATTACTATCAACCGGTATCAATTCCTACCAATTATTAACCGCTAGTGAGTGCAAGTGATTATTTTCCCTGCTTGCAAACTACATCTAAATGCGACTGTCAAGGCATTACACGCTGTTCATATATATATATATATATACACATGCATATGTATATTATATTTATATATTCAACACGAGTGCTGACCACCATTGACCATGATTCTTATCCACCATTCAAGGTTACGGTAAATCCTGATTATTATTGTCTATCATGAATAAGTCACTCGCCACAACTACAACAAGCAATTGGTTGTTATAGTAAATCATAATAATCAATGGTTAAATCCTGGTTGATGATTGTCTATTGTTCATGAAATCTTTTGCCATCACTTTTATTCTCTACCATTGTTCTCGCCATCACTACAACCATCACTACAACCATCACTACAACCATCACTACAACCATCACTACCATGGCGATAAAATAACTCACCATCGCTACAACCATCACTTCACCCTTATCCTTTCCCCCATCAAGTCTGGCGCTCCCCAGGTGGCCGCTTCGCGGCGTTCGCACTATGAAGTGTGTCCTGGCCCAACTTGCTTGGAGGTTTGATGGCTGGTTGTGGATGATAAGTGGTTGACTTGTGGTTGATAGTGGTTAGATAATGATAGCGGTGGATGACTAGCGGTGGTTGATGATAGTGACTAGTGGTAGTTGACTATGACCTATGATGGCTGGTGGTTGAGCTCACAGATGATTGATGATTAGAGGGAATTGATGATGTTTCATGTTGCTTACTGCTGGCTGGTGGTTCTACTGTAAGTCAATAACCACCTTCATAGTGGCATATACTCACCTCCCTGAGAGTGCTTAATGATGGTTAATCATGGTTCAGCATGGTTCAGCAGTGTTTGGAAGGGTATCTATGACAGGCAATTATGTTGGTTATATACGTTTCACTGTATGTACTGCAAAATACACATCTATGTTGAACATGTTTTGCATATGTTAGCATCGTAGTTTGCATATATGTAAAACAATAAATGTGTGTAGTGCTTTTTTTGCAATACATAGTCGCTTTTGAATACGTTTAATCATTTTTATTGTACATAATAGACAGCTTCGGTTAGTACCCTGCAGAACAAGACGGGCATCGATGTGTCAAAAGAGTCAAAAGATTGTACCAAGGGAATCTCACAGTCGCCGTGAACAAGCCAGCAACGACTCGACTTCCATGTGAAAAGAGGGGTAGTGAATGAGATAATCCGAATCATGAGCCGAACATCATGAGTGAGTTTCACCGGGAAAACTGTGCGAACTTGGGTGTATTTCTTTTTTCACCTGTCCAATATTGTTTATAAAGAGTGTTGCCCCCAAAATGGTAGCTTCTTGGGATGGCAATTAGTATCGACACTACTATGGATGTTTGCATGAACACCAGACTAAATGATCAACCATATTTTTATCAATAAGTTGGGTCATTGTTCTCATTATGAATTCTCCGATATTTGGTACGCCTTAGCAATCTATACATATTTCCACAAGCATCACTGCAAGCACTCCAACCATATGCAGCTGAGGAAGGTGGAACGCTTGCGGCAAGAAGTGCAGAAAGCCCGAGAAGGCGGGTCCACCAGGCTGCTTCAAAGGTGTGAGAAGACGCCAGCGTAGAGAGCCAAGCTCGGGGAGGCGTTGAAGTGCTGGCTTTTAGGTAAGTTCACTGCTCACATGGCCCATTGGTCAATGTTAAACAACCAATTTCATAGGGGATGATAGCCAACAACAATAGGGAAACAATAGTGAATGATGGGGAACCAGGGGGACAAAGGGTGAACTGACCCACTGCCACGTGTGTGTGTGTGGCTTGGTGGCCATGGTATTTACAAGGAGGGGGATCTATGCCCGCCGACCGCTCACGACATGGTCAACTTGGTAGGTCCTGGTACCACTTCTGAGTTATCGTCCTGTGTCGCTTATACTGAGAGATATTGGCCTAAACAGGTACCTAGTGGCTTACATTGGCTTCTTGATGAATCTAGCATAGATGGCAGATTTAGATACTATATATAATGCACTAGATAGGCATTGCAAATTCGATATGCATACGAAACATTCATGGAAACACAGTTACACAGGCAGACATTCAAAAATGCATTCACATATACATCCATAACATCGCATTACATATGCAGATACACATACTACAGCAGTGTTGTACATAAAAATAAAAAACAATGCAAATATTTTATGCATACATATATGTATGCTGATATTTATGTATATATGTTTATATTGTGATTGATACATATACATACATTTATGTACACATTACATTGTACATTTATCTTTGGAACTCTTCTCGGTTGTTTCTGTGCTGCCCTTCCAGCTCCAGGTTTGGGTACGGCAGCCTTGGCTCCTGAGCCACCAAGTTCAAGCGGTCTGTTGTCCAAGAGCTTGACGCTGGGCCATGCAACCGGTGGGTGGTGGGGAGCGAGGCCAGGAGCCAAGGCCTTTTCGGTACCCAAGGGGGGCGAGGCCAGGATCTCGCAGCAAACGCTTGCGTTTTGATGCCGCTTTTGTCTCCAAGGAATCAACGAAGAACCAACAACTACGACATGAAGCAAGGCCAGCTATGCCGTTACTCGGTGATCCTCAACTGATGCTGCCCTTCACTTTGGATAGTAAACAAATGATGAAGGCTGCACATCTCTTTTACCGTACATTGGCAAACTTCCCAGGTGATCGTATGTTTTCTGACAGCCATGCGGGACCAGTGGAACCGCTCCGGCTGAGGTAATGAAGAGAAACTGACGCGCATGACCGAGGTTCAGAAGGTCCGATGCAACTGTGCCACCAAACTTGGATGTGCTGTGTATTCCCGCTGACCGTGCCTGGTTTATCAGTTCCATGTTGAACAGTTTGGGTTCCTTATGGAGATGATTTTTTCTGCGAGTTTAATAGCGGTGGAAACATGGTAAAGCATGGTAAGGCTTATTTGCAGTAGCAGCGAATGATGGCTGATATCCCTTGATCATTCTCAATCACGGTTCATAAATGCCACCAACAATGGCCAGTACCTATTCTCAAGCGAACAAGGATTCTTACAGTGAAAGTATTTCCATAATGATGGTTGATATTTAAAACACTAGCGCTAGCACTATCAATGCTTGAACACAACAAAACAAGTTAACACATAACAGCCGTATAGATACTGACCATAGTCAATCGAGGCGCCCGAATCGTTTACCACTCCTTCATTGCTAGGTGGCTAGGATCATATATGGGTTCGCGGTGTACCAACGAATTCGCGCTTGGGATTCACCAGAAACATGATGATAGGAGCCCCCAGGGTTCAGGCGAATGATGTCCAGGTACAGGCCAGGTATGGAGAATCCACATCCAAGAGAAAATTGCATAGGACCATGCTGTGAAATGTTTGATCAAATGCCTGTGTATGGTCAGTACTCAACGTTATGGCTTACAATTCCCTTCGGTCAACTATAAACTGACAAACGATCATGCGTCTTCTCGTGGTATGAACCAGATAGCATCAACAGGTAAGAAGATACAGTAGTTTAGGTCACAAGAAAAGAGAATCCAGATCGCATCAAACGTAGTGGGGCTCATCATTTGATAGTTTAGGTAACACGAGAGTTTCTGATTGATGGTTTCAAACATTTTTGATTTTCACTTGTGTTTCCAGATGGTTGGTTGATTGACTAATATGTTTTCCAGTGGTTGAAACCACCCAGCAGGTTTCTCCTTTCTCAAATGAGCCCCACTGCTGCACCAGGATGCGCATGCTGCGTCTCTGCGGTCTCTGTTGGTCTGTGTGACCTTTGGAAGGTGCATGGAGGGATGGTGGTCGCGGGGGTTGTCATGCCCACACCTTGGAAAAGTCGCATGAAAACCCTTGAAATCACTGGCTTTGTGTGAAAATAATATCATGTAGTGGCAGCTGGTGGTTTCAGATGTTTGAAGAAACTGCTATTGCAGGAGGCCATTTTGTGGTTAAAACCAAGCAATGCTACTGTTGGTTGGTGTGCGTGTTAGTTCTCGTTGATTTGGTCGTGGTTTAGCCAGGGATGACACCATATAGTATGGGCTTGGTCAGACTATGGAAAGAGTTCTTGTATAATGTTTGCACTGACTGGATCTGACTGGTTGTGACAGATGATGATTGTATATCTTTAGAAATGGTTGATTGTATAGATGATTAATGTGCATACTTAAATGTGTAGGTATGTCTTGTACTGAATTGCTTATCCTTTTGAATATGTGAATGGCTCCTGCAGCAAGAGAGAGGCAATAAGTAAATATTAAAGCGCATGTATACTGATGCATAGTGGGATATTAAAAAAAACATGTGTGTACTTTTAACACATATAATATACTTATCATGTGTATGTACGAGACATATGTATGCTTCTAGTATTTACACATGTATGTAAATAATTATCTACATATGCAAACAATTCTGTTCATATATGTATATATATATATTCATATATGTGTATATAATATGTACATTGATAGACGTTGATAGATGTCAATTTCCTTGGGTATACTATTTGCATATAGATACATATTTGCACATGTAGATCTAACTTTATTCCTATTTGCCCACATGTGAAACCATGATCTTGCGCCGAGAAGCGTTGCCAGGCAGAAGCTGCAGCATTTGGTGGAGCAGATTCTGCGGAGCTGCATCGAACCCTGGCAGTTGGGTCCCTGGGAGGTTTTCGCCATCACATCCCATGACATCCCATGGCTTAGTAGTGCTTAGTCAGAGGATTGAGGGAGGCTCGGGGTTGCGGTCACTAGTGCGACTGGTAGTGGTTAATTACTGGTAAATGGCTGGTTTCATGTGTTGCTAGCGGTTTATGATGGTTGACATTGGTCGACACTAGTTGATAGAGCTTCGAAAGCTGTTGATCATGGCTCAGTGACTTGTTAATCAAGGTCAAGTTTTATCACGGAAACGGGGAAACAGAGGATTACCAAACAATTGGTTGGCCAATTATGATTAGTGATGAAGTCGTTCATGACTACCTGATATTGACCACCGATCCACTGATTGACACTCCTTAATTAAACAAAAAAATAGCAATTAATCAGTTATTACGGAATGAAATGTGACACTCCTTAATTAAACGAACAATAGGAATTAATCAACAATTGTCATCACGGAATGACCTGATATCCGTGTATCCTTCCTACCCTGAGACACACAAGTTTTTGGCAATCAAGGCTGGATTTTTTAGATCGTGGTTTGGCATCCCTGGGTATTCCTAGCATTACTTTTGCAGTGCTTTGTTAGCAAGCCATTTTACCATGGTTAGGTGCAAAGGTCCGCTGGGTGGTCTAACTGGTGGCACCTAGTAGTAAATCTGGAGGCTACATGTTCTGTAAACTACCAATGAACAATTGAATAGCATAATTAATCCATCAGCGTGATTACAACCTTTCGTTATCAACAAATTCATTTATCAACCACTAGTTGAATAACCAGTCAATAATTCTAAAACTAGTTATATGATACCTTTATACTACTGAACCATTTAATATCCAGTCATCCCAAACGGCTCCACGGGCTCAGGAAGAGATGTTGCCCTCGATCCACTTGAAGCAGAGCTGGGCTCAGCAGAAGGCGCCACCACCGCCGCCTCGGTCGGATTCACCGCATGGCTCGTGGCTGGGCTGAGCCGACGATTGGCCGCTGCAAGGTTGTCAAGGTTGTTGGTGGGTGGCTGGCTGGCTGGCTGGGTGGCAGGGCTGGTTGGTTGGTTGGGTGGTCGTTTGGTTGGTTTGGTTGGTTTGGTTGCTTTGGTTGCTTTGGTTGCATCCATACTTAAGATTATCAACCATAAACCCATCGATACAGACGCACAAGGAAGGCAAGGAAAATTGATGAACATTGTGATGTTTGTGAAAGCCACTTGCTTGGTGAGTCTTAGAGGTGGCTCTGACTCTATACCCAGATATATGGTGGTTTCTCAAAATAGGGGTACCCCCAAGTCATCCTTTAATAGTCATTTATAGCAATAAACCAACCATTTTGGGGGTCCCCCTATTTTGAGAAACCACCATATTCGGCAGAACCAGAAAGATTATCTTTCGGGCCGGATTTGCAGGGTCGCGACCAGCACAACTCAGCATGGCGACTGACTATGATAATTTCACAACGTTGTGTTTCTTCAAGGCTTTTAGCAATTGTTGAGAGCGAGCAGCTTTTCTACAAATCACGCCCAAGTTTTTCAGCTGAGGTTCTACAACAAGTTTGGGATGTTTTTTATTCATCAACTGAGCAGTATCAGAAGCCCAGTTTCCAAACGGAGCAACTATAGCAACGAATCACTTGAGCAGTGTCAAGAAGTCTAGTCTAGTGGAGATTGGTTGCCACAATCGGTTATATAACCTGTCGGACTGTTGGGGGAAGAGCTTTTGCATGTAAGATCTATCTATGCCTGTACATGTCTTTGTCATTATTTTCAAATGTGTCTATATTTTATGTCACAGTACCTATTCACATGTTTTTTTATTATGAATTTGTTTGTGTCATTGTCCATTTTTTGTGTCATTTTATGCTACAGCCGCTGCCTCACACATGAAAAATGGCAGCTGGCAGCTGCTCCGAGGACCGGCGGTTCGAAGCCTCGCCAAAAGAGCCTGGTTGACGATGCACCCGATGATGGGACGCTCAACGTGGGCGACATTGCAACTTGCTGAGGATGTTCCAGTTCTAGTTGATGGTTGGTTGACTAATATTTTTCGTAAGGGTTGAAACCACCAACCAGCAGTTGGTCTTGAGGTTCTTTTCCTAATATCCCAGATACTTCATGTTGGCTTACTTATACACATTTACCCACAAGAATGACTCAAATGTAGGCAAGTTGACCCTACATGGCGTATTTGGGTATTGGTTGGTTCGCTGTTATCGACCAAACTGACTCGGCTTTATGATACCCAAAGAATGGCTTTATGAACTTCAACCGCCAACTGGCCTTGTCCATGTACAATGTATAACAATAGCTGCATGTACCAGCCGACTCTCAATTACTGTAGCTTTTATTTTGGGACTAATGCCTATTGTTTTTGCAATCTTTCTCATGTTTTTTAATTTTTATGGGAAATTGAGGGTCAAGGTAGTTATCCAAAACTAGCGTTAGAGCCTACTTCCTATTTGGTAGGAGATTTGTGAGAGTCTCGATTCATCATCGGTAGACCTGTATAAGAGTCTCGATTCATCATCATGTTTTGTGACAAAAACATTGACCGATACAACACCCAACACTGTCCAACGCAAGGTTTGACCAACATTACCATTAAGATTTGGTAGTTTAATCGAGTCCACTACAACATGATTTTATTCAGGGCGACTTTCCAGCAACTGGAGTTCAATTCCAACCTGGAAATCCGAGACGAAAACAGTCATATGTTTTGGTTGTCAACCAGTAGTACCACCACGAGGTACGACCCATTTTAAACCATCATTCCATCATTAACCTCGATTATCTCCTGGCATTAACTTTATCACAAATCTTTCTTGACCATCATGAGCCACCATCGGTAGACCTTTCTTTTAACCTAGATGATGAATCTCCATTCATTCCAAACCATCATTCGAACATATTAGAACCATCATTGGTAGCTCCAAGCATCATTATCCAAATGTTCAACCATTTTTTTACCATCATGAGAACCACCATGGGTAGCTCCAAGTGGACAAAACCAAGATGACAAATCTCCGCCATCGTCACCGAGGTCTCAGTCAACGGTCTCAACTCAGCTGCGCAGTACAACGGGGAGAACGGTACTGTGCGGAACATCAGGCATAGGTCTTGGGGGTATCCTTGACTGGTGTGGTGGCACAGCATGGTTGCGTCCCTAAACGGCTTTGTTGTCATTAAGCAGGTGATATGTAGATGGATAGATGGACCACAACTTGATTTTGTCATTTTTTCTTTGTCCTTGTTTTCGTCGTTGTTACGCTATTGATCTGTCTTTTTGATTTGTTGTTGTCCTTGTTTTCGTCGTTGTCACTCTATTTGTCTTACATCAATTATCCCTTCCAGTTCTACATTGGTATTGAACCCCGCCAGGTGGACCCAAAAATTACCACGGCTTTGGTTCCCCTGATCATAGACATGACAGAAATGACGGGTAGATACCTAGGTGTCATGGTAGTGCATCACTCTATGTACCAGGTCTTGTTTTCCACATTTAACCACCACCCAGTATCACAGACATGGCAGAAATGTTGAGTGATGACAGCCGTGGAGCACACGACGCTTGCGCGTGCTTCGCAGGCCGGACGAACGCATCGAAGTGGAGCTGGTTCTTGAGGGACTTCCCGGCGCCGAAGGCGGCATTGTGGCAGCTGGGAGATCCGGGTGTGGACATAAGACGTAAGGAACAGCGGTGAGTTGGTTGGTGGTTGCAACCATGGTTAGTAGTGCTTAATAATAGGGGACAATGACAAACAATGATGGTTAAACAACTACCTGGTTGGTAGTTTCAATCATTCTCAATTTTTCCTTAAGATTATTAACAAATAGTTGGTTCACTAGTATTTTTTCATAGGGGTGGTTCAACCACGAACCAGTGATAGCTGTAAATTAGGATGATACTTTACGGATTGATAATGACGGTGGTTGTTTGATGTGAGGTCAAACTATGATTGTTTGACTATAAGAAATAATAGATAGCAATCATCAACATTTCAAACAGTGGTTGATGACTATGGTAACAAGCAGGATGATAAGTATGTATGATACTGACAATGATGAAAACTGACAATAGCTTATGAACGGCTATGGCTATGCATTTTGGTGTTTACCAAAGCGAATACAACACGGGATGCAATGCATGACAACAGTAAACAGTCAATTGTACTTAATCATTTTGTATAATTTGCGTTTGTTAATCCAGCTGTGATTCAACGAAGGGAATAAAATTATTCAATGCTGTTCACCAACAGAGATGAATAAACACAATTTTCAATCGGCATATCATGGCAATTATTAACCATACCTCGTTGCTATGAATGATTATCATTGGTTATCAACCATCATCAACCATCATCAACCATGATCAACCCTCATCAACCCTCATCAACCATCATCAACCATGATCAACCGTCATCAACCATCATCAACCACCATCAACCATCATCAACCACCATCAACCACCATCCACCATTATTAAGTATCATCAGCCATCATCAACGATCGGCAACTATCAGTAACTATCCTTATATGAGAACACGACAAAAGTGTGTCAATTCATATCTAGTATTCGGGTGGACGTGTCGGTTTTCCAACTTGTAGGAAACCTTCATAACCGATAGGGGACGACCCAGCACCGATACCCCCCAAACCTTCACAACCGATATCATTGTAACAACTACAGAACCTTCACAACCGATAGGGGACGACCCAGTTTACCACATGGCCACTTTTGTGAAACAGACCTTTGTCCGCTACTCATATAATCATATTTCATCATGTTTGCTATTGTGCTAGTCGCTTGTTATTGGTTTTTAGCCATCATGTTCCACTAAACATTAGTTAACATCAATATCCACGGTTTCATCAATCTTACTACCCACAATCAACCATGATCTAGCACGACCAATCAGTATGTAAGAATCTTCATTGTTGTTATTTCCCTCTTATTTATTTATATATATTTATATATATATATATATATATTTAAATATAAATATGAATATAAATATAAACATAAATATAAATATAAATATAAACATAAATATAAATATAAACATAAATATAAATATAGATATAAATATATGTAAATTGCAAGATGTTTGCTCATTACAGCTTATTATCCAGCATCACAGCCCAAGCATCAGTTTTCAATAGATAGACCATATCATTAACCATTCTGGACATCATCAGCTCGCATAAACCAGATTCACCATCTTCAATCATGTTGTATCAAGAATCAATCATACAAAAACGTGTGAGGGCCGTCATTGTTGCAATATTCCTATTAGACCCCTATGGGTTCTGTCAATTCCAGCAAACTAAGCCTTGCAAGCCATTTGAATAAGCGTGCTCAACCATACATGAATCGTCATCAACCATCCAAAGACCATCACAAAACTCTCTCATACCATCACGAACTGTAGCTTGAACCATAACACACCATTAACTCATAGTAGATTCACCATAATTCACCACTATTCACTATTGACCATAGATGAACCGTCATTTAGCATCATAAACCATCACAATCCATAGCTCAACCCCAGCTTGAGCATAGCTTAACCCCAGTTGAAATCCAGCTTGACCATAGCCTAATCACAGCTTGTCCATAGCCTAACCATAGTTTCAACACAAATGAGCCATATCCTAATCATAGCCTAGCCATAGCTTCAGCATCATTAAGCACCCACGGCTTCAACTGCTGCCAGGCGGCGAGAACAAGATCCTTGCGGTGAAACGCGAGAACCTGCGCCGCGTGTGCCCTGCACAGCTGCCTGCGCAATGCTCCGGGCTGCTGGTGCAAGGTGCCACGTGTGATACCGGGGGGGCCCTTGGGTGCAGGGCAGCATGCAGGGAACATCCGGGAACCAAGTCATCAGGATGATGATCTCAAGATTGGTGAACCATCAGTTAAACCATTCCTCAACCACTATTGAACCAGCAGTTCAATGATTCAGAATGATTCAGGGAACCAATAATCAATGGAAAAAAAAATATCATGATTTGTTGGATGATTCTGCGGGTTTCGATGTGGACAATGGCAATGCTTTGGTTTGTTTGGAAAGCGGTACTCTAATAGAGCCTCCAACAATACAAATCCATCTAATCCGGCAACTCGTCAACTCTCACGTTTTTTGCATTCAGGGCAAGTAAGCTGACATTTTCGTGATCCCTGGATGATGTTCATAACCGGCAATGGTAACTGCAGGGTAGTCAGCCCCATTCATTGCCAAGCAACAAGATGATACACCAATCATCAGGAGGAACATGTGCCCATCATGACATCAGCGCGAGGGGTGTATCCCCAACCATCCCTAAAAGATGTCCCGTTAGCATTAGAAAGTTGCCACTGTCTGGGATACACCATGTGCCAACAATTCTATGTAGTTGCACATGAGACTGTCCACGTTTGTTGTTGGGTACTTCATTCCTCGTTGCCTGATACTGCCATGAATTGTAAAACTAATTTGAAATCCTGCAAGTTTTCATGTTTTGGGGTAGGTTGTTGGATAGCCCATGATTGCCTCAGAAATTCATCAATTGACTATTATACTAAACCACTATTAAGCATCCCATCAACAAAACATTAGTCAGCCATGAACAATTGCTTATGAATTCATCATTCATCATTATCAACAGTTGTCAACCATCCAGAACCGCTATTTGACCATGAATGCAGCAGAAATAAACTACGCATCAGACTTCAATTCAACCTCATTAGTAAGTGACAATCATGAATCAACCATCATTGAACCAATCATCATTAACCCCGAATTCAGCACGATTAAACATTCATTGGCGACTATTAACATCTATTAGCCATGAGTCAACAGATTTGATTGACCTAGCCATCTATTAACCATCATTAACCTCAAATTAACCATGTATTGGCCATCCATTTACGTCATGAACTATTAGTTGACCTGTATTGAACTCATGAATTAGCATCATGTCATTAATCAGTAGTTAGCCTTTTTTAACACTCTGAACAGTCATTAGTCGAGCACTATGAACAGTCATTAGTCTTTAACCACGAATTGACCCTGCTTAGCTTCCCATTTTTCGTGGGTACTGCTCTAGGTGCCGAGGCGCTGGTCCTGGAAGACTGGGATCCGCGCAATGCCCGGAACCACGAGGATTCCGACGACACGTGCCTTGCCCGGCCTTGCACGGGAAGATGGTCCTGGTGAATCATCGTATGGTCATAGAGTTTCCATGACTTATGGCCAATCAATGATGAGGGTGGTTAATGCATGGTAGTTCATGGTAACGGTTCATAATGGTCAGTAAATATGTAACTAATGTTTACTTCGTGGTTACCTGATGGCAAATCAAAGGTCAACGACGGGTAATTGATGCACAAACAACGGTAAGATGACCGCCTGCTGATGGTTATTACTGGTTCAGTGGTGGATTCATGGCGGATTCATGGCTTGTAATTAGTCACTTTTGCCGTTCGTTTTTTGTTGTCGCCCTTACTACGCTTGTCATATCTCAAAATTCCACTGTACCCCATCCTTGGGATAGGGCCGTTGCTCATGCTCTCAGGGTGGCCGATACTCGAAGGGCATCGGTTTGCTGAGACGTGGAAAAAAAGACGTGGTGGAGCAGTGGAGGTCGTCATTGATGGAGCAGATGATGTTGACCTTCGCACCCAAATACGGGCTTAGTTTGGATGCTTAAGAACAGTTGTTTGGATTCGGGACATGTAATTATTGTAAAGGCTAGTGGATGATTCTCCAAGCAACAAAAATACGTGGCAAGTCTCTTCTTTTCCAGGTGCACGGTCGCTGGTATCCTTGAATCAACTCATGTGCAGTAATCGTCGCTAAGTACTAAATAAAATCCTTTTGGGTTGGTAAGCAACCAACAATTTCAGGTAAACTGGGGGTGGTTTACTGGCATGGCTCTACCATTGCTGCATGTTACCAAAGACAGCTGTCATAGCAATGGGGCAATCGGCTACCACGAGTCCAAGCCTAGGTGAGGACTTCTTTCGATACAACACTTGGATGTGGAAGGTGTCAAGTCAGCATAGTTAAGCTATTGGCAGACAAAATGGACATTGTTGATCAACATAGTGTGGAACAATCAACCATTGTCAGCCATTCTTAACCATGATCAACCCATTGACTACCATTTGCCTCACGTGAATAAGCCTCAAGAGCGGATGATTGTTGATATGGCTTCCCAGCCTAAGCCAAGACTCTTTTGCACGCTTTGTTCTATCATACTGTATTTTATTATGTCAAGTCATGTCATGTTTCATGATTGTGTGTTGTGTTGCGACATCATGTTCTCTATATAAAGGAATTTGCCAAACATGCGTAAGACCATCTTAAGTTATATCACGAACCATCCCTAGCCACCATTATTCACCATAGAACTCATTGATTCAACATTATGAAGCGGCATCAATCATCATGAACCATCATTGACCTGCAACAACCATGGCCCTTGACCATGAATACGTCCACGATTGGTCTGCATCATGAACCATCATTCACCACACTGCCCAGGTCGAGATCGGCAGGCACCTGACCTGGGATGCCCATCAGGATGCCGATGATGCTGCGCTGGTTGAAACTAATGTCTGCAAACGTTTGTTTCTGTGTTAAAGAACGTTTGTTTTATCCATGTTCTTTCTTGCCCTGTGACTGCTGCTTGTCTTTTGCCATTCTCTAGCCATGCATGCTTGACCCCTAGCCCTTCCAAAACAAACAAACTTTCCATCGCCTGGCCGAAAAAAAAAAAAGTTTCCGAGCCGTGAAACGATTGTTTTGAAACTTTTGTTTCTTATCCCTGGTTACAAACCCCTGTTGAAAACCGTTGTTTTTCCTTTGAAACAAGCCTTTTCCCGCCAGAAACGATTGTTTTCCTGCTGGGAACCTTAGTTTAAAACGTTTGTTTTTTTTGGCTGGAAACAAACCTTTGTTTCCCATAATTTGTAGTTTGTTTCTCCCCCTCCCCCCCCAGACCCCCGGATCCGGACGCCAACCCTGATGTGTCGAAACTAATGTTTCCTCCTAAAAAAACTATTTAAAACTAACGTTTGGCACTTGAATTTAAAGCAGGGGGGTCATCAATACTCGGTAGGTGTAAAGGTTGCAACGTCGTGGTTGATGATGTTCTAGGAAATGTAAGCGTTGCAACCTCGTGGGTGATGCCGCCGCAGGTGCAGATTCTGAACCGACCAACGAAGGTGCTGCATGATACGTTGTGGTGGCGGTGTTAAACATGTGTTATTTTCCCCAACGACAAATCATTAACTCATTGTCCTCATTGGGGAAAATCATTTTACTTATCCTAGTAGTTATTAACAAATAGTTGGTTGACTAAGATTTTTCATGGGGGTGGTTCAACCACCAACCAGGTAGGTGTTCCTTCCAGGATCGTACTCCCCACCGCAATGACTTGGACGGTGGCATGAACACCCAGCAGTCGTGGGTTGAATCCCAATGTTGCTATGCCCCAGTGCTGAATTGCACTGAGTCAAGCCCCAGACCCTGTTAAACCTTCCCATACCATGCCCTTCAAATGATGATTTGAGACCACGAAACATTTCGGAGTGCAGATTCACAGTGAACCCTATGGCGGAGATGACCAAACTGCCAACAATGACCCGTCCACGGTGATGACGGGAGAGATTTCACCACTACTTTTATACAAAATGATCAGCAGAAACTTGAGAGAGTCTGCGGGAATTCAATATAATTGCAAAATCAATGCGGCAAAGACCAGGACCATTCCATTTAAGGATTTGCATCAGAATTGCGCAAGTCGATGAATTGAAGCTAGACTGTTGATATGTGTTTTGCCATTGTCCAACAATTTCCCACCTATATTTTACCAACGCCGGCACTGTGCCCTGGCTCTGACATCTCTAAGGGAACACAAGGAGTCTGTCGCTTTGAAGGATTAGATCAGTCATTTTGTTTCTGGGGGAATCTACATTGTGACATGAGCCTTTTTTGTGTTCAGATTAAACATTAATAGAAGATAACAATGGATGGCATCAAGAAGCTTTTTCCGTTGCAAAGTTTATTCTCATGGTAGGAACCCGCGATTTTCCACAAACAACAACATTGATTTGTTTCACACGTGTTTCAAATAATTCGTCCCCTATGTTTTTTGGGCTTCAGAGTGACAACCCAAATCTCACACGGCTAGTGGTTCTTTGGGGAGGGGCACTACTACGGGGATATCTACCGCATCCTCAGCGTCATCATCAGCAGCTGCGATAATTTCATTTGTTCTCGTCATTCATATTCCTGAAGGAATCCTCGTTATCTCCGCAGTCTTGTTGGTGACTTCATGTTGCATAGATGGCAATGTGCTTTTTCTATCCTTTTCTAGCATCGGACCTCCCAGTTGTACCTACTCAAAAGTAGTGGTTGCTGAATCTTCCCTCCAGCTTGGACGAAACTGGAGGCTTTCTGACAGTCTGAGGTAGACCATCGTCTTCACCAATCTTCATAAACCGACGCGACGCATTTTCAATGCTAAGCAGTTGATTGACCTGATTTACCGCCATCAATAAGAGGAAGGCATCAACCGCATCTAGTAATGGGAGATACTTAGGAGATTAACAAGCAAGTCACCAGTTGATTGGATAACGTTGAATTGAAACCATGGCCATGACCAGTATCGACGATCGCTTTGCTTTTTTACTACTGACCATGATTTGCAATGGATCAGTATACTCATGCATCTTAAGATTTGATTGAACATGTCTAAACCCCTTGAACCAACAGTTGTTTGACGATCATCGGCCAATTCTTACCCATCACTACAGTAACATGTGAGCAACGGACGAAATTACTTCTTCGGGTGACCATCATTTGGGGAGGTCTCGCTTTTCAGTCGGACCTACTCGCTTTTACGGGTTCTGTGCTTGAGGAAAACGGACTCGCTTTTCAGTCGGACCTACTCGCTTTTGGGGATTTTCACTACTTCACTCAACCAATAATTGCACGAATAAGAAAGTAATCAACGATAATTTTGTTGGGTGCTCATGTAGCAAATATGATTGATCTCATGACGGTTGGACATTCCTATTAGATCGAAAGTTTATTGCTGATGATTCATTCTCAGTTTCGCGTTACCCAATTCTGAGCTGCATACCTCTTGGACAAACAAATGCTCATTTGTCGTTAGATCCCTCTTGGATCTATACTTGCTGCATAGCCATCAATTTCACCACGAGTCTCGCTATTATCTTCAAACAGATCTATGAGATCCGAAGTGCTACATAAATTCAAACGGTAGATGGGCGTTTAACAATGATGACTTGATCTTCCCGAAACCAACTTACACTCTGGTGAACTAACCTGGCAATGGAAAATCCACCAGTTATAGCTGATGGTTTTCCTAACAAAATGGTGGATTTTCCATTGCCATGTTAGTTTACCAGAGGGTAAATCAAATGGATCATTCCTAGTTGGTTTGGTGGTTGCTTCAACTCGCGGCTCGCCAGGTCCCAGCGGAGGGAAGCAGATCCAACAGGTGACCGTTCCATGGGTTCCGGGACGGTGGATGTGACCCTCAGTGGTTCACGGCAGCCGCCGTTCTCACCGCACGGGTCACATGGGTGAGACGATGAAAGATGGTTGTTGGTTCGTGACTTAGCCATGCACAACTATTGACTGAAGGTGACGGAGGTGACGCAGCGCCATGCACAACGATTAGGGATAAGTAAACATGGCAACAACCAGGTGGAATTCACACGAGTTTGATCACCATCGGAACAACACTGGGGTTATGACTATGACATGTAATGAGTTGATGATACTCAGATGTTCAACGAGATCATTTGTTGTAACAGTAAGAATGGTCGTTGAGGCTATCTTCTAGACATTGCGATTGTGGGCTTAGTGGACTGTTATAAGGTACGCAAGGTAGAACCAAACAGTACCCAACTGGTCTTGACTGGGATACGGTACCCGACTGGTGTTTGACAATATCAACATGCAGCCATAATGTCAAGGCCTGACCAAGCTTGGATATAATCTGTTGGAAAGCAACACAGACCCCACCAACCTGGTATCACAACACAGAACTTATCTTGCAACCCCTATTTGGCTGTGTCAAGCTCTGCGTTGCAACAGGATTACAGAGGACAAAAAGCAACCATCAACAAGTCATGATTGATTGATTAATCAATTAATCAATTTGCTATGCTTGTGCCAACATTTTGGCATACCTTAGAAAAACCATCCCTTGGCATATCGACCCCCAGAGTTTGCAGCTGGTGCCGCCACAGGAATGCTGACAGCGAGCGCGAACGTGAGCGCAACCACAGGAGCTGAGTGTAGAGGTGGCTGATCGCAGCCAGTTCGGGTTGGCCAAAAGTTACTGTTTGGCAACGATATAGTAGCTGATAGCCATTTGACGTAGTATTTGGTATTTGGTGGAAAGTGAGAAGAAAGCTGCCTAGAAAGTAAATAGTGGATAATCAGATGTAATATGGGTCAATTAATGTGGTTGCTGAATTCTGTATTGATTTACATTGTTTTACAACACGGTGGTTGTGTTCTGGTTGACTTTTCTGCTTATATATATTTTTGTCCCGACGCTAAGAGGGACGATTAAACAACTCGATACCTAGTTGGGATGGTTGAAACCTCCAGCTTGTGATGGTGATTCTGTCAGTTTGCGTTTGTACAACTGCGTTTTTTCCCCCAAAAGATGTTTGCTTTTGAGCATGTTGTGTGAAGTGTTGTATGATTTGCGGAGTTTCGAGGTTCCTTGTGAAACGACCTGACCAGTGATACTGTAGACCATGGTTTGGTTTGGGATGTCACTCAGGTAGCATGAGTTGCAAGAGGGGCAAGAGGCTGTAGGGGCGTTAGCAGGTTCGTCCGCCAGGGAAAGCGAGCAATTCTGTGTCTGGCTGCAAGGAGCACTGATGGGCGAAGTGGCAGCGAAAGGGAGCGGATCCAGCCCAATGCTCAGTTTGGACTTCATGATCCAGACCTTACTATCACAATTGAACCCAAGACACATCAGTTGGGCATAAATCTTTGCATGTAGTATATATATATATATATATTTAATATAATATGATATAATCAAACAATATATATATATATATAATAAAATATAATATAGTTTATTTGCATATATATATACAGATTTCCGATTGTACAATATGTATACATGGTGAAGTGCAATATGGATTGTTTACACATGTGCATGCATAAATCAAATTGCAAGTGACATATTATTGCTTATATATTCATGTATGGGATAGTGACTTTATTTTTCATGGCCTGTTATGCTTGAACAAATTTACATGTGCTTACACATTAAATATACTCAATATGTTTACATATATACATATATATACATATATATATATATATATATGTAGCGTCACGTGCTGAACATACACATGTCTACATCTAGATATCTCTTCCTACACAGGTAGATTTGTCAACCTCGTCTTCTCTTAGACAACCAACGGAGCACAGCTGCAGGGAAGTGTCGTCCAGTCGGTCAACCAAAGGTGGCAAGCTGGCCGCTTGGGTGGGAAATTAGATCATCACCACTGCGATTGGATGACGATTGGGTTCAGCTATTTTTGGTGGCGAACCACTCCAACTGCAGTGGTGATGATCTGATTTTGCATGGTGATGGTGAACCCCTCCGAATTGGCTTCAGCACCAGTGTTGGTTCAGCGATTGGTACAGCTGAGGCCATACGTTTGTATACCAACTATGGATGAACATCCCAGCAGCAGAGGTACTTACTTGGGTGTGGGCACCGCCAAGGTTGCGGGGGATTTGCCCACAACTATATCAGTCTCACTATTCTTGGGGGTGTTGAGAAGGTCCATGCAACAGGAGTAACTAGGCTAATGGTTTCAGTGATAAACAGAAGTAGGTAGCCGGGGTGATCTCATGAGTTTCCACGGTAGCGCCTGAGTCACAGCCCCTGACAGGCCACGCGCTTTTTGCCCTACTGTTACTTTGTGATAGAATGAATCCGGCTGACCAGCCGGCATGGATGAACCCTATCGACAACCTCTATATCCACTGGTAAAAAACCTCCAAATAGTCACAGAAGAAGACTGCTCACTGCTCACTATAATGAAGCACTAATTAAACACTCTTTGGTTAACAACCCATTATAATTCATGGCTTCACCAGGATGTACAACAATTTTAACTATAACCTATAGCCCATTACAACCATTATAAAAGTCATGGTGTAATTAATTAACAACCAGTACATGTGTGTTTCTCAAAATAGGGGTACCCCCACTGATCCAATATAAAGCATCTACAGTCATATAACCGTTGATTTTTTGGGCACCCCATTTCAAGAAGCCACCATATGATCATTATGACCCATGAAAACCAGTGTAATTCTCATTATTTATGATCTAACATATGATCATTATGACCAACATATGATCATGACATGTCATGACCAATCATTGGTTGTAATGCGTCCGTTTCTGGCTTATAAACCCAGAAACCATCATCATTATTAAGCACAATCGGACTCATGAGACTTGTCCCCAAGCAGCAAACTACTCCGTTTCGTTTCGCGCAAGGAGCGAAGAGGTCTCCAGCTCAGTGCTTTAGTTCCATGGGTCACGGATGATCAACGCATTGATGTTTGACAAGAGGTTCTTTCGGTTTCCTATCAAAGATTTTTATGTTTGGGCGTCGTTGTTTGGGTATTTTGGTTGATGCAATTCGTTTTTGTTGCCTTAGTTGCCTTTATTTACATTCATTTATGATTTTGGTTTAGAACCTGTTCTCACTTGTCATGCGCAGTTTTGAATTCCATTTCGACACTTCCCTGCAACATCAATGCCACAATGAACGCAACGACCTTCAGAAAGTTGCAGAAATCGCCACGCAGTGGTCTGCAATACTTGTTATTTCCACTGCCACCTGCACCGTGCTACAACCACCAAGCGGATCCCCGAAACGGCCGAGGGATGGCAAGGATGCGACGAAAGCTAAGCCAACGGGGCCCTTCACCAGGTGCACACAACAATGCTATTGGCAGACCATGCTGCTCAAGAATTCCATGTACGCAGTTTTGATCACCTTTTGTTGGTTCCGTTTCTGTGATTTGTTTGAGTTGCTTGCACACATATATATATATATATATACATAATTATATATATATATATTTATTTTTCGTTTCGACCTCGGGATGGTTTCCTAAGCATGTTTGAGGTGGGGAAAGACACCAGGGAGAATATAATGGCTCGCATTTTCGCTTGATCAAAGCGTATTTGAGGGCCAATGATGTGTATAGAAAATGCTACTACTGTTGTTGTTGTTGTTGTTGTTGTTGTTGCTGATGTTGTCGTTGTTGTTGGTGGTGGTGGTGATGGTGGTGGTGTTGGTGGTGTTGTTGGTGGTGATTATTTGTTCTTGATATCATCTATTGTTGGCACCCCAAATCATCCACACACACACATTGTTTCGTTTCAACTTGCAAACATCAAACAGTTCTTACACAGTTTTTGTCCTGTCAAAACAAATGGTAATCTGGGTAGGGCACCTGGTAGTATTATTGAAGGAAGGCACACGCTCCATATGATGAGTCGGTTTAAGAAATCAAGCAGAGCTGTGTGATACTAGTTGATTTTGGAGGGACATTCATCTCGATTATTTTAGGCAATAGGGTTTTGATGCATCAGCTGCAGCAAGTGCTTCAACTTGTTTTTTCCCGAGAGCGTTTGCGAAGGGTTCTTCGTAAAAAATCAGCTGTATATCAACATCTGTACATCATCACATCAGCATCATCAACATCTGTACATCATCACATCAGCATCATCAACATCTGTACATCATCACATCAACATCATCAACACCTGTACATCATCACATCAGCATCATCAACACCTGTACATCATCACATCAGCATCACCAACACCTGTACATCAGCACATCAGCATCATCAACATCTGTACATCATCACATCAGCATCATCAACATCTGTACATCATCACATCAGCATCATCAACATCTGTACATCATCACATCAGCATCATCAACACCTGTACATCATCACATCAGCATCATCAACACCTGTACATCATCACATCAGCATCATCAACATCTGTACATCATCACATCAGCATCATCAACATCTGCAGATCTAGATCTTCTCAACCTCACATCTGCAGATCTAGATCTTCACAACTCACATCTGCAGATCTAGATCTTCACAACTCACATCTGCAGATCTAGATCTTCACAACTCACATCTGCAGATCTAGATCTTCACAACTCACATCTGCAGATCTAGATCTTCACAACTCACATCTGCAGATCTAGATCTTCACAACTCACATCTGCAGATCTAGATCTTCACAACTCACATCTGCAGATCTAGATCTTCACAACTCACATCTGCAGATCTAGATCTTCACAACTCACATCTGCAGATCTAGATCTTCACAACTCACATCTGCAGATCTAGATCTTCACAACTCACATCTGCAGATCTAGATCTTCACAACTCACATCTGCAGATCTAGATCTTCACAACTCACATCTGCAGATCTAGATCTTCACAACTCACATCTGCAGATCTAGATCTTCACAACTCACATCTGCAGATCTAGATCTTCACAACTCACATCTGCAGATCTAGATCTTCACAACTCACATCTGCAGATCTAGATCTCCACAACCTCACATCTGCAGATCTAGATCTCCACAACCTCACATCTGCAGATCTAGACCTTCACAACTCACATCTGCAGATCTAGATCTTCACAACTCACATCTGCAGATCTAGATCTTCACAACTCACATCTGCAGATCTAGATCTTCACAACTCACATCTGCAGATCTAGATCTCCACAACCTCACATCTGCAGATCTAGATCTCCACAACCTCACATCTGCAGATCTAGACCTTCACAACTGACGTCTGCAGATCTAGATCTTCAAACGCTGACATCTGCAGATCTTTCTCTCTCTCGCTCTTCTTTCTTCTTCTCTCTAAGGCCGGGGTGGTGCCGCCGGAC
>VSDK01021580.1:91671-117294 GCA_009767595.1 Symbiodinium kawagutii
TCCCTACATGACTGGGTCATTTTATATGTAAATGTAGGTAATTATATTCCATACATGGAGCCACTGGGTGTTGAAGAGCCACCAACAATACAAAGTGCTATGCTTGAGCGATAAGACATCAGACGAACAATAGTGTGTATAGCCCAGAAGGATCGGCACTAGGCCATGGCTCACAGGTTTATTGTGGGGTTAAGGGGCAGCAACGTCTCAAGTAGGTAAAGTTAAAAAATGCAACAAGCGGCCATGATAGATATCATTCGCAAGTGAGCATATATTTCATGTATATCTACATATGATTACATATATGAATATATTGCAGATTATTGTAGATCCGTTTCTATAATACTGTATCTCGATATCACCAACCATAGCTGTGAGAATGCACGGTTTCGCACTCTTCAGCAGTCGTGCTGCTGGTTGAGGCTCCCTTGGACATTCACTCGTCAGAGACGTTTCTGGAAGGCCATGGAAGATGTTTGTCGCAGTCGACACGTGAAAGCATCAGCACTTCTATTGGTTATTGGCACATTGAAGGATATAACCAATTGGTATCTGAAGGTCGGAGATATTGAAATTATAATTGATTACATCACCAAGTGATATGGATATAATATTGCTATAACTCAACCAATGTTGAAAACGCTTGTCCCACAGTTCGTGATTTATGAATTTCCCGGTGGAACACGCTCAAGTCTGAGCATGACTTAGCCAGATGCAGCTTGAAGACTTGGGCTGATTAGGCGAACTAATGCTCGTACCTTTTTCTATTGACATGCTTTGATTTCTATGAAGGTATTGGCTTATCATATGGGATGGTTTATTAAGTGTGATGGTTGGTCAACAAGCATATGTTTGGGACGGCGCAACTAGCCACCAACCAGATGCAGATGGAACACACACAAAACATGGTTCCATCATGACCTAGGCGGTTCGAAACATGATGTGCCAACTTGACCTGACCCATGTGCTGCCTGGATGGTCAATGTGTACCATGATCCTCGATGTTTTGCTGGTTGGGCAAATGTTGGAAACCTACCTGTCGGATTCTATCGGTTGACCTTTGCAAACAGGTTCCTGTGGGAAACGCAGGGGCGCCCTTGCTTGGATGATGAGCATCCCCCAGCATCGACCACAACCAAACCATTAACCAGCCGAATGCCAGTCGTAGTCAAACATCCAAACAGTGGATGCATGTTGTGGTTTTGTTAAAGCAGGTGGCTAGTCAATTTCGAAGTATAGATGGGTTATGATGGGTTCCAGATCAAATTCAGCATGGCAGCAACCAGCAAGAACCACTCCCAGCTGCAACATGCTTCCCCACAGCTCCTCATGGCTCCACATTGTTCCCTAGGATGTTCCACATTTTTCCTAGGAGACTTTCCATGGTTCCCCATGGTTCCCTGTGGCTCACCCATGGTTTCTGATGCTCTCTGATGGTTGGAACCGTCGTGCTACAGGAGGACCCTCCACTGCGGGCGTTGATCTTTGCGTCACCATGGCGCCATGGCACTGCTGAGGGCAGGGTTGACCAACCCAAGGATTTACAAGGGGGTCTGGGGAATATCCCAAGATAAACTGACCAACCTGGAAGAATTGGATTATTGTTAGTCTATCCAGGTGGATCATTATTGTCCGACCGTGAAAAATCACCACCGACCTGGATTGTGTTTGAGCAATGGCATTTTCTAGGTGTTTCTCAAAATAGGGGACCCCAAGAGTGGTTGGTATGTTGTTCTATTAATGGTTTATAATGGATGACTTGGGGGGGGGCATTTTGAGAATCCACAATATGAGCAAACGTAAGGACCAAGAAAATCTTTGGATGATCGGTGGTGAAACGACATGTGCTTGAGGATTCAACATAAAGACCGTTACATTCTTCCACATGGCAATCCAAAGAGCTTTGTTTGTTTGACGACATTGTTTATGTTGTCTCATATGGCTTGGAAAGATAAGTTTTCAGTGTTTGCCTTGTGCTGGCCAGACGATGTGCAGAAAACATCATATAATGATATCAGACAATACAGATTGTCACAGAAGTAGTTTTCAATGTATTATCATGATTATAATGCATACCAATCATGTGTAATCATTGTATCAGATAAGTAGTGTCTATAATATTTCATAATCATTTCCCTATTTCTACCCACGCATGATCCTCATGTTCACACATACAATGCACATGTACAATGCACATTCGCGTCTTCCAAGACCTGCCAAATACATGCAATAGATTGGCTTGAATAGGTATATAAGGTATTTATATGTAAAAACCTATTTATAAGGTAGACATTTTAGATAATTATGTATAAAAGGAATATATAGGTATGAATACGTATGTGTATATCTAAATATATGTGGCTAGGCCTATTTGTTGGTGCTTCCCAACCTTGGATCAGACAAGGACCGCTTGGTGCTACTGGATGCCGGGCCGCTGTTTGAGTCCGTGTCGGCCCATCCCTTGTCCGATCTGAAGCAGGGACGCCGAGCAAAGGGACCGTGACCGGCGAGTTTTTATCATCCTGAACCAAGAATGGCCAACAAGAGTGGCCAAGAGTGATGAAGAACAGGGGATACTGACCAACCATAGTATACACTAACATACCATAAGATACCACTACACCAACATGGCCGTGCGTCATAACCATATTTTGACCAACAGTGGGTGAACATCCCAACAAAGACTGGACATTTACAGTACCGGTTTTGACCCACAGCCATGTTCTTGATAGATGTCACTAGATTCACTAGTATCCATATACAAAGACAAAATACGCGTTCGTGCATCCAACCACTGAGGAAAAGTATGCCATCATCGTCATGGTTATGGCAGAAAACTAAAAATAGCAAGACAATGCCCAAATATAGTGGCCAATCAAGATGGAACCATAGTGTATTTTGAGAAGAATCAGCATCTACTATTGTTGCTCGAGGATTATAAGTGGACAACGCTCAAGTCACATGTTTTGTCGTCAAATTATTCGAGGATTTCAAGTTTTCATACAACAAAAGACACAGGGATTCATCTGTTGGCAGCAACAACTTTCGGGTTCACCCGCTGGTTTGGGCGGCAATGGAAGGGCTTCACCCATGAAGTTCCAAAGAAGGTGCAATGGGAATAGGAACGCCCAATCATCCCTGCAGTGTGATGATGCTGTGATGCAGGGAAATAGGAAATAGATCAGTTTGGGTTGCGCAGTTTGGGTCATGATGGGTTGTGGTTGTTGGTGTTCTTATGTTTGGGAAACAAATAAGATCAAATAAGTTTGTACAACAGGAAACAGATGTTCTTATTTTCTCTATGGTTTTCCCCTGTTGTTGAACATCTTGTTGGTGTTATCGTGATTCCTGCAACCATCAACCAACAGTTTGGTCCTTCTGCAGTCCCGGTGGCCTTCCGTCATGTACCAACTCTTCCAAAAAACTATTGCTGAAGCGCTGTTACCTATTCACCATAATTAATCATTGACTACCCATGTTTGAACATGAAGGCATACCAATTCACTACGACCGTTCCGAGTTAATTAGCCATGATCATTCATGCATTTCCCACCAGCCACCAGAAACCATCACCAACCATCACAGAAACCACCGTGGTTAAACTGTGGTTAGGTCAACTGGAGATTACCATAATTAACCACCAATTGACTTAAAATGGTGAGCTTTCCACCAGAAACCGTCATTACCCAAACCAGGGCAGGGCAATAACCTAGATATCAGATCATCAACTACCTTAATAATTAATAATCATCATTCCATCATTAATTACCCCCCTTAACCTTCATTAGCCGTAGATAAACCATTTGTATCTCATCAATTCCCCATTACTTAACCTTCATTGGCTGCAGATCAACCATCTCATCCTTTCCCTTACAGCTTCGTTTGATCTCCCTTCGGTACAGCTTCCATTTACGGCTGAGCTGCTGACCCAGGAGCGAACTGCATCTGATGATGTTCCTGGCATCGATTTGTTTGGAGCCTAACCTGGGTCCCAACAAAAACTGATGATCCCAATGAGTTGCTGAACGTGGTGACAAGAACAGCAGCAGGTGGCTGCGATTTGGAGCTTTAGAAGTGAACATAATCCAGATTTTATGGGATCTCAGATAGTCTCAGCGAATTTCAACTTTCACCCTGGCACTTTGAGTTGTTTCAATTTCAACTTTCAAGCGAAGCTACCATACCATAAGATTCCAGGGTGATAGAACCAGGTTCTGCGGACTCGACGCAATCGGAGTTGCCCACAACGTTAAAGCCCTTTCAAACGCAGGTGGTCACTGCGGACAGTGGTTCGAAGCATGTCCATCCGACAGGGTACAAGTACAGGCATGTGTCAAGACAAACTATATGGAATACATTGTAATACACAATCATGTATTCGTATCTATTTACATACAGATTTTCTAGATATGTACATGTATAAACTGTATTGTACAGACACACACACACATACACAGCCAACAGCTGTCCAGAGACCTAGTCGCCTCCAATTGGCGAGAAAAAGCATTGTTCTTTCTGTGTGACTTTACCCGGGCATTAGGGTCATGTCTAGTGGAAAACCGCCTCTTTCCTCGGACACCATGCATGTGACATATCTATGTTCTCGTTTCGGCTGGGCTATGCTGCGTTCCAGATCCAATTGCAGCACTGGGTTTAGTTCATGTGCCGTTTGTTTCTTTTTGCAACGATAATAGGATTGACAAATCGTGCTCACCAATAAAAGCCATGTCGTATCATTTCATATACTCCCACTGGTAGTCATACTTGACTTTTGTCCCATGGTAATTTGGTTGGCTTTAGACATTTTTGCATTTTCCCCAATGTTTGGGATGGTTGGCTGAGAAAGCATTTTCATAGGCGTTTAGACCACCATGATAAACATCAGCCAACCAGATGTACTCAATGTTTCTAATGTCTTCTGGTTGGAGTTTCAAACATTTTTTCCCCCAAATGTAATCATTAACAAATGGTTGGTTGACTTGCGCATATTTTTCACAGAGGTTGTTCAGCCACCAACCAGTTGATGATTAGTATTAGCCACTATTACCATATAATAACTTTTATTAATCACTATTAAACAGTAGTTCACCGTGGGTTGAAGCCACCAAGCAGTCTTTCATAGGAAGATGCTTCAACCACCAACTAATTAGTGATGAATCTTTTCAGCTGGGCCTCCAACTTTGCCGCGGGCGTCAGGTCACTGCATCTTGGTGGTCACTGACACCGCCGTGGTTGGGGTGGCCCAAGGCCATGCTTGTGGTGTCGTAGCCATGAAAACTTGCCCGAGGCCACACCAGGTAGCAAGGAACCGTGAACTGAGGATGGAATGGTTTCTGTGACACAGTGAACAGTGGGTTAATTAATTGATGTTAATTGGTGGTTTTATAGTATTTTTGTAGGGATTTCTGACCATTAATACTAGGGATGATTAATACAAATTGTATAACTGGTGGTTTCCCAAGCCATATGGGACCCCAAAGTTATGGTTGGTTTATTGTTATAAATGGTTAATAATGGATGATTTCGGGGTACCCTATTTTGCGAAATACCAAACTGGTTGTTGGTTTCCAATATGTTTTTCTTTTCCGATTATCAACAAACGGTTGGTTGGTTGACGAGCACATTTTTCATAGGGGTGGTTGTGGTGGTTCAACCACCAACCAGATAAGCTAAGTCAGTCCCTGAGATGGAGTTGAGCGTGTTGAATCCACCACTTTCTCTTTTACAACCATCCTGGAGTAGATAGAATATCCTCCATGTTCAATATTAGAACCATTTGCCTATTGGGGATGGTCCAATCGGATATTCTATCTACTTCAGGATCACTGTAGATACAACCAGAATTGGGATCCACCACAGCCGTGGCTTCACCATGCCTGCTTTGAGGGTCTGGGCCTTGCACCGTAGCTGTGGGCTCAGCAGCTATGTCAGCGCCATGGATCCGGTCTGGCAGAAATCTATGAGGCGCTGGCTGTTCGGTCCCACCTGTGATACTGATGTGGCTATGGATCAATACTAGTCAACCAACTAATGGGGGATTTCCACCAACAATAATAGGGAAATCAAAGGTTAATAGTGGGGGAACCAGGGGTACAGGGTTTTGACCCACAGTCATGTATGGGTTAAGATGAAGGAACCAACTTTTTGGGTTGAGGTGGTGCAGAGGTGGGTGATTCGTAGGGCCATAGGGGTTTTTAAGGGTTTTGTAGGGGTTAAAAAGGTTGATAATCTCTGACACCACCAGTAATGCCAAAACACTTACTACAAGTTGGTTTTTCAAAATAGGGGACCTCCCCAAAAAGGGAAAAAGAACTATAAGATGGTTTGAAAAGGATGATCACTGAGGGGTCCCGGACAACTTCAGGAGCATGAAGAATCTAATCTGGGTATTTCTCAAAACAGGAAACCCCCCAAATCATCCTTGGTAGCCATTCATAGTGATAAACCAACCATTTTTGGGGTTCCGTATTTTGAGAAGCATCCATATAAAGCAACCAATAAATGGTTTGGTGAACAGGTGAACTTCCCAACGGTTGGACGAACCGTGACTGGTCATTGAAGCCGTTCACAGCTGGCTGCAGCCGAAGCAAAGTCATGGCTGGAGCATTAAGAGATGAGGAAAGGTAGACACAGCTGAGGAGAGAAAGGTTAAGGAAGCAGGGGAATGAGGTTCATGGCAGTACGTTAGATATCCCACCAGTAATGGATAAGGGTTGGGATATCCCACATGTCTCTGCTAACTGAAGGGATAATCTTGGCTCCGCAGATGCACTTTGCCTCGCGTATATCTATTGTAGATGCTTGCAAATACGGAGACGTAAAGATGCACACAGAATTTGATGATCCTCATGGTGATAATGATCACAATTGATGTTTTTATTGGTTTTATGTGTACGAGACTATAGTAAGCAATTAACCCAGCACTACAAGTATACAAACCTTCGTTCTATATTTGTTTGTCACTTTGACAAGTCATAAGTATATACCTCAATTGAATGTGTCGGCCTTGACAAGCTTGGAAACTTCCGACCCCGCCTCGTACGGGTACTACTTTCTGGTACTCGTCAGTTCAGCGAGCAGCTTGCAGGACCGATTCGTTGCCGGAGAACCAGCGTCTCACTGTGGAGATTTCTGCCTACCGTCGATCCAGCTGCTGGCAGCATGCGCCTGGGAAGATCCGGCCCGGAGTCCCCATGGTAGGACATCAGTTTGAGGGCGAGATATGGTGGTGTTATAGGTTTCGCAAGGGATTCTTTAGGATTTTTTAGGGTTTTATAGGGGGTTTTAGTTTTCACCATTGATAGTGGTCAATACTAATGGATAATCACCAACAATAACATGTAATTAAACAATTTCTATATGGTGGTTTCTTAAAGTATGGGACCCCCAACACGGTTGGTTTATCGCTATAAATGGTTGATAGATTATTTAGGAGTACCCCTATTTTGAGAATCACCATATATCAAGATGGTTACTTTGGCTGGCTGTTGGTTTGGAGGGGGCTATTTTGGAGGAGGCTCTACCCTTCTGATGACGGAGCGATTTGGAGCAACCAGGAGTGCCGCTTCACCAAATGGCGAGTTCATTTTTTGGGGAGTTGCCAAACCCGGGTGATCATTGTTCCTAGAGGTTCACTAGATAAGTGAGGATGAGTCATGAGCCCTTATGCAGGACCAATCCACAACGGTTCAACTGCAATTGTTTCAACTATAGTGAATGATTCATTAGACATTCATAGAGACCTACCGATTTTGATACACACATACATGGTAAGCATCATCCCTAGCTGTCGCCAGCTGTAGCAATAGCACGGAGTCACTGTCATGTGCTTGACCTCCACAGTCGACCCCGAGGCATGCAGATTGTATGAGGACATGCCCAACGCCATGGTGCAGCCGAACGTTATGAACCTCAATGCCCTGCTGAGTGCCACAGCACTGATCGATTGTTGGGTCAGTGAGTTTCGGGAACTTCAGGTGGCCCTAGGGGCACGACACTTTAGAAGAACAACTACCCTCTGGTAAATAACATGGCAATGGAAAATCCACCATTTGTTGCTGTTTTCCCAGGGTTTCACGCAATAAAATATGGTCCAAATCCATTGCCAGGTTCATTTACCGGAGTGTAGAACCAGCCAAATATCCCGGTACCATGCTGCCCATGGAATTGCTGGCAGCACCTTGCGGGACGCGCGCTGAGGTGCGTATGTACAGAGCAATGCGTGGCAGCTGGTCTTGCGATTCTTCGGAGCCATGCAGGGTCGAGACAAACCCAACAGAGTGAGCTGCTTGGGTCAAGCTTATGGTGGTTGGTGGTTGCCACGATGATTTTCTGTCGTTCACAATGCTTATAACAGTGGTTCACTATGGGTAACCAACAATCATAGGGATTGGTTCGTTGGTTGGTTGGTTCGTTGGTTGGTTGGTTGGTTCGTTGGTTGGAGGGTTGGTTGGTTGGTTGGTTGATCCACTAATACCTCCAGCCAGCTGTCGATGGGCACATGTCATGAGACTGCAAAGGAAAACGTTTGCCCTAGGCATTTCTAATTGACGATCACTACGGCAAAAAACAAAACAGTTGTTTCTATTGTTTGGGGCTAATTCTCAGCTTCCATGGAGGCACCCCAGATGTCAACTTGAGCTTTGGAGATATTCGGAGAATGATTCATTTGAGTTTAGCATTTCTTGCAGATAAACCATTGAGTTTAGCATTTAGCATTTATTGTAGTTTAGCTTCATTGTGAGTATTTGCGTCTCTCTCTCTCTCTCTCTCTCTTTCTCCAATAAACCACGAACCGCAGAATCACTGCAAACAATCAGACGAAATCCCAAGGGAGTTGACGCCATGTAGAGCCCAGAGCAAACTGCAAAACCATGAGCTGTGATGAATTGTCTTCAGGAACGATGAATATTGCAGCAGGAAGCCATGCTTGATTGTCATGATTTAGCTTGGTTGGGTTGAGTTGTTTCGTATATGGTGGTTTCTCAAATTAGGGGTACCCCCAAATCATCCTCTTTGAGCCATTGGTAGTAGTAATCCAGCCATTCTTGGGGTTCCCGATTTTAAAGAAACCACCACATGGTCGGTTGCTAATTATGAACAACTCCTATCACCCATTTGGTTGCTTCGTTCCGCCAGGTTTTAATACCATCACCAGCTCGCTCAACAAGGCGTCGGGCATGACTTGGTTGCAGGTGCTGTCTTGGAGCAGGTGAGGGATCAATCAACCTACCAGCTTTTTCTGGGCACAGCCCCGTGATTACTTGGCAAAATGATGGTGGATCAATTTTTGAGGACCAACCAACTCTTGATCTTTTGGACGTGGTGGGGTACAAGTGAATACAATGGGAATGTTGGGGGATCAATGTATACATTGATTTGCATATTTATAATGGTGCTTCTCAAAATAGGGAACTCCCAAGTCATCCTTGATTATGCATTTGCAGCAATAAACCATCAATTTTAGGTGTCCCGTGTGGCTTGAGAAACAACATACAACACATCCAATTCCAAAAGTGTGTATATACATATACACCCAAATCATCAACATATAACACATATACCACCAGATAACACATCAATTAGACACTGCTGCTTCACCCAAACCCGCCAGTGTCGCCGTCCTGTCGTGTCGTGTCTCCACACGAGCCACTCGTAGGCGCAACGCTGGCAACAAGCCTCGGCGACCTTTCTGGCGATGCTCCACCGGTCCATCCAGCCCAATGTGATAAGCTACTTGGCCTTGTAGAGATACCACAGATGTCATTCTCCAACATGTGTGGATCTTATTCTACATGTTGTTTTATACATGTTTTGTTTTACATGTTTTCTGTTTTACATGTTATAGAATCTCCCTATCAAATGATATTTGATTATACTTGAGTCTAGGTCAGTGTATTTGATTTTTGAATATACTTCCCGGTTTATGTACGTTTGAATGTAATGGTTTGATGATTGTAACGGGATGTGCGGCAAGGTACTTTTTTCTTTCAGCTTAAAAAAAAGCACTGTTTAGCCATCACCGCTGTATCCCTGGGGAGCTTCCTTGCCAGGGCACCGGCCAGGTTCAGATGGTTACTGATGACATGATGGTCAAACTATCGTTTGATGGTAATCAGAAGGGCTGATGATGGAAACATGGCTTGTTAATTGAGATTCCATGTGTCTTGCTGACTTAGATGCAGCACACACACCCAGTCGCATCATACATTACTAGTTTTTCATCAATCTTTGTTCGCCATTTTTATCCATGGATGGGCAAATTACGAAACTTCTCAACATTGCTGGTGGCTTGCAAAGACCAACCACTACGAGTAAGCATCTAGAAAACTAATGTCACCTGGTAAAAAGCATCCATTGTCACATGGAGACATGGTGGTACCTGCCAACCATCTCAAGCAGCTGACCCTTCGTTAACAAAAGTATCCAATCAGCGGGCCTTTCTCCCCCTTGGCATTTGTCCGTTTGGGCATACCTGTATACACCCAGATGCTTATGGATGTCAGTTACATGTGCAGCTCAGCTGACCCGACCAACTCTGCTCATGCAACATGTGGTAATATGGTACTTTCTGTTTCCTCCTATGAATAAGCTTGCATTGCCAGCCCAAGCTCCAAGCAAAGTCTCAGTTTCATCCCTTTTCATTTCAGTCATCATCATTTATACAAGCCAAAAAATACCAAATGAATTGGTGATAAAATGATGTATCCTGGTATCCGAGAACATATAGAGTGATGAAAAGTTACCAAATGAATGGGTGTTACCAAGCCATAAGTTGTCCGAGAACATTGAAAAACTCCTGGTATCAAAAAAGGTCAATTTTGCATGGTCCACATCCATGGCACCCAAATGGTACCCAAAGCCTCCCCAAGACCAGGCTTTAGTGCTGCAATCACGTCCGTGTCCAAGTCTTGGCTAAAGGCCGTGCGTATCTTGGTTTGAGAAAGCTGAATCGTTGGCTTATACTTGTCGTTTTTAACTGTGGAGAATTTATTCCAATGGTTACAATGGTTGATTCCAAAGGTTTTAAGTGTTCCAACTCTGAAGATTTGATTGCCATGGTTGTCTTAAACTGTTCAGTGCAACTGTCATATACGCTACTATCAATATGATGAGCTTATGTTCATGCAAAAAAAATGCAAATCAATGAAGTCAATGGACACATCAGTTTGGGCCCAGGATTTTCAAGTCAGCCGTTTTGGTGTGGATTTTCTACGAACACGCACACATTCTCGGCAATGCCTATCCCCGGAGGCTCCGGTGGTTCATTTTGTTCCAACATACCATCTATTTCCAATTACCAGCGGTATAGGAAACCATTTCTCAATGCCCAACAGTTTCGGTGGGAAACCTTTCCCCTGAGATCCTTCTGAAAGTGCTAGGCGCGTTCGAAACGATGGTGGTGTCCCGCGTCCTGCCCAATGTGGTTAGCTTCAATGCTGCCATCAGTGCTGCCCATTGGCATTTCGCTCTGAAGACCTTTGAAGACATCGGCAAGGCAGTCTGTGGCGAGTGAAAGGGTTACAAGTCACCATCCAAACCTTGGGTACAAGGGGGGGCTTTTGAAGTTTTTTGAATCAGCCATTGAACTCTACTAAGTCGTAAGTGGTAGTTATCCTAGTTATGTTTACCAACTTAGCTAGGTGGCCGCACCTGGTGAAGATCCCAACAGATTGGTACCTGGTGATGTGAACAGCCAAGGGTTACGTACAGGGCCACCCATGGCCACATTACTTGGTTGCTCTTCTTCATAGGAATTCCGGCCGCGTAAATCAACCAGTGGGAAGTCAGGAAGTTGCCTCATCTCTGCGTTCTCTGCAGTTTGTACATGGCTTTGGGTCAATATCAAGCATCAAAAATATGGAAGCGTAACCGACAAGAATAGGGTAATACAATGGTTAATGATATTTAATGATGCTACACCAGGGTTACAGAGTTTTGACCACTAGGCACATGGTGACATGAGTATGTGCCGACGAGCCAAGGTCAATATCTCAAAAAAATGCTGCCAGGATGTGGGCATGTTGACCGGCCCGTTTTTTGTTGAATTTTTAGTCATAGGCTATCGTCATTCTGCAGTCTTGGTTCAGATTGAGCAGGATCTCACACTTTGGATGTTGAGCTTGCTTGACCTGCTGACCGAACTTTCTTTCTCGCAGTGGTCTCTTGTTGGGGCTGAATGTTTGCTTGTCCAACGGTTACTGTTGAGTAAAACTGCATGTGAAGTCTGGACAAGAGAGTGGAGGTTTGGACCGGTCTTTTAGTTTCATTTTTTCCACCTCTTTGTGTTTGTTTTTGTCTCCCGCCCTCCCTCCCTCCCTCCCTCCCTCCCTTCCTTCCGTCCGTCCGTCCTTCCTTCCTTCCTTCCTTCCTTCCTTCCTTCCTTCCTTTCTTTCTTCCTTCCTTCCTTCCTTCCTTCCTTGTTTCCTTTTCTTTTGCTCCCTCTCTCCCTCTCTCTCTCTCTCTAGAATGAATATGGTTTCACCCAGCTTGATGTATGTAATCCATTTCTTGTTGCGTTGCCAGCTTCAGGCCGTACTGGAGCCTACCATTGTCAGCTACTGCTCAGTTTTGAGTGCCTTTGAGAGGTCTGGAAAATGGCAACTGGCATTAGTTCTCTTTGACGCTCTGCCCAAAGCAAAGCTGCAGCCAAGTGTATCTTGGAAGTGAAGAGTCTCCAGTTTTTGTTTTTCAGGTATGCTTACCCTTGACGAACCATGATTTGACAACAAATACCCACTAGTTAACGCTAGTTAACCACTGTGAGGTAATTTAACTACTGTTTAGTAATTTAACTACTTTACCATCTAAATGATTATTACCCACTAGTTAATCCACTATCTAATGGTTACCATTAAGTAACCCCTGTGTTGACCATTGCCGACTTGAACCGCTTCCAAGGTCATCAGCTTCAACACGGTCTTGAGCGCCTGCGAAAAGGCTGGCCAATGGCAGGCGACACCGGGAACGGGGACCTCTGTGACGCTTGGGGATATCGTGAGGTCGTTGTTTAACCGTCATGGTTGGTCACGATCCCCTATGTATTATTAAGCAGTGTTGACCATGGTTAAGATATTTGATATACTGGTAGGTGGTTCATATATGTCAATTATACTTAATCAATGGTTAAGGGATAAACATCGAATATTTTACTCATGGTGAATACTGCTGAACAATAGGGATAATGACCAACAATGATGGTTAAACAACTACCTGGTTGGTGGTTTCAAACATTTGTTATGTTCCTTAGTAACTATTGACAAATGATTGGTCGACTAATGCTTTTCAGATGGGCAGAAACCACCAACTATTATCATCATGATTTTCATGATCACGGACATGATGATGATGATGATGATGATGATGATGATGATGATGATGATGATGATGATGATGATGATGATGATGATGATGATGATAAGGAGGAGGAGGAGGAGGATAATAGCCTGATGATGCTACTATGATGATAATTGAATGATGATGATTACGATGACCAAGATGATCAAGTAATACTTAATCAGTGGTTGACTATTGTTTATGCAAAGGTAGCCAACAACAGGGTGTAATGTGTAGTGAGGGATGAGATGATGTTGATGATGATCTTGGAACATTATCAAGTGCAATGGACAGTCTCTTAACGCTTGAGGATGTTTGACATCAAAATGATGGGCTTGCAGTGCAGGGGTGGGGTCCTGCTTCGTCGTGGATCATCTCACGTCGTGTCGCAGCGTTTGGTTGACTGTTGCGAGAGTTGCTGCGTTCAAGAGACATTATCACATGCATGGTGGAAGATGCTATGTATAGATAGATCTAAGTAAGTAAGGGCTGACATACCAACTAAGTACGGGATGACAGAACGATGCAGAAGATTGTTCAGGTTTCAAGCCTGCTTCAGCAGTGTATGATGCCTGCTTTGAAGTCCCTGGCTATGCCAACTTGAAAGGCATTTGAAGTGTTGATAATAAGTGGTTGCAACCATCTTGCAGCAGTGCTGAGGTACACTTGGCAATGATCTAAATGGTCCATCGATGTATCGCAGCGTCCTTGATTGAAGGATCCGACTATGTCGGTGTTATGGTGGCTTCTCAAAATCGGGATCACAAGAATGGTTGACCTACTACATATAAATGATTGATACACAGGGATGATTTGGGGGGTCCCCTATGACTTGAGAAACACCCCTGTGCCCCTGGATCCCTATCATTGACCATTGTTTCCCCATGATTGTCAGTGATTATCTCAATTAGTCGGTTGATTATTGCAAGTGTTGTTTCTAGCACACGGCCGTTGTAAGCAAAGCTCGTCCAAGACCTCCAACCTCGGGGCTCCCTCCAGGTGGCTATGGTTCTATGCTTCGAGGAGATGACGAAGGAAGAAGTTCTTCCTGACGTCATCAGCTACAACGCAGTCATCAGCAGCTTTGCCAAGGGCAAGCAATGGCGCAGAGCTCTGAAGATTTTTGACACAATGCAACTTGACCACAAATTGATCCACGAGTTCCAAGCAAGCCTCGCAAGCAAAGCAAAAGACTACTGAAACATCCAGAGTTGGGCTAGGCCGTTGATTTTGATCTTGCTGGAATATTTTGATATGCATATGCTTACACCACATATTTCCTGGTAGGGTTGTATCGCATTGTGGCCCCAAAGCTCTGGGCCCCCATGACATGGTTCCCTCCCCAACGCAGAGGTCTGTAGCTCATCTCGAGCCAGACATTGTCAGCTTCAGTGCAGCGATCAGCGCTTGCGAAAAGTCTTTTGAATGGCAGACAGCCATCCTTTTGTTCCATATCATGGTCGAGTCCGAACTCCAGCCAGATGCTTGTCATTTTTTGGCAGTGGGGAGCCTGCAAGATCAAGAAATGTTTGCCGACAAATCCTCAGGATGTGCCAAATGACTTCACTGTGATTTTTCTACTTTATGCCAAGGGTTGGACATGTCCAGTGCAGTGTAGGTGTTATGCATCATGACTTGCGGACCTAGCATGCTCAAGAACTGAACGACCAGGTCCAGGTTTTTGACAACACCGTGGGGCCATTTCCAATACAGCTATATACTGTGGTAAGCTAACCGGAAAGTCCACTATAGAAATAGTTGCTTTGCCTTCTTGGACATGAAGATTAAGCTTCCAGGTTGGTTTACCAGAGTGCAATCCAAAACGAGGTACCTGGAACCATCCCAAAAGACATCATTGTTTGCCGGGAATACAGAAGACCGCGTTTTTTGAGGGTTACCTGAAATAAGTCATTTGGATATCGATATATGTATTGCATGTGTAGATATGTTTTTTTCATTTGTTTACAGAAATCCACAAATGCATTTGCACATTGCTTTGTACTAGTACGCACATTCTGATGCCCATATAATTATGCGGTATGCGAATTGAACGTTCAGGTTCATGTTCCGGCACGCCCAGGATTCCATCAGCTTCAATGCTGCCATCAGTGCTTGCGAAAAGGCCGGAGAGTGTCCTTGGCTGCACCGGAAAAAAGCGGCTGGGCAGATTGTCCAAGTCGAAAGGTTAGGAGGTCTATGTGCTTTTGTCTATCATGAATCATTCTTATCAATTTGCAAAATGCTGTAGCCTCGCATTACATTCATGGTTTCCCCAGTTGAAACAATTGAACCGAGCATTGTTTGATGAATGCTGGAAGGGCTGATCTAGCTGGTGGATCCAAAGACCATCAGTGACACAGCGAAAACGTTTCCTGCTCCCAGTGTGCCACGGATCCCGAGATGTTCCCTGAAGGCATCGGCTCCATAAGATTCACAGGGGGCCCAAGGCTTCGAAATCAACGCGTACTGAGCGTACTGTCCGTGGAACCACCCACCAATTACATGCAACAACCAGATGTAGCAATGAAATCCAGTCTGAATCATGAGAGCATCACAAGTCTCAACGTAGGTTCGACATTTGACAATGTACATGAATGTATCATAGTGTATCGAAGTGGTAATTTCTACAGAATACAAGCTATACACAATGATGTATGCATACATGCACACACGCACACACACACATATTATATGTACGTACATATATATATATATACTTGTTTTTCGTATGCGTTCAACTACCCGTATTACTCAGCTTCAGTTGTTTTCTTACTATCGCCATCCTTCACCTTCCCATTCCTTACCCGACTGGTATCCAAGAGCATGCTGTGGTTTGTAAAACAACCCAACCAGGTCTCAACCACATGTCTGTAAGACCACCCAACCAATCAACTGATACCTCAAATCCAATGTGTTGATTACAAGTATGTTTCATGTTCAACCATTGCTGGCTATGATTCTTTACTTAATAACTGGGCTTAAAACCACCAGCCTGAGCTGATGTCCAACGGGTCACCTGGGTATTCCTTGGCCCACCTGGTGGTGGCAACGGATGTGGCTCAGGTGGCAGGTTGCCTTGTGGCTCTTCGCTGCCATGGAGCGACCGGATGCCATCAGCTACAGCGCAGCCATCAGTGCCCTTGAGAAGGGTCACCTGGAAGCGACCAGCGAAGGACCACGTGACGTTGGAATGGGATGACTGAGCCATTGATGAGTTGCTGCTAGTGGATGCGTGCCGTACAAGTGTATAGATGAGTGGCTGTCTATTGTTTTTGTGAATGTTGAGTCACTGCAAACAATGATTGGCAGTCATTCATTTGTGGTTCATAGTTTTGCTGCTGCTGCTGCTGCTGCTGCTGGTGTTGTTGTTGTTGTTGTTGTTGTTGTTGTTGTTGTTGTTGTTGTTGTTGTTGTTGTTGTTGTTGTTGTTGTTGTTGTTTATCAATAACTGCTCCTAGCCAAAAAATCACACCTCTTCAATGTGGATCCCCAGCAGTTAGGAGCAAAGCCCCATGAAACTGAAGGTCACCCCCCCCTTGGCGAGGGGCCTAGAGAAACATATATGGATGGTCCAGGGCCAGCCATAATTGACCATCATTCAGCTACTATTAAATAACTGAACCATCACCCCCATCAACCATAATTTGGCCATCATTTCACCCTCATTATTCACCCAAAAAGCCCAAGTTACCCAGTTACCCCCACCAAACATCCAAAAAAAAAACTCGGCCAGCGCAGGGTCGCTGAGGCAACGAATGGGCCCTGGCCCTGTCCTTCTTCGCTGCCATGGGCCGCGCCGAGCTGCGGCCAGATGTGATCTGCTGCAATGCTGCGATCAGCGCATGTGAGAAGCAGGGCCACTGGGAGGAGGCCGGGAAGGAGTCGTGGGAACGGTGGAACTGGGTGGAACTGATGGAGTTGAAACTGGTGGTTTCCTACTCAGCTGTTGGAGTTCACTTGGTGGAACTGTTGGGATGGGGTGATTAATGAGAAACTGTGAAACTTTCGTACTAATCATTATTATGAACTGATGGAGTTGATTGAAACTGTAGAACTGATCCCAGTTTCAACTATTGAACCAGTTTATCAACTGTTCCATGAAACCGCTTATTAATCATTAACTCAGTAGCCCATGGCTAACAAGTGTTATTAAAGCATCATTGTCAGTATCATTGCTGAAGTATTCTTACTACTTGTAACATCATTACTATTCTCAAGTCAGTAGCCCATGTCACTCAGTATTGTTAAAACATCATTGTTGACCATGATTTGAATTGTCAAACTTTCTTACTAACCATCAATGCTTGGCTGCCGGGAGTAGTGTACTCAAAAAGTAATGTTGACCAGCCACATTCATTCCCTATTTGCATTTCACAGTCAACCATTAGCACCATGATAATTACCAATTTTCTCCAACTTTAATCGTTGACCTTTTATTTTTCGTTAATTACTCAAGCATTACATAATTGTTCATTAATTTTCCAGGGTTATGATTAATCATTAATCAACTTCAGTCATTCACCCTGAATCATATTATTCGTTACCCAACCATTATTCGCCAAGTTTCATCGCCGTTGACCTTGTTTAACCACCATACAACCATGTTAAGATATATTTAACCATATTCAGGATTTTTAGCTATGTAAAACACCAATTTAACCATTTGTAACCATTAAGTAACCATATGGAGAAATCTATTCAGGAACATCAATTCCATTCGTTCACCAACCATGTTTAGATATATTTAACCAACCATAAGTAAAAAAAAACAATCCTACTACATAATTATATTTCACCATATTAAACCAACCATTCATTCACCATGACCCATGGAAATTCCACCAGATTTCACCAACTTCCTTAGTTCACCATTTAACCACTATACATCCATGTTAAGATAACTATATTTCACCATCTTTCTCTCACCACTCATGGAGATTCCCTGGAGATTCCACGGCATCGCGGCCAGGCTTTGTCGTTGTTCGCCTCCTTGGAGCGCTACGACCTGTCCCCCACGGTGGTCACGTGGAACGCGGTCCTTGGCAGCTGCGCCAAGGCCGCCGTGTGGCGCACAGCGCTACGGATGTTCCAAGCGATGGACGCGGCCACGGTGGAAGCGGATGCCACTTGGTTGGCGAAGCTCAGCCGTGGTGGGTCTGATTTTGGCTTATTGGTGGATCCTTAGTTGGTGAATTATTTGGTTAATACTGCTGGTTTATTGGTTGGTTAATACTGCTGGTGAATTAGTTGGTTCATAGCAGTAAGGAACAGAATATGGCTGGTTTATTAGTACGATTTGGTGAAGTGTGGTTGATTAGTTGGTTTAGAGTGGTTAATACATGGGTCCGGGTAATAATGATCATTGCTGACTTGTGCATAGCGATGGTGGTAATCCGCAACGATTCCTGAATGATCAGTACTATAGAGAAACTAACCAGCCAAGGGGTACATCATTCATGTACAAACCCGTATGTATAAGAGAAACGTTCTTTCATATTGTCGGAAAACAAAACTCTCACTGATTGTTGATGATCTCTGTGCAGTCTTCATTATTGTCCATAGTTGATTCCTCTATATAGATATATGTGCAAGATTGCCATCCATTTGTGTGCGTATTAGCGTGCTATGTTTTCAGAAATTATGATGAGCACCTATCTAGTAATGTAGTACTGGGGATGAACATGTAACATGTTGTTTTGTTTGCAAACTGTTTTGTTTTGTTTTGTGTATGGTGTTGTTTTATTCCATCTTTTGTTGAACTATATAGTAACGGGTGATCATGTACTGCACTCACACATGTGTCATGTATGCAAGGTGTGCCATGCATGCGTAATGTTGATGTATACACATGTAGCTACGTTACACAAACATGCAAGCGTCTGACCAGCTTGCACATAGATCAAATATCCGATATTTGGCTCTCTCAAAATAGGGGAGCCCAAACATGGATGGTTGATTATACTATCAATCACCTTGATGATGACTGGAGGGATCCCCTATTTTGAGAATACACCGAAATGGTTCCATGTGTAATCTTGCGCCCGGGCTCACCTTATAAACCACATCTCCATCTTGGAGCGTAGCGCCGGCAGCGAGGAGATCAGCTTTGCCGCAGTCATCAGCGCTTGTGAGAAGGCGCAGTGTCTCGAAGCGGGTCGAGAAAAAGTGTATCCACCTGCGCCCTGGGAGCTGGGGCCCTGCGGATCGGAGCCACTGGGAAGTCAGCGAATGATTGAATTCCTTACTGTTGTTGATAATTACTTATAGATTACTTGCTAAAAAGCTAATGGCTAACAGTTATGGTCATTGCTACTTCAACATTGAACATCATTTCTGTTGCAACTATCACTTGTTCAGCCATGATTGTCCAATAATTTTAGCCATGATCAAGCAGAAGTACTATCCATGGCATGCACATTGATAGTAAGGCCATTATTATCCATCCTTGTCCACAATTGAGAATTTTGACCATTGCTAGCCATTATTATAAGTTCTTAGCCATAATCATCCACTATTATTCTTGGTCATGATCCCCTATGATTAACCATGATTATTCCCTTTAAAACCATGATTCAGCAATATCCTTCATTATTGTTGGCTATTCTCCCCTACTACCCCTATTATTTAGCCTGGTTTGTTCACTATTGCCATATGGTGGTTTCTTAAAATGGGGGTGCCCCCGAATTATCCAGTGAATTGGCCACTTATAGTATATAAGAAACCATTCATTGTTTGGGCCATGATCAGTCATAATGATTATCCATAATCACCTAATATCATTATATGCCAGCCAGAATAACGGCCTTTGAAGCCATTGAAGGGGCCATTATGTTAGCCCATGTCATAGTCATGATTATCACATGACACCTAATGTTAGCCATGTTCAACTCTCATTAAGCATCATCAACCACTATTAACCACTCTTAATCATCATTAATTAACTCTTTTTAGCGGGATGTGTACCAACAAAAATATTATGAACATTTAAAACACATATGCACATCAAACAAGAAATGTGATTTGCTTTTAGCCATTGCTAATGTAAATCATTATCAACCACTATTAACCACTGTTAATCATCAATAACCCTTATTAGCCATAGATATCCATAGCTAATGTTAACCATCTAATGATTAACCCTTGTCAACCATTATCAACCACTATTAACCACTGTTAATCATCATTAACCTTTATCAGCCATTGCCAATGTCAAGCATTATCAACCCTTATGAACCATTATCAATCACCATTAACCTTCATTAGCCATAGCTATGCAGCTATCCATAGCTAATGGTAACCATCATCAACTTATCAACCACTCTTAATCATCACATTCATCATCAACCCTTATTAGCCATAGCTCTCTCCATCATGATATGGATAGCTATGGCTAAGAACCATAAATTGTGATCACTATTATGATGGCTAATGTTCTATTCATCTAATGTTCACCCGTATGACCCACCATTCCTCTCCACGTTTGATGCTCGCTCAGCTCCGCCCAGGATCCCGAGCTCTGGAAGTTCCTGCGTTTGTTGGCCACGTTGAAGGCCAAGGTGCGGCAGCGCCACGGCGCCGGGCCGTTCGTTGGATGGGAACAGGATTCAACCAACGTGACACGGGTGACTTCGAGCTGGTTAATGCTTAGTAATATGGGGTATAATAACTAACAATTATGGGGGATATATCAACTATAAATGGCCATGGGTCAATATTAACCAACCAAGAATAGCTGGTTTAGCTGGTTGAGGATAGGGGATAATAAGCAACAATACTAGGGGATATAGCAACTATATGGCTGGTTAATGGTTGATAATAGGATCAGACTGACTGATTATGGCTACTACTGATCAACCAGTTAATGGGATTATATGGCAACCATGATTGGCCATTAGCATGCCAACTCCCAACAATAATAGGGGATAATAAGCAACCATACTAGGGGATATAGCAACTATATGGCTATGGATCAATATGAATGGTTGATTTTGGCTATGGATCAATATTTATCAACCAACTCAAGGGGGATAGAAATCAAGAATAGGGCAACCAATGGTGATGGTTGATTTGGATTTAACCAGTTTAGTAAAGTCATGATGGTTGAGTATTTGGAGGATTACTTTTGATCTACACTGACTGATTGGTTGGTTTAGGATTTATACTGACCAGTTGGTTTATTTGGAGGATGCTTGTGGCAGGAACCTATAGGAACCTTCAAACTGGTTGGTTTGCAAAAATAATTTAGGGCAGTTTCTTACCTCCAGACTGGTTGGTTGATTTTTTTCAACTTTTGGACGAGGATTGCTTGTCTTGGGATGATGTGGTGGTTCCATATTTTGAGAAACTCTCAGACATTTTATGTTTTGAGGAGAGCTAAATGTACAGGTATGCTGCACATGAGATTGAACTAACTATGCCCTACCATTGAATGGTCAGTCTATGGTCCCATGTATATTCTGCCTGGGAAATCATTTTGGTAACACAGTACAATCATCACAGGTTCCAAAATACAATCTTATCACCAGGATATTCCCCTGAGACAATGACTCTCACCCGAACATGATAAACTGAACAATCCAAAAAGAGCAGCACATTACTAGGGTCTCAACCCCTTCAAGGCTACAATTTAAAGTCACGATTGAGTATTCCACTCATGCGTTGGTTGCCAGTTTAATTGCAAGTAAAACTATCATGATGAGTGTGTCAGCAACTCTTGCCATATAATGTTAACTATTGTGCACTATAAACTATCTGCAGTAATCCAAGAGCCAATATATTGAGCAAGTGTACGGGTATGCTGCACATCCTGGTAACGAATCTGGTCAGGGCACGGGTACGTTTATAACACAAAAGAATGACTATCTGGGTGTTGTAGAGCTGGGGTACCCCAAACTGCCTAGGTCGAAACCACCAGAAAGTAGTTGTTTAGCCATAATTATTGTTGATTATCATCCCCTATTACTAGCCATTTTTAATGGTTCAACCACCAGATCTCCTGGGTTCCATCCTGCCATTCTGCATCGTGAATCCCTCCCACCGGGTTGCTGCGGTTTAGGTGCCAGATTTGGCTCAATGGCTCCAGTCCAAAGAGGCCGCGGATGTGGTGGAGAGGTTTACGTTGAGGGCTGAGGCAAAGAGGCATATATCGTATGGTTTGATCGGGGATTCGTGTAATAAACCATTGGATAGGTATAGATTGATAGGGTATTCATCTAATAATTTTCATATGGCATATGGTTTGATCGGGGATTCAGGTAATAAACCATTGGATAGGTATAGATTTATAGGGTATTCATCTAATAATTTTCATATGGCATACGGTTTGACACAATAGATTTATACACATATGCAGCCTACGCAGGTATAGACATATCACCCAGTAGATGATCCAATAGACCTGAAATTTCGCTGAAATCATGGGATTTCTGAGGTATACATAGTATGATATAAGTATGTGCATATCTGATCATATGGCTGTGGGTCAAAACCCCGTACTCCTGGTTCGCATCATTAACCATGGTTTTCCCCATAAATGTGTTGGTTGATATTGATGGTTGATATTGACCCATACCCATATGTGTGTCACAACATATTTGCGGATCCTTCGCCTGGGCGTTACTGGACTATGCCCATGTTTGTGCATCTTTCAACATTCAGCAAGTCTTCTCTTACTGACATGGATTAAAGATGTACCAGAAGCAGGGTTGCTGACTAGAAAAAGCAATGACATTCAGTTGTAGGTGTGAATGGTGGGTGAGAATGGTCAATGAGATGGTAGGGTGTCCGATAGGTTTTTATGGTTGAACATGTACCGAGGGCACCCCTGGCAACACAGTGCATATGTGTCTGTTCGAGCAACCACCAACAAGTCTGAAAAGATGACTTTCTGGTTCAACACCGCAAGGCATCATGGTTCGCAATACAGGCAATACATGCATAAGAAATGGCAAATCACAATAGATGACCTTGTGGCCAGCCAATCTGCAGCAGTTTTCCAGAACACCTACGGCAATGTTCCAGGTTCTACAACGTTCAATTCACGCCTATGGGCAGATTTTCATGTGTTTCTACGTTTGCAGCTGCTCACTGTATTTGGCCTGCAATGCTAGCATTTAGAGGAAGCATGTTTGCTGAGAAACTGAATGATTACTGCTACCGTTTTGTTTCAAAATGTGTTTTGTTCAAAGCCCATTGATGTTCACCTCAAGCTTACAGTGTTGTTTGTCTGACCTACTTTGAGCAACAATCGCACACTGGAGCAGGAATGAAAGAGAAAATCCAAAGCACCTCAACAAGAAACAAGTAGTCCGCTCGTTCCATTTGTTTCCCATACTTTTACCAGCCAACCATCAGCATCACTAGGAAAAAAATGATACTGATGCTATCATACTTTCACCAGCAAGTTGTGCAAACAAAAATGATACTGATGCTATCATTGATAGTCATACTACCATGACTATGTGCAAAAAAAAAGAGGCACACAAATGATCCTGATACCCGCTTGTTTCACTTATCAAATTATCATTGATCAACATACTCATGCAAAATATTTGAATAATACCGGTATCAATCAACATACTCACTCAGCATAGATCAACAAACTCATTTTAAATTGATCATTGATCACTTTTTGATACCCAACTCATGTTAAATTGACCATTGATCAACATATGGGTGTTTCTCAAAATAGGGGTACCCCTAAATCATCCATTACTAGTCATTTATAGTAATAAACCAACCATTTTTATGGGTCCCCTATTTTGAGAAACCACCATATGGACCGGTCTGATACTCATCAAATGTAGCAACACATGTTGCGTCGCCGCCACGAACGCGCGCGCACCAGGCCTTTGATGGAGACGGTGCCACCGAAAAGCAGGCTGGTCACGACCCGCGTTAAGACTCGTGGATCCGGGTGTCAGTGAGAATGTCATGGCTGGTGGTGGTGCTTGGTAACGATGGTGAACAAAGGTTTATGGCGGTTGGGATTGGTTTATGGCGGTTGGGATTGGTTTATGGCGGTTGAGATTGGTTTATGGCTGCTGAGATTGGTTTATGGTGACTAGTAATGATTGATAATGTTGAATGGATGCTTTGTGATGCTTGGGGATAGTTAATGATGGTCATTCATGGCTAATGATGGTGAATGGATGGTTGTTGGTTGACGATGGTTCACTATGCTGCTCCAAACCTGAGATGATTGATCAAGTGGGCGAGCAATCCAAAACCCGCTTTGATTGATTGGTTTTCCAATTTGCAATTGGATCAAGTTGTTACTACAGGAAACCACCAATAGAACCTACAATGGACCATCAATCAGCAGATCCTTCTAAGTTGATATTTTCCATCCATGTTTTCAGATTGTCACTTCAGGTTGTAATTTGTATGTTAAGATGATGTAGTTGGTTCCTTGGGAATCATTGGCAACTGCCGCAGAATTCCTGGGTTCCTGCAGTGTATATGTTCATTATTAGTATGTGGTGATGCAAGATTTGGACAATGCTTATGCTCACCATGGTGCCAAGTACATGCACGCAGTGCACCCTAAGCATGAATGGCTGCTGGATATGTTCACAGCTGTTCATAACTGGCTGTTTTGTTTGAAGGTAAACCAACCAGTTATCAACTATAATTAGTCAAATCATACCCTACTATCACGAACCAACATAATGAACTCATGTTCATGTATAGGTTAACCAACCAAATCTTACCAAATCATATCCTACTATCACTTCGATCAATCAAAATTTGCCAAACAGCTTGTTCAACAGCAGTGATTGCCACCAGAACTGAGCAACCCACAAGTGGTTCAACAGCTACCAACATCTACCAACCATTATACCATTATTAACCATGATAAACACAGGAACACTATCAACCATCAGCGGTTATTTTCAACACAAACCACAGAATTAGCCTGTTCAACAGCTACCCAATATATATATATATATATATATATATACACCCGCAGAACCATACGTTCGCCGTCGCCGCACACTCATCTGTCGTTCCCGTCATGTGCATTTCAGCCTCCGTTTGTCCAAAACTCCACTGGTGAGTGGTTCAGACCGTTTTTGCGATGGCTGGCGCAGCTACGTTTTGGTCCTTTCTCCATCATAGGTTCTGCGGGAATATATCGCCTTTTCACCATGTCATGTCTCGTCTGAAGTTGATGTTACGTTGTGGATGGGTGTGGGGTGGGGTGGGGTGGGGTGGGGCATTGTTGACGTTCGCTTGCACTTGCATTTCTGAAGTTGATGTCACGTTGTGGATGGGGGTGGGGTGGGG
>VSDK01021580.1:118110-140218 GCA_009767595.1 Symbiodinium kawagutii
TTGACGATGAGGCGTGAGATGTGTTGGGTGGTGGTGGTGGTGGTGGTGGTGGTGGCGGTGGCGGTGGTGGCGGTGGTGGTGGTGAATTATGGTGAATGATGATAAATCATGTTTTATTCATGCTTTATGCTCTTAGAGTCTTGTTTGGTGGTGTATGATGGTTTTTCGATGGTTTTTTGTTCATCATGATCAGGAATGGTTTGTAACAGTGCAATAAAGCAAGAAACCAATACTGACCATAAGTAAATCATGAGATGAAGCATTTTACTAGCGATTGTGGTAATACTGTATGTATAACTACCATATAAAATACTGCAATTGAATATACTACCAAATGGGTGATACATTACGATATTCATTGGAAAGTATTGGCAGTACTCTAGTATGTCACAATGTGAACACTATCCGTTGTACACCATCAACATGAGATTGTCAGCCCTCTTACGACTACCAACGTTATGGTTCCCTCTGTTTGGGAACAAGTGACGTTGCAAAAATACAAACGTCACAAACAACATAGAACAAATACTGACCATAGAACAAATTGAGCGGTTGGTCCTTTTCTACGGATCAGCCATCGCTGGCAACAACGAAATAGTTTGTTGTCTTCGCTGCTTGGCTGCTTGTTCTCTTCCATATCGAGTACTTGAACATTCAGTGGTCTATTTGGTGGTCTCCACTGGAATCTATTTGTACATAATGTTCATTTACAGTATCTTCCAGAATGATTATGAAGCATGTTTGTACGCACTTGAAGGGATCCACTGGAGAGATCTTGATCCACAGCTTCTCAACAGCCATTTGTGCTCCCGCTCATTCTGGATGCACAAATGGACAACAGCTGAGTCGGTGAGTTCGCTGGAGGTGGACTATGAAGATACCTGGATCATCCTTGCCACCCTGGAAACCAAACATGGAGCAGCACCAGGGATCAATAATTGGGATTTGCAAAACTGTTTGTCTTTATAATTGCCAACCTGTCAGCAATACTGGTGTTAAACGAATTCAGTATTGAACCACTGTTTCACCGGTTAACAATACTTGCTAATGGTTGGTTAATCAAGTTTTACTTCTTTGTCCCCAAAACTGGTGGTTTCCCTTTGAAACTAGCGGCTATGAACTTGGATGGTTGGTCTGTACCACCACGGACAAACCATTATGCACGCTTATCAACCATTGTCATTAAGCACCATTATCCATTGTTGACCCTCACTAAGCACCATATATAGCTGGTAAATCTCGTAAATGCTACGAAAATCATGATTACTAACCATCACTTACTAACCATCAAAAAACCCTTACTGACATGGTAAATCAAGGTCAACACCTGGTGTCTCGTGATGCCAGGAAATCCATGAAGCCATTGAAGAGTTCCTCAGTCACACTCAGTGGAAGGCCGCTCAGCTGCGACGGGACCGGGGAGTTGCAAGACCTGTAGTGGTAGACCAGTTGTCATCCAGTAGTAAGTACATTCTGGTAAATTAACATGGCTATGGAGAATCCACCATAAATGGATGATTTCCCAGGGTTTTCGAACAAAATGGTGGATTTTCCATTGCTATGTTAGTTTACCAGAATGTAGTACGTATCATTAGTAATAAAGCAACCATGTTGGGGGGTATTGCAATAGAGCTGGTATGAATAAATGAGTGGTATTGCAAGATTGTATACATGGATTCCATTGCAGAATTGATAGTGAACAGAATTAGTACTGTTGGATACGGTTGTTACTCTTAGATCTCTTGTGATTATGGATTCCATTTGTATCAAGTCTGTCAATCAGAGGAATTATTAGCGGTGCCATTGATGGAAGTGGCATTACTGATCAATGACTGTATTATAGGAATGAGTAACAGTAAGGCCATTAAGTATTAAAATGTATTACTATTACACCTTTACTATTGGCAGTATCATTCACTAATGCCATTTAAATTGCAACTATAATGGCAGGCAGTAACTGTTTATGATAGTACCAGTAATGCTTTTATTCCATTGAGTAGTTTATGGAGTAGGCCGCGACCATGGCTTGCGATCGTGTTGCGACCGCCTCTGGAAGTTTATTGCTTAAGCCTCTCCCCAAAAATGAATCAAACTATAAGCGTTTCTCAAACGAGGGGCACCCCAAAAAATGGTTGGTTTATTTACCCTCAACGATCAATATTGGATGATTTGGGAGGTTCCCTATTTTCAGAAATCACTATACCATACAACCTGTTTCACCAGAGTTTCAGAAGAATGTATGCTAAAAGGGTTTTGCTGGAGCGTCATTTCAAGTCTGAGAGCAAGCACTTCTTCGCAAAACTTCCCCCTGTAAGAGACTGTTTCAAGAACATCCCGGAAGAGCGTCATTGTAAGGCTCACAGCTGCAGCTCTTCTAAAGGGTTGTCTCACCAAATGTCACTCCAAGAGTGCTTCACATGGTGTCTAGTTGAAAGCTGTGCCAGCCATCATCTACCAGTGTGCTCCAAATGTCAAACGACATTGATACTGTGAATCATTGTCAGTCATTTCCATTATCAATATCAAGCATTATCAAGCATTCTGAACCAATATCAGCCAAGGTTAGTCAACATTGGCCATTCTCATTATGTCAAATTTGGTCGCTTAGCAAGCGTGGTTAATCGTCATCGATCATTCCACCGGGGTCGCTAGATAAAGCGGCCTAACCCCAGACATATAATCTCATACATGAATTATTTGTCTCTTGGAATGTGAGTCTTGTGTTTCAGTAGCAGATGTCAACCAGCATGCAGCATTGAATGGTTCATGTTTCAGCTCGAACAGACTAGTTTATAAGAAACGTCATTATTGGTGACTCTATGCGCAATATCAACTAATTGTGGTGGACTATCATGAAGCTTTACTCATGATGAAGGATCGATATTTATCAGGACCAATGATCCTCAAAAAATGCCGATCATAGTAGCTTGTGGTGGTTGCACACCATTCCTTATTAGCCATTGCTAACCAACTGATCAGTCGTGGATTCACGGAATCTTGTTGAATCCATGTCATCACTATATGGCCAGCCAATCACCCAGCATTGAATCACAAATGGTGATTGAACCAAATATGGTTGAATCTTCTTTATTGTTGAAACATATGATCACATGCTATCAACCCTGATTGTTTTCAGCGATGGTTTTATCATTGTTTTATGCAACACATTAGCTCATGTCATTAAGGATCATTAACCAAGCCCATCCATGTTTGATCTTTAGCGGTCATTGCAAACACCAATTACCAGTATCAACCTCACAAACCATCACCCACAATCATTGACTACTTAAACCATCACTAATCATCATTGTATACAACAATGAGTTCCTGAACCATTACTGATTGGTGGTTTCAATCATTTTCTATTTCCTCTAGTAGTTATTAACAAATGGTTTTCTTGCCTAATATGTTTCATATTGTTTGAAACCACCAATAGTAGTGACTATTAGGCAAGAATAGTAATAGTAATCTGGATTCAAACTATTACTGAGTCATATTGCAAGTTACTACTCACTTACCTAATGATTACTTGAGTAGTGACTTGCATCACTTCACCGCTTCACCGTCGGTGCTTAACCATTTCGAAGCACCGAAGCTCCGCAGGCAGCGCCCTGGATCCGCAGCGTTCTGGCGCCGCAGCTGCCGAACCACAGAGGACGTGGGGCACAGCGAGGGATGGCAGTGGCCAGGTGGATGCCTGTGGTATGTTCTGGTTACCCTTTGGTAGACCAACATACAGTAGCAATGTGATTTTCCATTACTGAACTATGTTAGCTTACCAGAGTGTAATGATTATTATGTTGTGGTTAATAATCAATTGAATGACTGAATGGTGGTTAATGACTGGTTAATTAATGATTATTATGTTGTGGTAAATCATTACCCGTGAATGACTGCTTGGTGGTTTGATTGATTGAGTGATTGACCTTCTTTGATTTTCCCGAATGTTTCCACAAACGATTGGTTGGTTGACTAACCTTCATAGGGGTGGTTCAACCACCCACCAGTTAAGAAACGTATCTTTGCAAGTAGTGTTTCAATCTGTACTGATAGAGTCTTTATCTTTGAAAATCGGTAATGATGAACGGTGATATGAAGACAAATGATATATGCCGTAGACTCAACTCGATTCTTGACTCTTGATGACAATATATAACCATTTGAACAAGTGTCATGTGGTATATCTATGGCATATAAGTTGTTTTCGATCCATCAACAAGCCCAATTCCATGTTACACATGGATGCATGCTTTGTAAAAGTATATTCTTTTTCAACGCAATCAAATGTGGTTTGTATGTGTTTGTGGGGTGGTTAGTTCTCAATTGTGCATTCCCAACGTGCAGTCAAGTGCCCCGCTGGTGAGGCACTCGCGAGATGTTGTGTAGCAAGGAAGCAGCAAATCTGGGAAGCAGTCGGGCAGCCCAGTGGCGTTTTCCACGGGTCAGGGGTCGACTAATCAAAAAGCAACAGGACGCAGTGTTGTACTGTTTGTTTTTTTTGAAAGTTTATCCAAATGACTTGATTTGTTTTTGAATTAGATATGTATATGTGCACTTATCTTGTATACATATATATATATATATATTCAGCTATCGGAACAATTCAATAAAATATTATTAAAAGAAGTCGCAGGGGCGCCTTTGTCCGACTTGGATGTATGCAAACTTGAGAAATCAAGCCGCTGCAGAGTTGCTGGATTTCCATTCTGGATTGGCTATGCTATGCTATACTCCCATAGCTCTGAACTAAATACCCTCTGGTACACTAACATAGCAAGGGAGAATCCACCTAATTATTTATTAATGGTTTCGCAGGGTTTCTCTCTAAAATATGGTGATTTTCCATTGCCATGTTAGTTTACCAGAGGGTATATCATATTAAATCAAGAAGAAGTCAGGAACAAGCTGAGTTACTCCCACAGTGGCCCATAGCCCTGTTCCCAGTCATTCCCTTAGGCGGGCAGTGATCAGGTTCCTCCTTGGGAGCCAACCTCAGCCCGGGGAAGTTGGACCACCGAGGTTTGCGGCAACACCTCGTCGGTGAAGGCATGGGTGGTCAGCTCCTTGAATTGGATGGACAGATGAATCTATTTTGAAAATGTTTAATCATAGGTAACCTATAGCCAATAATAGCTGGTTAAATGATTAATGGTTTATAATGGGGATAACAACCAACAACTATAGGGGATATACCAGCTATATATGACTATGGGTCAAGCAGTTAACCAACCAACGGATGGTGGATAAGTTCACCAACAAAACTATAGGAAAAAGAATGATTAATGATAGGGGAACCAGGGGGACTAAGGGTGAACTGACCCACTGCCATGTAGGAGCTGGTGAAGCTGGAGGCACCTGGAAGCAATTCTTAACATGAGGTGACAGTGAAAGCATATTGCTAATGTTTACCAATGGCACAACTAGTGTACCCGCCGGTTCGTTTGCTTGTTCTGCACATGAAGAGGGGGACATGTAAGGAAAACATTCAGATTGCTAAACTCCAAAATGCCAGACGTTGATCTCAATCCCAGCAGTGACAGACATGAACATGAATCTAGTTGCCAGTTGATCATTATAAACAACGCCCCTTTTCCTATTATACCGCAACATATCGCATGTGGTGCAGGTGCCAGCGGTTATTTTCTCTGTTTTTGGTTTATGGTAGTCAGTATTGATTTTGTTTGGTTGTTTTCAGGTCCATTTTATTTGCGATTCTGTCCCTTCACTGCCATTCGGCTTTTCTGGTTGGTGGTATGTTTGACATTCTTTCGATCATGGTTGGTTGGTTGACCATGGTGATTTCTCAAAATAGATCCAGTTATCATCCTGTTATCATCCAAGTCACCCAGTTATCATCCAAGAACTCTATCCAAGTCACCATTTCTGTACCCCGCCACCTTGAGAAGCCACCCAGTTATTATCCACGCCACCTTGCAAGTACTATAACTTTGGGGTTCCCAAGTCCTGCCTTGAGAAGCACCACCCGTGACGCCAGGAGTGCCAGGCAGCTTCGGTGGGCCGGGGAACCCTGGGGAACCCTGGGGGACCTCGTCGACGTTGGTTCGGGGTTCCTTGCTGATGGACAAAGTGAGGATGACCCTCCATGACTTCCAGGACACATAGAACATATACATTCATTTGGTTTTATAATTATATGTATATATATATATATATATATAATTAGACAGTCAACCCTTCACGGATGGCAGAGGGTCGTTGGTCAAGAGTATTAAACACACACAATGGCTTTCATGAGGGACGATTCAACTGGGATACCAATGCAGGTCTCGGCTCAAAGTTAGGAGAGTTCATCTTCGTTGGTTTTGTTGAGCCCAAGGCAGCCCCCCTTCAGCTCTAGCATGAGTAGATGACCAGCTGTGCAGCTGATCTACTGATTTACGTGATCAACACCGTTGTTGATCAGAGGGATAGAACGCTAGTCAACTGGTGCAAGATCCCTACCTTCAACCACACAATTCAATTTATGGTATCTTTTACAGTGGCCTTGCCGTTTTCTTCCTGGTCATTCCTTGTCTCACTATCCCAAGCTGGAATTTAGCTTGTGCTGTACCTGGGAGTCAGCAACTTGTTTATCAGCCAGATTGATTGATACTGACGTCATTGTACCTTATTGTCTATTAATTAATTGATTTATTGTATGTCATTGACTAATCGATTCGCCCAGTAAAGTTGTAAGTCTATACCACTCAGCCCAGATCACCAGACAGGATTCCGGTTAGATGATTTGTTGCCATCTTGGGTGTCTCAACTTCCATGGCTTGTTAGGTCACCGCATGATGTGATTTGGTGGTTTCTCAAAATAGAGGACCCCCCCAAATCATCCATTAATATTCATTTTGAGTAATAAACCAACCATTTTTGAGTACCCCTATTTTGAGAAACCACCATTTGGTAACATTGCGACCATGGCCACCATGTGTTGCTGCCCTTACCACGGCTACCACTCCACCGAGGTTGCCGCTCACGGAGAGGGAGTGGCAGGGCTTCCCAGGAATCGGTGAATCTCCGGAAGCTGCAGGGCCTGTAGCCATGGATTGAAGCAGCTGGGTCTATGGGTTGCGACATGGCTATGGGTCAAGCAGTTAACCAACTTAACCAACCAACTAATGGGGGATAATGACCAACAATGAAAGGAAAAATGCTGGTTAATGATAGGGAAACCAGGTGAAACTATGCATTCATTGTGGTAGAATCAATCCACAAACGTTGTTGAAATTGGAAACTTGTTTTACAGCTGCTCAACCATGTCAACCACGGCCTGCATTTTGGTTCCCTGATTCTGAAGCATCGCTTTCCATGGGGTTACGCTAGCAGCTCATGAACCGTTGAACCATTGCTTCCCCGGTGATCCTAGCAAAGAATTGTTTGAACCATTATCATTGACCACAATGATTCAGTTGTTTGTTTTTTTCTTGGGGAATGATTGTGCACTGCTAAATATTTATTGTGCTAAATATTTTGTTGCCATCACCTTCATTATTGTTGTTAAACATTTTGAATAGTATCATACTCATTATCAGTATCTCTTGTTCTTGTGATCCATTCATCATATTCTGGTTTATTGATAGTAATCATAATTTTCTACACATGTTGTTGACCAGTATTCTGAATATTCATCAGCATCAATGTCACCCCGCATTGTTTGAGTATGTTGGATTGGCGGTTTTTTTCACCATAAATTCTTTCAAATATCAATTTCACCATTCATACATCATCAGATCAACTTGTTTCATCAGTATCGTTAATCCATCATCATTTGATTGGTGGTTTCAAATTTTGTTATTTTCCCTAGTAGAAATGAGCAAATGGTCGGTTGACAAGCATATTTTTTATAGGGGTTGAAAACACCAACCAGGTATGATCATTCTGAGCCACTATAACCATATAGAACCATTATCAACCAGTGCTAACCACTAGTTCACCATGGGTTCAAACCACCAACCAGATTAATTACTTGAGTAGTGAATTGAATCAATTCATCATGTTCGGTTTGGTCGGATTGCTGTCGTGTTTTTTTTGTTTTTTCACCGCAGGTTGCACCATGCCTCGGAGTACTGGCACTTCGTCCAGACACGTGGCGCATGAAGCTCAGGGGTTAGGAAATTGTTCATGTGCGAGCGCAAGAAGTATCATGCACAGCACAATATACACTATAGTTACATTTGTAAATGGGGGTTTCTCAGAATAGGGGACCCCCAAAAATGGTTGGTCTATTCCTATAAATGATTAACAAAGGAAAATTTGGGGGTATCCCTATTTTGAGAAACCACCAAATGTACATACACATATATATATATATATGTTTGTTTATTTATATATATATATATATCTTCTTTGATATTACATGCAGAATAAATCTATCCATGTACCGTTGGGGTGTATCAAAGGGGTCACGACTGGCTGGTGATGATTGGAGGGAGCGATTGGGATGCAACAGGGTTGCAAAGACGTACCTGACAACGTCGTCAAACACAGCTCGTTGCAAGCTTGTGTCCTTGACACTGGTGCCGGAAAGTTGTTTAAGCGGTAAACAGTGTGTTGTTTAATAATCTATTTGTTTCATTTATCCTATTACTTTATTCATCGCTAATATATGTGATGATGTCATATTACTTTTTTAGTTGTTTGTTCATTCATTTATTCAAATACACGCACAGATATTGTGATCTGTTTGAGCTGCATGATTTTAGACATATGATTATACATGTGTATGCATGTATTAATCATGCGTAATCATGTATACGATTTCCTAGCGAGGACAACATTGTCTATCAAGATAATCAGATATGAATGCATATGAACCTTTGCAAATATATATATATATATACATATATTCATACATATATATATATATATTTATATTTATATTTATAGAGAGAAGAGATATGTATGTTTTTTTCTTCATTCAGGTTTGTATTTATATATATATATATTTATTTATTTATTTATTTATATATATGTATGTATGAACTGGTGTAACCCTAAAATGCATATTGTGTTCATCCAGAGTCTGAATCTTTTGTTTTTTTCCGCTGGTGGGAGACACCTCGACTGCCCCAGGAGGTCCAGTCCTACTTCAATCTGTTGATGGCAGGTCAGCTGATAGTGACGTTGGAGGATTTTCCTTGGACAACAGACACTTGACATGTGGTGAGTTGGTTCAAGGCTTTCAATATCAATGATGCGGGATGACGACCAACAATAACAGGAAATACAATGGTTCACGATGGGTGTCCATGTGAGGTTGTCATAATGAGTTTGTGCTGATGTTTATGGCAGCAACTCCAGTATGTTGGTGTTTCGCTCTCAGAACCAAAGGATCTCTATTGATTTAGGCCTAGGTTCACCTGCTGTGTGAATGTTAATGTTGTTAACGCCAATTTCTTCTGTGTTTTATGGGTGGGAGCTTACGAGCCAGAGCTACATATCCCTCATCAGCAGCTTGAAAAGATTCCGATGTGGGATGAGAGATACAGACCTCAGAAGGCTTTGCGTGCCCAACAGCTTTTCCGGCTCACAGACAGCATGGAAAGGGAAAAAAACAACTTGAGATACTTCACCAACTTCGCTAACCAATGGGGTCCCTGGCACCGCTGCACGCTGTGCATGGAGGTCGCTTGAGGAGCTTCGATTCGCCCGATCCAAAGTCATCCATGTGACGCCCGGGAGCCTGGAAGTGGCCTGCGGACAGCATGGCGGTGGGCCCTGGTAGATGCTGGAAACAGAGGAAGTCCACCAAGGATGACTACCTGGTTGATGGTGACACCATAGGCTAGACCAAGTCCATCTAAGGAAAAAGCCGGTTTTTGGGGGTCTTTTTGGTGGCTATAACCATGAGTCACGGTTAATAAGGAAGAATAAGCACGAAACTTACGGCTAAACGACCAGCTGTTGGTGGTTTCATTTACATTTGTTATTTCCCAAATGCGTTGACAAATGGCTGGCTGGTTGGTTGACAAGTATATTTTTTTCATAGACGTGATGCAACGACCAACCAGAAAAACCAAGGAGGCTGTTCTGTGTGGATCATTGACTAGTCACGGCTGCGGGTCACCCACAGTGAGTAATGACATGGGTACTTCTTGGAGTAACAAAATGCCAGCTGGATGATGACGTTGACGTTTGATGTGGGGAGACTACAACTTCTCTCAGCACATGTATGGTTATTACATTATCACACATGCTGAGATAATTTATCATATCATTATATGTCATTTCATACTATAAATATCTACACAATTCGAATGGTTCTTGTAGAATGTGTGATATTCCTGGGCTCGGGACTCTTGTGCATGAATTTGAAGATGCAGATGTTCGCAGGAGATTCATTCTACCCAAATCTATTGCACAGGTCTGTTGAAAACAGTGGTGTACCTTCAAGTTGTTGATGGTTGCCACACTGCCCCCCATTTGGTGTCAAGTGGCCAGATATTCATTGAGCGATGTCACAAGTGTTCATACACTCGAGATGAATGTGTCAGGTCATTCTCCTGCGACATCGTTTTGTTCCTTCCTAGCGTTCAGCGGACACCAGCCCTGTACGACTGCAAAAAAATAGTGAACCATTTTGATATGCATATATCATGAAATGGACTTAAGCATATCTAAACACTTTGCTTGGACATCAACTTGTTTGAATGGCAAGTGATTCACCTCTGACGGCGGCAAACACCAGACGTCGGAGCAAAATGATTGGAAGACACCAATGTTGCACACTTTCAAGTCTTCATACCATCCAGGTGCTGGATTTCCCAAACAGAAACATGTTTTGAAGAATCCGACCGCCACTCCTGCAACATTTGAGAGCTGAAGAATCAGTGATGTGTAATGCTCAAAAGGCTGGAAAGGGAAATATCCCAAAAGTCACGTACCAGCATTTATCACTATACCCCAACAGTTAATCATGGTTTACCACCATGATTTGTTCGCAGGGCCATCACACAGGGTACCCCGGGTTCCTCAAGGTATCCCTTCAGCTTTTTGAGCGAAGGCTTAGCCTCGATGGCAGGGGTACCCCTAAATCATCGCATTTATATGAAAGCATTTTTATCAAACCAACCACAACAGCTGGGGGTCCCCAAGCTGGCTTACGAAGCCACCGGCTGAACAGGGGAAGTCATGAAGAATCCATCCTAAACTGCCTGATGGTTTCTAACATGTTTTATTCTCCCTAGCAACTATTAGATGACTCTGGTTGACTATTGATGACTGGTTGGATGACCAAATGGTTGGTTGATTGGTTGATGTCTATTGATGACTGGTTGAAACTACCAATCAGTTTGGCCTTGACCTCTCCGCCTTCGCATCGCCATGACCACGTCCCTGCCAATTCTGGCGGTCTCTGGCAATGTCCTCGCAGAGCTTCTGTTGCCTGCGGCTGCCAGCGAATCACTGAGCCGCTGGGCACATGCCTTGTTGGTTCAGCGTGGGGCCAACGCACGGCTTGTCACAGGTCAGAGATGGTTAATCAGGGTTAACCAGGGTTAGGGGTGTCAGTGGTGAATGCATTTTGTTGGGAAGTTAATATGCATACATTTATGTATTTATAAAGATCCATGCATTTTTCGTCTATTTCCTGAAGGATTACTAGCTATGCTTGTCGATGTGTTTTGTTGCAAGGCATGGGCCGTAGAATGGCTACTCAGTGTGAGCAGTGCATAACTATTTGTTAACAATCGTTTCCTTGCTTTGTTGTAAAGGATAGACCCACCATTCCTTGATTGGTGTCTTAATTTTGCTGGTGGCTCACCAACCATCATCAGGAAGCCAATTTTGATGGCAACACAGTGAGAATCTCAATCTGCACCTACCAAACATGGTGCTTTCACAGTGGTGTGTAAACTCTTGGATGTAAAGCTGCCTCCGTGGTAGCCACAGCATGTGTTGACATCTCATAATTTGTTCCAGGTGTTTACATCTCTAAAAACAGTTTTTGACCTGTCTAAAAACACCTATCTAAAAAACCTGTGGACCTAAACGTCTCTCAGCAAACTGTTGCTGTTGTCGTTGGTTGATGAAGTCCGCTGTTGATGTTGTTCGTGGTTGATCCATGTTGATCCAACACGCGACACGTTTCTGTCTCGAAATGCATAGTTGCTCACGGTGCTTCCTCGATGAAGAATGTGCAGTGAGTGGTTAGTGGGGCTTAGGCTTAGATTTACAAGAATCGCCTCTACGTGGAGTTCTGCTTGGGAAACCGAACAAATGAGCAAGGCAAGCTTCAATGGGTATATCTATCATCTACAACAGCTGGATTTTCCGCGCAACCCGCATGCAATGTTTCTTTGCAATGTGGCCAGTTTTGGGGAGGCTAGTTCACACCAAAGTTGTTCCTATGATTGCTCAGAACTGAGAAGAAACCCTCAGTTGCAGTAAGCAGAACACATTTGGTTGTTGTCGTAGAGGTGCAAACCCATTCCCCTTGGCATATCATGTGTTTGTGCATGTTTTTGACTGTCCATCTATCTACTCATCTATGTATATAATATGTATTTGCATAAAACTGAGTCAAATGTGTATGTGGCTGTGGGTCAAAACCCTTAAACCCTTAGTCCCCCTGGTTGTATCATTAGCCAGCTCGTTTTCCCCATGAACTTGTTGGTGATTATTCCCCTTGAGTTGGTCAACTGCTTGACCACGCCATGTAAGCGTAAAGATCTGAATACAAAGATGACAGATGAAGTAGAGTAGCTACCCTTCGGTAAACTAACATAGCAATGGAAAATATGGAAAATCACCATGTTTCTAAGGAAACCCTTGGAAACCAGCCATAAATGATGGATTATCCATTGCTATGTTAGCTAATTCACAACCAAATACTAGATAAATAATGGAATCCAGATGTTTCCACCTATCATTCTGATATCAGATGTTAGATATAACTCTAATTAAATGGCTTATTTTGCTCAACTGATAACCAGGGAGGCCCACCTTGTAACAACACGAATCGTTGCAGGGGCCCCCCGTGCCAAGGCGAGTGGGTGAAGACGGAGCTCCAGACCAGGTCCCGTGCCGAACAAACAATCCAACACAAGCTGCACCCCACCGGCGTTCTCACATCCACGAGCTGCGCTGCGTAGCCCTGTAATGGGTATATTAACCAACCAAATCATAGGGAAAACAATGGTTAATGATAGGGGAACCAGGGGTACAGGGTTTTGACCCACAGCCATTTATGAACATTTATCATGATTCATCCAAGCTATAGACATATACAAAGTATATGTTTATGTCAATATATTCTTAATTGGTATATACTAGTATATAGATTGTTTCAATGATCTGTAGTTTCCATACTTTTGGTTTACTGTTCATATGCAGATTATTTGCTATTCGTGTATGTTGTATTGACTGATGATTCAAATGTATTGTTATTTGCAGTTCATATGTTGTTGAGCTACTATTTATAGACCGCACTATTTATTATGTATTAATTACATTTTTTTTACGTTTGTTCCCCTTCATAGACGTTTCATTTAGTCTTTATGTACTATCTACTCCTCACATAAGGTCTATTTATTATGCATATACCTGTTTATTACTGTGAATTGATGGCCCATCAATTGGGACAGCACAAATCGAGAAGTGCTCACGCCAGGTCACTTCACTACACGATGGATGTCGTCAACCGCGGGACTTGGTTCGAATGGATTTGCGGCCAATAGGGCCCTTGAGCATTACATACATGCAAAAAGCAAGCTGTACAACCTTGGGTGTGTACAAGTGGTTGCGTAACCCCACACGGGATTGGAACTTAGAGTGTTCAACCCCCAAGTTCACTTTACTGAACTTTCCATATTGGTAGCGGAGCCAAAGTGCTCCTGCTCCGTCGCTGTGCTGTGCCATGCCGGCCGAAGCTTCTGGATCCACTGATCATGACCCCGTCATAAAGGACAATGTGATTCCAAAGTTCGACAACACGACAGCTGGATACAAAGAATGGAGAAAACGAATCCAACTGTATGCGAGACGGATGCTTATCCAGAAGCGCGGTGCTGAGATCGGGATTTCTGTGCTCTCAACACTTAGTGGTGCAAGCTGGCGACAATGTGAGGATTTGGAGGTGAAGGACCTAGAGAAAGATGATGGATTGAAATACATTCTGGCAAGACTTGATTCACAGTGGAAGTATGATGAGAAGATCGAAATGCCGGAAGCCTTTGAAAAGTACTTCTACAAGACCACGCGAGCGACTGGACAGACATTGCTGGAGTATGTCACTGAAGCGAGTCAGAATTTGAGAGAATTGAAGAAATACAAGGTGGAGCTCCCCGACGAAGTTGCTGGTTGGTTGCTGATGAGACGAGCTGGACTGACGAAGGAGCAGACACAACTCATCCAGACGACTGTGGGAACTTCGACGACGGTGAGTGCTGTGGAAAAGGCACTCTATCTGACTCTGGGACAAGACCACAAACTTCATCTGTCCAGACAACTCCTGAAGAGCCCAATGCGACGATGGAGACCGAACTCCAATGTTCACTTTGCTGGTGATGACCCGGACTACGATGGTGGTGACTATGGCTGGGGCTATGAGAATGAAGAGGCCTATTGGGAGTATGGGAATGACGAAGTTGAATGGGATGAGGAAACAGGCTACTGGGAAGCTGATGACTGGGATGCTGATGCTGCTTACTATGATGGTGTCGATGCCGCTGAAGACCCTCCTGAAGGTTCCACCGTGTTTGACACTGAGGAGTTTGACAGGGTCTATGCGAGCTACACCGATGCTAAGCGGCAGTTGAATCAACTGCGAGTCAGTCGTGGCTTCTATCCCCTGGTGGCAGTGGCGGATCCTCAGCAGCTTCAGATGCCGTACTCTCCCAGTCAATCCCCATCCAGGCAGGGTTCAGCAAAGGACAAAGGCAAGAACAAGGGCAAGGGCAAAACCAAGGCCAAGAAGGTGATCAAGGGCAACCCAAGCACTGGGTACCAAGGTAAAGGATCCCTGAGGGATCGAGCCAAAACGGTCCTCAGTGGTCAGTGTGCAAGATGTGGTCAGTTTGGCCACGCTGCTGCCGTTTGCCCCAACAAGCCTCCCGGTTCGAGTACTGGTTCCCCTTCCAAGAAGCGAACTATCGACCTCACCGATGATGGCAACTTTGTTGGTATGGCTGCCCCTGTCATCAATGACCCAAGTGGATGGATCACCATGGAGCCCGATGCCTGCATCCAAGATGGTGGCGCTAGCACCTTCCTTGCTGGTTCAGAGTACGTGCTGCGTTACATCAAATGGTTGGAGTTGATTGGTTTCGATGTGAAGACTTTGAAGTTCAAGAGATGCAACAAAAGTTTCAAGTTTGGTGGTGATGGTGAATGTGTATGTCACTGGATGGTTCAACTCCCCGCTCGCCTTGGTGGCAAAGTTGGCAGGTTGCAATGCTATGTGATCTTTGGTGCCACTCCCATGCTGCTAGGACGACCCATTCTCGAGATGCTCAACGCCATTGTGGATTTTGGGCAGAAACGCATGAGCATCATGAACGGAGAGTGGGAGGACATCAAGCGGGGCAAGGGTGGTGCTATGTTGTTGAAACTGGCTGATGGAGTTCAACATGGTGATGAGCTACGCGACATTGAGTTTGATCTGATCAGCGAAGAGGACAACCATGATGAATCGGAACCCCTCGATCACTTCATCAAGGACCTCAAGGCTGAGAAGAGATATGATGAATTGTCTGCGGTGGTTCAACCATTTCTTCCTGGAGCCGTTTCCAACATCACGGACCCCGAGAACGCTTCTGACAACAATGCGGCGATCCTCCATGAGTCTGAGGTTCAAGCCATCAACGATGCATTGCTGCAAAAGTTGAACAACATGTGCTCACAACAAGCCGCGGAAGTTCACAATCAAGTGGCTGTTCAGGTGCACATGGCACGAGATGGCGTTCACCCCAAGAAGAAGCTCATTTGGGAGGTCTATGTGGGTCGTGGTCGCATCTCCGAAGAAGCTACGAAGATGGGTGCCCGTGTTGAGCGCTTTGGCTACAACGAGGGCTGGGACTTCTCCAAAAGCAGCCACCGAAAGATCTTTCTGCAGAAGATCGACGTGGATGACCCCGACGAGATCTTCATGTCCCCCAGATGCACCCTTTGGAGCCCCATGCAAAACATCAACGTGAAGACAGAGGATGATGCCCATGACCTCCAAGTTCTTCGGGAAATCGACCACGGCACGCACTTGACCATGTGCCGCAAAGCCTATTGGAAGCAGGTTCGTCGTGGGAAACATGCTCACATCGAACATCCCGCTCCAAGCAAGGCATGGAACACCAAAGCCTGGTGCAACCTTCCAGGTTATCAGCTGTCTTTGATCAGTGTGAGTATGGTGCCACCACGATCAATGATGACGGCCTGGAGGAATCCATCAAGAAGACCACCGCCGTCCGAACCACCAAGGAATCAATGGCCAACCGTATGTGTCGAAGATGCAGTGGATGTCACACCCATTGCAAGCTTGAAGGTTCTATGCCCGGAGGTGGAAGCCGATGCCGTGAAGCGGAAAACTATGGTCCCACTTTGGCAAGGCACTTTGCACGTTCCATGATGGACAATGAGGACGTGACTGACCAGATCTATGTGACTGACGATGCCGAGACTGGAGTACTTCGTCAGCTGGCTACGGTTCATGGATCACATGCTGCTCGAGTTGCTCATCGACTACATCGCAATCTCCGGCACCCTCGCAAGGAAGTTCTTTTGAAGCTCCTCGAGGGAAAGCAGGTCAGTGACAAAGTGCGGCAGGCCATTGAGGATCTCAAGTGTCCCCACTGCCAGAACTATGGCATCAAGAAGGGCACTGCACCGGCAAATGCCGAACGGGCCACCACTTTCAATGAATGTGTTCAAGCTGATGTTCTCTGGATTGACCTCTCCGACAAGAAGCGAGTTGCAGTCCTTTCGATGATTGATGAGTGCACTCGCTACATGTCTGCAAGGGTGATCTCAGATGAGAAAGGCATCACACTGCAAAAGGCCATCGAGAGAGCTTGGATTCGCTTTCACGGACCTATGGCCAAGTTGAAGGTTGATGAGGCCACTGGCTGGGGATCTGATCAGGTTGCTGCGTGGGCAGAAAGCCATGACATTGAGCTGAAGATCTCTCCTGGGCAAGTTCATACACGAACCAGTTTGGTTGAAAGGCGACACCAATTGCTACGTCGATCTGTCCAGATCTTCATGGATGAGAATTCCGAGACTGGCTTCGAAGGTGTGAAGAATGCATTGATTTGGGTGATTCCCTCTTTGAACTCTCATACCTTCGTGAATGGATTCACACCAACGCAATTGGCTCTTGGTCGTCAACCCAATCTTCCAGGACTTCTGTCAGATGACAGAACGAAGCCTCAGCAGCTCTTTGAACAGCAGCACCTTCGAGATCTCTTGGACAACCAGGCCAAGGCCCAACAGGCATGTTCCAAAGCTGATGTTGATGTCAAGCTTCGAAGAGCCTTTCTTCGACAATTCCGTGGCCAAGAATTTGATTTGGTTGCTGGAGAAAGATGCTTGTACTGGCGTGAAACCACTGACAAGTTCCATACGATCAAGTGGAAAGGACCAGCTGTGGTTGTTGCAGTCCAGCGAGATCCTGACACCAACAACGTTGACACGTACTGGCTGGCTCATGGCACCGTTCTTCTCCGAGCTGGAAAGCAGCATGTCAAACGCCTTCTGGATTCTGAAGGCAAGATGTTCTCTCCTGAGGATGCCATGCGAGCAGTCAGACAACGCAGAGTGGTCAGGATGATCGATCTCAATCGGGCCAACCGACACAGCTTAGATGAATTGGACCCTGAAGATGAAGAGATGGAACTGGATGAGGACTCTCAAGCTCGCCAATCTGGTCAGCAAGATGGTGTTCCACTTCGTCTCCAACAGCGAGAAGACCCACCATCAGGTCCCATCCAGGAACCCCTCGATCATGATGATGACGACATCTTTCAGGATCCACCATTTGAAGATGCCCATGAAGATGACCTCCACGAAGATCGTGAAGAACAACAACCACCGACTACCACAACTACAACAACAACCAACATACAAACGACAACTGAAACAACCACACCTCAGCAAGCAACAAACACTCTACCACCACTCCATGATGATCAACTACCACCGGTGCCTGAGGACGATGAGGATTTGGACTTACATCCTCCCGTCCAGAGCCCATTTGAGCAACATCCAGAAGCACAACTGCCTGAGGAATTTGTCGCCCCTGAGGGTGAATCATTCGCTCAACGACGAAGAAGAGTTGCTCAGCAAGAAACAGTATGGCTCAGGGCAAGCAATCCTGAGGCAAAACGTCCTCAAGAAACAGGTGATGTACCGGACTCCAAGAAGACCAGAGTGGATTTCATGGACTTTGGATTTCAGTCCCTGGTCAATGAACATGGAGTGTTCCCCACCGAGATGTTGCCGGAGGGATGGACTTTTGACCCAAAGGCCAACACCTTCGAGTTGGGTGAAACCGAAGACTTCTGGTCAGTGGAAGATGGTTTTCTGGTTCGAAATCATGTTTTGGGACGAACTACATCCTGGAGACCCACAGCTGAATCCATTGGATCCATGCCTTTGAAGATGTCTTGGCTTCAACCTCAGAAAATCTCAGTTCGAGATGACTCACGGTTGATGATGGTGGACTCAGTCAGTGCCGATGAGCGACAGATTGGATATGGTGAGTCATGCGGCAAAACCCTCTTTCCTTTGAAAAGGGAGTTCGCTCAGAAGCTCAACATGCCCCACCACAACATGGCCAAGAAGATGAAGAAGGTCAAGTCCAATGGAGACGTGGAAGACCAAGCATGGATCGCAGTGACCAGGATGATCAAGAAAAAGAAGGAGAACAATGAGGCCGATCTCAGGGAGTCCAAGATGAAGCTCGAAGATCGTCTCACGTTCTTGACTGCCAAGAAGGCTGAGCTCCAGTCAATCTTTGAGAATGGAGTTTGGGAACTGGAGTTGGAGCCCGAAAAAGCTGAAGCTGGCAGAGTGCTCAAGGCTCGTTTTGTTCTGAAGTGGGCTGATGATGGCAAAGGTGGCACCAAGGCAAAGGCTCGACTAGTATTTCAAGGCTTTGCCGACCCTGACCTGTTGTCTGGCAAGCTGGAGACAAGTTCACCCACTTTGAGTCGCGCATCCAGGCAAGTTCTTCTCGCCATTGGAACCTTGTCCAAATGGGAGTTCCTTTGTGCAGATGTGGCAACAGCCTTTCTTCAAGGTGATCGCCAAGAACGAGCTCTTTGGTGCCGACTTCCTCGAGATGCCTGTGAATGTCTCAATGTGCCACATGGTAGCCTCATGCGACTGCTGAAGCCCATCTATGGTCAAGCCGACGCCCCACTTCAGTGGTTCAAGGTAGCCCGTCGACGACTACAAGAATGCGGCTACAAGCCCCATCCTTTGAGGACAGCTGCCTGTTTTTGAAGTTCAATGAGGTGAACAAACTATGCAGCATGGTAGGCGTTCATGTCGACGATCTCATCATCAGTGGGGATCCCAACGATGAGTGCTATGTGAAGGCCAAAGGCGAACTTCAGTCCAAGTTCAACTTCAAGCACTGGACCCACATCGATGAGAGGGACAAGTTGGACTTCTGTGGATGTTCACTCCAGAAGACTGCCTTCGGCTACCAGCTTGGACAGCCTGAGTACTTTACCAAAATCAAGCCCATCACTGTGGATCCCAAGAAGAAGGGAACCGATCAAGCCACACAGAAAGAGACCTCAGCTCTTCGTGCTGTACTTGGAGCTCTCCAATGGCCGAGCACTCAAACGAATCCAGCACTTGGTGCAACCGTTTCATTGCTGAGTGGCGATATCACATCAGCAACAACTGACACCTTGAGGGACGCAAACAAAGCCCTCCGGTTTGCCAAGCAAAACAGTGATGCTGGACTTCAGTTTCGACCAATGGGTGAGATCTCAGACATGGTCTTGGTGGCTATGAGCGATGCTTCCTGGGGGATTCGTCGTGAAGGGCATAGTCAAGGTGGCTACATGGTGGTGTTGGCTCCCAAAGAAATCCTGCAAGGAGAAGCCACATCATACATCATCTTGGACTGGCGAAGCTTTCGACTGCCTCGAGTTTCTCGGAGCTCACTCAATGCGGAGTCGCAGGCTTGTGCAGCAGCCATGGATAGCTTGGAGTACCTGAGAACACTTCTCCAGGGTTGCCTGCATTCAGGCTATGAGCTCAAATGTCCAGGTGATTGGGTGATCAAGGAGACTGCCTTGGTGGTGGATGCCAAAGCCCTGTACGACTCAATTCGTGCAGAAGTCCCTCAGCTCACTGGAGACAAAAGAACAAAGATCGAAGTGATGATCATCAAAGAGAGGATGGCCGAATGCCAAACATCTTTGAGATGGGTGTCAAGCGAGGCTCAGTATGCAGATGGCATGACCAAGCCACAAGCTCGCCAGCTTCTGATCGATCGAATGAGAACCCATCAATTTTGTCTTCAAGCAGATCAGGACTTTGTTGCATCCAAGAAGAAAACGATTCAGCAGCGAATGGCAAACGCCAGGAAGTTTGCAATCTCCAAGCCGAAGAAGATGAACAACCTCGCCTACATGATCTTTGCGTCTCAAATTCTCCCGTTGGAAGCCCACAGTGCGGAGAACATCGAGACCATCAATTGGTTCAACATCTTCATCCTGCTTTGTGTGACCTTGATCACTATCTGCTGTTCCACATGGATGTGCTTGAGTATGTCAACACGGTCCTTGCTGAAGAGGGCAATTACAACTCGACTCACCTTCCATCAGGAAAGGATCATGGTCGCAGCTCTTTGGCTGTATGATGAAGGTATGATGTTGTGGAACTTTGCCCACACATACCCACGCTATCGCGAAGAACGTAGATCCTATGAGGAGGTGGAAATCCAATGTGATCTATGGCATGACCCCATGGTGGATGATGCAGATGCACAATGTGACATGGTGACTATGCAAATGATTGAAGAAGCACGGCATGAGCTCTATCAACAAGGATGCTACATCGAAGAGATGCAGACCAAACACCAGAACACCATTGAGGCGTTCGAGTCGGCTCTTCAAGTGGCGAAGGACACTTCCTATGAGAACCGCTTTCGCGAGGCCGAGAAGGAAATCAATGACTGTAGACTGTTGATGGAGGAGGATCGTCAAGCGATGAATGACATGGAACAGCTACACAATCATGAACTGGCACTATATGATGAAGTATATGTACCAAGAGGATATGGTGCCCAGCGAACACGTCGCTTCTGTCTCTTTGATGACTGTGATGCTTTGGACGACCATGAACCAATTTCGGTCCAAAGATGTGAACACTGTGTGCGGAGACATGCTACTGAAATGGCTGAGACGAGTCCATGGGAACTCGGACTGCGATGATGTTAGCTACTACATATGCGGCTTTGGGTGCTGTCTATGAGATAGTTTTTGCCCTGACGGCCAAACCTTTCCTTTTCCCCAATGTGAATTGATGGCCCATCAATTGGGACAGCACAAATCGAGAAGTGCTCACGCCAGGTCACTTCACTACACGATGGATGTCGTCAACCGCGGGACTTGGTTCGAATGGATTTGCGGCCAATAGGGCCCTTGAGCATTACATACATGCAAAAAGCAAGCTGTACAACCTTGGGTGTGTACAAGTGGTTGCGTAACCCCACACGGGATTGGAACTTAGAGTGTTCAACCCCCAAGTTCACTTTACTGAACTTTCCATAATTACCTATTTGCTATTCGAAGAGGTTGTACTGTGAAGTCACATGAAGTGATGAAACATATATCTATAGTCAACAGCTGTTGTATACTTACATATTAGTGTGTATATATATATATTTATATTTACATGTATTTGCATATACATGCAGATATACCGATGTATGTCTTGCATTTTGTGCTCTGTATATGTCTATTTTTTTTTTAAAATCATTCTTTGATTTTTGACATAGATAGATAGATAGATAGATAGATAGATAGATACATAGATAGATAGATAGATAGATAGATACATACATACATACATACATACATACATACATACATACATACATACATACATACATACATACATACATACATACATACATACATACATACAT
>VSDK01021580.1:150985-166883 GCA_009767595.1 Symbiodinium kawagutii
CCGCTCTTTATCGCCATCTATTGATCACTATGATTAAGCAATATTAGACTATCAGATAGGTCATTTCTGACAACCACTGTTTGCTATGACCACTTTATTCAGATGGACTATCAATATTATGATTATTATTGATGTTCGTGATTTTGAGTGTCAGATTGTTATCATATTATAATATATTGACTATTTGAATTATCGTAACCACAATTCAGGCTAATGTCAAATTATCAGGATTGCCACTGACCATCATTAGCCAGAAACTATTCACTATCACTATTATTATATATATATATACCACTATTAACTGTTACCACTCACTGATTGATAATCAACCACTCTATTAATGTATCAACCACTATTGATGTTCAAAATAGTAATCCAGTCACAAAAATAGTAGCCACTATTAACTGTCAACCAATATTAATCACAATTGTTGAATGTAGTGACCATTTGTTTAACCACTATCAACCACTATTAACCATTATCAACCACTATTAATATAGAACTATCAACCACAATTGGTGATAGTGGTCAACAGTGAACCATAATATCAATCACGATCAACCATGGTCAACATTGATGCCTATTAAAAATAGTAACCACATGTAACCCCTATCAATTGGTCAGCCACTCTCTCTAATAGTTCTATTAACTAGCGGTCATTAATTAACTAGTGGTCTATTATCAACCATTGTGGTTTAACAATAGTACTATTAACTATCAACCATAGTCAATCAACCACTCTCTATCGCAGTCACTGCGAGGTGGTTCAAAGCTTGCTCCAGGCCTGGCCGCGAGTCCAGTCACGGCTCCTGTAGCGGACTTCGATGCCGTCGCGTTCATTCGCACATGTGAACTTGATATTTTTAAGTATTGATTATTAAGCATATTAATTAGTGTATTTTTAATTAGATTTGCTTATCAAGCTCGATAATTGAAGGATTTAGTATATTAATTATTAAGTATTGATTACTAAGATAAATTATCTACTCAATGTTTGATTAGAAAGACATATGTATATATATATATATATCTATATTTATATATATAAAGAGAGCTGGGGACTGTGGGAGTGCGGTTTTTAAAGTTTTAGATTGATATGTATCATGCTGATAAAAGTTTCAATTTCACGTGAGATGTTGAAAGTGTTCATTCAATGAAAAGAATTGCTCTTTTTTTGCATTAAGCAATTCAACGACATTTGCTATGTGATTGGAAAACAGTTCCCATGAAAAATGATCTTTTTTTACCCCTAGTTAATGGGATATGTTTGCACCTTCTTGTGAAAAGACAGGCTAAGAAACGCCTTGCTTTCTGAAGAAAACATGGCCCTTTTTCATTATGACGTATTCAATTATATTGTATTAAGGCCCATTTAATCATACCCTATATCGGCAAGCTTGAAAATGCAATATTATGGCCCATGTAATTTTACACTATTCACGAACATATATATAATTAACACATTTATCTAACTATGTTTGATTTCACACCAGAGTATTTATTTATGTCTTTTTTCATCATAGCACATCAGGGCCTATTAAAGCATATTATCCCATTCCAACACATTTAATCATACAACATTATGTCCTATTCATTGTTACCCTATGTAGATGAATTTCCTTATAATGCCCATATAGATTGTTTGAATTATAACAGGCAAGGACATAACCAGATACAGCATCATTCGATGGACCATATTTGGTTGTCACCATGATGCGTTCATGGAGCCTGCCGTTGCTGAGGTTGATGAGGATGATGACCAGTCTGAGTGATCCTGTATCAGTGAAATGGGATCTGAGAGCATTCTCAACCGCATTGAGAGTGAAGCTGCCCGCATTAGTGAAAAGCTCAGCTTCCTGAACGGGGAAGGCCTAAACCAAAACTGGAACATCTACTTAGTGACGAGGATTTTTCAGTTGTGTGTTTCAGCACATTTCGAGACTTCACATATCTATGGGTCAAAAGTTGGTATCCTGGTGTAAAAATCCCCTCAAAAAATGAGCCGATATTTAGTTGGTCCCCGTCCCGCAGACATGTCACCACTACTGGTTGGTTGCTGGCCAATGAGTCTTATGCATCAGGTTTTTGCTTGATTTCTATTGGTTGGTTCTATTGCTGATTAGCACTTGTATGGCGAATGATGGCCCATGCTACACTGGTCCACAGAAAGCAGTCGAAATGCTGAGGAAGAAAACATTAGCCCTGGTGCAGGCACATTTTTGGAAGGGAGGGGTTTGTTGTGAGCTTACTTATAGAAATTGCCTTTTCTTAAATCAGGTACCTTGATGTAATATGTTTAAACATTGTAAGGTGGTGTATTAAATGGCTGTGTAGTAATTGGTTTTGGAGATGAAAATTGGTAATGACTCAGCTTCCTGTGTTCATGGAATTAATGAGCCCTTGTGCAGCCTGTGTATTTCCAGTATGTTCAACATATTATGTAATATGTGCATAGGTTTTATTGCGCTGCTTGGATACAGTCATAAATGGATTTATGAGCTGTTCAAGTAAGCTCAGGTGAGAGTCTTATTGTGTACTAGCCAGCATCTATTAGGTAATACTACATGCGTTACTTGTAGTATTGCTTTGTTAGGGGATGAATGGATGTTGTTTAAACAAATTGGGGTAATTAGATGAGCCTTCCTCTATAATATATTGCTTTTGATACGCACAGTACAGGTGCTATTTAGAGTATATTGTCTTCAGAAAGCTGAGGCAGCTATTTAAGTTTCCCTTTATCGAGGGTACAGTTCCAATTTGGATTTTAATTTCTGCATACTGAATTGGAAGCCATTGGCTTGACATTGCCTTTTCACTTTCTATTTTAGGTTTATTATTCACTAGGATTGCAATATTTTTGTTATTGTACACATAGTGTTAAGATGTAAAATGACGTAGTTATTTAGATGCATGTAGGCTATTACCTCAATCTGACTATCGCTCCCAAAGGACTTCTGAACATAATTCACAATAACTATAGCAACCAACCACTATTACAATTTACTCAGGGCTAAAGTATTAACACCTTAGCCAACATATTCCAATGAACTATAAGTAGCAAACAGGTAAATGGCTACAAGCCACCATAGGCAATTATAACATTTTCTCTTGCCATTAAAGAGGCATGTGTTTGAACTGTGAAAGCCCATGACAATATATGTCCCAAAGAATCAATACAAGAAATGATGAGTACCAGTGCAGCCTTGCTAGGTTATATGGAGCCAATAGCCTCCTCCCTACAATTGACATATCTACATGATAAGTATGTAATTTCTAGGTCGGTTTTATGGAACTAACATTATCATTTGGATTTCAATCAACACTATACAATGATCAGGTGTGAACCACTGATAGTGAAGGTACATAGCTTTAAGTCAACATAAATGGCCATGAAACTAAAGATAGCTATAGTAACTACAGCATCAGTAGCTATCCAAATAAATTTGAACCAAACATTTTGATACCATCAATGCCAAAATACTAAGGCCTCATCCAAAAGGACAGATTTGATCTTGATGCATGACTCTGGTTGTATTGAACTATGGTTGCTATGTTTTGTTGACTGTGGATTTAATGGTGAGTCTGTCAAATTGTGATTGCTAAGGTTACTTATGATCGGTAAAGTATATCTATGTGAAATAAATACCTGATTGTTCATGGCTTACTATGGCTTTTCTGAAGGTAAGAGCCCCTCCGTATTAATTATCTACTGCCCTTGAATATGGCTCCTCATTATTGGGATGATCCTTCAATATTGATTATGTATGGCCCTTAGATATAAACTCTTAACTTGGGAACATTTTCTAATATCAATTATTGTATTTTTGGGTCAAAATACGCAAAGCCTGTGTGGATCAACGCCATGTTGAGACTAAGCAGCAAAATATTGTTTGGTTTCTCTTGCTTTTCTCGAAATTATCATCTTTCAGGATTAATTTGGATTAATCTGGATTATCCTGAGGCCACCGCAAAACCAAAAAACAAAAAAAACAAAAAAACAAGAAAACCAATGTTTTGGAGACTAGTCTGAAAATAGCCCTGATCCAAGTAGTCCTGAAAACATTGGTTTGTTTGTTTTTGTTTTTTGTTTTTTCTTGTTTTTTTGGTTCTTTTGTTTTTTTGGTTTTGTGGTGGCCTCAGGATTAATCCAGATTAATCCAGATTAATCCAGATTAATCCAGATGCATAAAGACAAAGAAACAAAAGATCATTTTGGGCAAGTATCAGGTGGCATCAAATAACTATTAAATACTTGATTGTTTACATGGGCTCTTGTGAGGGCAAAAGCCAGATAACCATCGTATGAATATAAATGATTCTGTAGTGTTTTCTCTTCAAACAAGGCGCACAACAAACCTTTGCTTCTCCGATGCGCCGGCTAGCGGATACGCGCAGCATCCAGTGGAGAGGCAACACCGACTTGGCAATTCATATAAGTATCTAGTATTCGGGTGGACGTGTCGGTTTTCCAATTTATAGGATACCTTCATGACGGAGAGGGTAAGACCCAGTTGTGACAGTTTGTTTTGTCAGCGTTGCCTCTCCTGGATCTTTTCCCCGCCGGCAGTGCAGTGGTGCAAAATGCTTTTCTTGACGACATCGAGGGGGCTGTCGGTTCGTTGTCGGGGGGGTTCAGGGATTTCTTTGTCTTTGTGCATGATGATCATCAGCAGCACCGTCGTGGGTTGAGGCTTGACTTTACCAGGGTCAAAGATCAGCCACTACATTGGGGAGTTGTACATTTGTTTTTACTTACCCCCCATGATCTAAGAAGTGGAATGGCGATGTCATAATCTAAACTTGAAGCTGTGACTTTAACAGTTGGGGGTTTTAGATCCGTTCATTCCTAGCTTCGATGCTCTAAGGCACATCTTGAATGGTTGCACTAGCTGCATGTGAAAGCAATCAAGTTGTTTCGCACGTTTGCTCTTTGCCCAATACTTTTCAAACTCGCGATGGCGACAGCACTTTCACTTGATTCAAACAGATGATATGTTTTTTAAAGTAGACATGTTTATTGCCACTTGCGTATCTCAAGTGTCTGATGATAAACAACATTGCAAAATAGATAAACAATTTGCTGGTAAACAAATCAGACAAAAAAATGACAAATGTTACTAGATCATGTTTGTTGCCATGAAATGACTGCTTGATCTGCTTGTCTCATGATCTACGTGTTGAGCGTGAAACGTCGCCACTGGCTCGTTTTATCCAGATGAAATTTTTGTTTTTTTTTGTTTTTTTGGTTTTTTGGTTTTTTGGTTTGTTCTATTTGTTAAGTATGGTTTTGTTTATTTGTCTTCAAATATCTTGCATTTTGTGGTCTTTTAAATTCTTGGATTGTGGTTTTATTACATTTTTGTGCACTCCCACGGTCCCCTGTTCTGTATATAAGCATATATTGGAAACACATGCTCGAATAGATATAATCAATTATACTTGAATACCGTTCTAGTGTAGTTTAGCCCAGAATTGAAAGAACTAGTATACTTTTCAATACGTTGACCATGTGTGAAGCTATGGATCAATATTGGGTTCTAGTATCCATCAGCTTTGTATTGGTCAATATCGATATGGCTGCAGCATTCACAAAATAGTTAGTGTTTAACGCACTTTTGAACCAAGGTGACCTCACATAGATTGTTAAATGGCTGACTCCTGGATTCAACAACGAAATCATCGAAATGCTGGGATTGTGTGTTGCGAGGGAAGTTCACTGGAGGGTCATTGAAACGATCAGATGGTTCTTGTTCCGGGGTGGATGATGGATAACATGATTCGTGAATGTAAACTCTTGTCAGGGATTTACCAAAAGCCACAGGCAAGAGACAATATGAACAAAACCCAATCTAGGTACATTGACACTGGCAGGGATCTCAAACCATAAACTGCCAGTTGGGGTGTGACACTATGACGGGAAACATCAGAAATGTCGTTGGCCACCATTGAGCCAGATACAGCAGATGCATAGTGGCAGTCAAGGACTACCAATCTTTGGCAATTATGCTAGATCAATGTCATTACATACCAATCATGTGGTAGTTTTGATTGTTGAATTTGTTTTCATCGTTTTTTTTTCATCGCGTCCACTTGTTGGGTTGGTTGTTTCCATGGTCACTTTGGTTAGGTATCCTGTAAAGAATTACCTCCAGTATCTTTAGCTATTGGACATCACCCAATATCACTACCATAGAATACCACGAGTCACTATTCGAACCTCTAGTATCATTAAAGATGTGTATTGTACTTGATGATGATGATGATGATGATGATCGTGATGATGATGATGATGATGATGATGATGAATCTTACCATGATAATTTGCCACGATTATACATCCCTACAAATCCTCTAGTTCACCATGATCAGCCCCTATAAGCACCTATAAACACTAGAAAGTCATTGGACATCCTATAGATCACCAAGGTTAACCATGAAATTCCTAACCTTCCCCACGATTCACCGCCCGAAAGGGCCGCCTTTCCATTCTCAGCACGTAGGCCATGGCGTCCCCGGACACTCCGCAGCTCACTCCGCTGTGGTTCGCCGCGGCACACGGCCATTTGGACAGGGCGTGGATCATCGGGGCACGTGCTTAACGGATGATTGGGTGGATGGGTTGATACATAGAATGACAGGAAAGTTAGATTGATAGATTGATAGATAGATAGGTTGATAGATATGTAAATTAGATTGGTAGATATGTAGATAAGATTGATAGATATGTCACTTGGATAGGTGCTACGCTTTGCAACCAGTCGCATGGTCTTTGAGTCCAGGTTCAGATGTGTCCATCAACCCATTCACCTTGATGAACATGTCTGAACAAGACTGCTGCAACGGAACCCACGTTCAGATGTGAAACCCTAAAGATGGACAGTTCCGGTGTTGCATCACGTGTTCAGGGGAAATCTTGGGCGGAAGGGATTTGCAAGGTGCGTCACCATCTTTGACACATTTCACCACTATTGACCCGGGGTATTAACAAACGATACCGATCCTCCCCCTAGATGATAAAGGCCACTGATAAGCAAGTCGTGATTTTCCAGCTTGATCATTGATCTAGACTAACTTAATTGCAATTTCCCAAGTGGGAGCACTTTCTTCCCACAAGGTGGGGCCCAGGCGGGACTGGATCCTTGAAGTGCCCCTTGTCGTACCAGCCACCAGGAGGTGGTCCAATGCTTGATGGACGCGGGAGCCAACAAGGACGCGATGGGACGATCCGCAACGTGTGTCGTTGCAGCGTCGTCCAGTGGGACCTCAGCATTGACCTTGGGAAGTCTACAGCAGCACATGTGATTCATTGTTAGATTTGGGATAACATGGCTATGGGTCACTATTAACCAACCAGTAATGGGGGATAGTGATCAACAATAATAAGGGAAATCAATGGTTAATGATAGGGGAACCAGGGGTACAGGGTTTTGACCCACACCCATATTCATGCTTGCAGATGTAAAATCAGTTGACAGCATTTGAATGTGCACTGCTGCTCAGTGACTGGCTATTCAGTACTACAAACTACACATATGTCAAAAGAGGTGTGGATTTTGGCTCGAGAAGGGTTCATTACCAAGATCATGTCCCACTTGTCCTTTGATTTGAACATTCAGGTGCCCCTTATTGAGCAAAATTTCTCCTTTGCGACATTCCATTGCCAACGATCTTGAGCCATTATTGAGCACTCTAAACCGTCCGTCATCGCTCTTAAGCAACTACCAAAATCTCTATAGTTACTAACCATTCCACATCACGATTTACCAGCAATCAACCGTTCCTAAGTATCCCACGTATTCCCACGTAACTAAGTGGGTATGTGCCAAAATAGTGGTACTCCCAAGACCAAGGGTTTCCCCTCGTATAGAGTACCTCTACTAAAAAGTGGATATAGTGGATACCCTTGGACAGATATAGTTTGGTATCCAGTTAGTTTACCCATTATTTTTTTGGTGGGTAGAAATGGTTACCCTATGGCTTGGCTTGGCACACACCCAAGTGAGATCACCAGCGCAGGACAAGGCCGAGCAGAGTGGCAGCACTGCCCTTCAAGTGGCTTCTGCTAATGGGCAACTGGAATCTCGGTTGAAGCGTGGCGCGTGGGTTAGTACTGACAAGATCTAGACTGCTATAGACTGGTTGACTAGTTGAATTAGTGTATATATGAGCAACAGCTTTTATTTACGTATGAATAGTTTAATATTTGGGCGGAAGTGGGAATTGCACAAATATCCAGAATTCGCATGTAAAACGAGTTAGGAACTGCCCGAGAACGAGTTAGGCATTTGACATGTAACGTTTATAAAGTAAAGGCAGCTGCGCCGTTGGAGAACGAGTCTTTTTGTCCAAACTAGCACGGGACTGGAAAACGAGTCAGGAACTTCCCGAAAATCTTTGTAATTGCAACGAACAATAAATAAAGTCCACGGCTCAAATATGTATAAGATTATTCTCATTATTATGCAATGGTGATATGATGGGATGAACATGGTTGAGAGTAGTGGCTAATCGATGGTCATGCAACAAAATGAAGCTTTTTGATGAAAATGATCAAGAATGTTTATTATGTGCTTGGTTTCCAATTGGTAAATGAACATGGCCAATCAAAAAAGATGTTACAGTTTCATATATATATATACATGTTTTAGAAATATATATGTATATTCATTGATGGTTGAACGAGTGCTTGACAATGGTCAATTGCATGACAAAAGTTCTATGAAGAATGGTTTGGCTTACATACATTGACAGTTGATATCCGTTTGCACAAATGGTCATCAATGGTCAATGGTGGTCAAACGCGAAACAGCGAAATAGATTTACTATGGTTTAACCATCCGCTATATCGGAAACAAGAATAACCACGAGATTTGAAGCAATGATTTTTCATGGTGGTTGATATGTCTGTATGTGCGGATCAAGACTAAGCTCGATCATGCTGGCTAATGGATGCTTCTTCCATTAAAGTAGTTTTTATGGCGGTTATCAACGATGATGATGGCTGATGATTGTTTGGATGGGAAGGATGGCATGATGATATTTTAGTTTGTTTCTCAGATCTTAAAGACTCATCAACTTGTGTTTGTCGTTCGGCCCAAAATCAACTTGGGACGATCATCATTGGCCCAATCTGTGACACGTGTTCATAGGATGCGTTTATCATACATTTGAAAAAACTGAGAGTAGATATAATGATTTGAAATTTGACTATGTGCAATCAGCAGAGATGAGTAAACCAGACTTTGGATGCAATTACCCACATATGTCTTTGAGGTTGGAAACAGTGATTTAAGTAGGAGCGGCCAGATATGGTTCAAATCCGAGTAACTAAAACATGGGAGGGAACGATGAGGCCAACAGGTTTGCCTGAAACAGGCAAAAAATCATATGTGCTTCAATTTCTCTTTCCAGACGTTGGCGACTACGTAGTCAAAATGACCTTGAGTTAATACCTTGCCTTAAAACATTGGTCATATAATTGATTACACTTGACAACAATCGGCAGCAACATCCTGTGGAGTATCTTGGAGTCACCAGCTCGTTCAGCCTTGTTCTGTCTATTTTCACATAATTCATCTAAGAAAAATTGATGGTATCCAACCCAAACTGCTGTAAATATGTCACTTTTGGTGGCGAAACATTGGAGGCACACCGTGTTCTCTGGAGAAATCAGCACCGTGGGATGTCAGGAAGTGGTCGATTGCTTGCTGAACGCTGCAGCGGATTTGAACAAACCTGCAACTTGCCTCCGAAATGACAGCGGTTTTCTTCATCGGTTGCCCTGCAGGCAGGCACACTGTTTCAGCGCCTCTTGATGCGGGGCAAGCACTTGAACTCTTTTGAAGATCGTGACATGAACAGGCTAGATTGTTTATCCACTGATTGTTTTGAGGTAGTAGCCCTATCTAGGGTCTTATTGATTTTATGTTCCTTAGGGGAGGTAATAATGCATTGACAGTGTTATATTAGTGTGGTTTTTTTGTATAAAGCCACCCCATATTTTGCCTCGACCACCGTTCCGTTTAAATAACAGCCGATGCAACATGTTGGGAAGCTGGTAAAGCAAAGCCAGTCCACACAACAGGTTTGTTTGTCTTTCCAGGAGACCACGCAAAACTTCAGATTGTTTCTTCTAGTTGACGGTACATGATGGTTGACAGCCAACTCATTTGATGGACCATTTTTAAACGGTGCGCCTTCAGTGATTAACTTCTGAGCAACCGTCGACTCATGAAAAATCTCACCAAAGTTGCTAACCTGCCACCCTCAGCTTTTGACTTAAGAGCAGTATTTACTATCACCAAGAAGTATGAAACGTGGTTGACCATTTTTCAAGCCAATGTTGAAAATTAGCTGTTGTATAGTGTCATTGCACCAACCATTCATTGATACCAAGTAGTTGATTATTATCACCAGTATGTTGCAAATGATTCGAAATCATCATCACCAACATCATTCACGGTGATTAATTGATCAATATCACCGTCGGTCAACAATTTTATCATCAAGTATTACAACCGTTTTGTTTATGATTGGTTCATTCTTAATATTGTCATCCAACTTCCGATTAATCAGGTGCACTTGTAACAATGGCTTCATGATTACCATGATCACCAACCGTTGTTACAAGCATGAGACTTTTATCTAACCACATATCGATCTTAGCTTGGTGTAATAGAGCATGTCGTTAGCCAGGTTGTTAGCCATTCTTGACCGTGTTCAATCATTCTCAGCTACCGCCATTATCGAGGGTGCCAGATCACTCTTCCCAAATTGTTCTCATGAGCATAATGAACCACATGATTTCCACTTTATGGATCTTTATGGTTTGAAATATATCAACGTTCGACCATCTTAAGGATGCTTGAACCATCATCTCACCCCCAAACAGTTGATAATATTAAACCCATATTGACTCTTCTAAGCATCATTCAACATCATTCCACCTTTTCGAGCTCATTTTTCAGCACATTCCAAGCATTTCAAACCTAAATCCAACCAACATCAACCAACATCATCCACTCACCACAGCTGGCTCCCCATGGATCTACCACCGTTGGTGGCTGCCCCGAGGACCGTTTCGGCATCAGCCCTTTGCGCATCGCAGCGGCACGGGGGCACCTGGAGGTGGCCCAGCACCTCTGCAAGGCCAAGGCCATGGTGGATCAGGCAGACCTGGAAGGCGCGCGGGAGTTGAAGCTGTGGAAGATGGGTGACCTATTGGCGGTTAGTGATGGTAAATGATGGTTAATGATGGTGACTTATTATAGTGGTTAATTATAGCGGTTAATTGATTAAGATGGTGAATTACTAGTGGAATATAAGGTCTTATACGGGATGATAATGGTTTGTAATAGGGGATAGTCCCCAACAATAGTCGCTAAAGAACTACTATGGCTTTATTACTATCATAGTGGTTGATTATGGTCAATGCTGATTTTCATAATGGTTCATAATGGTCAATGATGATTTTGGCGGTGGTTGGTGGTGGCTGCTGGTGGTGGCTGGTGGTGTCTGGTGGTGGCTGGTGGTCCGGTGATAACCAGTTGCGGAATCTAGAATTTATTGGTATATAGTGATTGTCAATAGCCATTCATAAAGATTAGTTTTCGGGATCTTACAGGGGATTTGACCTGAACATGGATTCATGGTTATTCAAGATGGAGTAGTTGCTATCAAAGCTGAACGCGATTGGTTGGGACGGTTCATGAGGGATCTGATGACAGTCCAGTGTTAAAAACAAGCTATTCATGACTATATAAAATAGTAGTCTGCACATAGATTATGAGAGGATAGAATACCTGTTGGATCAGTGTATACAATCTGTTACCTGTAGAGGTTTAGCGGTGAACAGAGGATAGAGATGAATACAAAATGTCCACTGACACCCCAACACTGATGACATCTGCGTGGCTTTGTCGTCAGGCCACACACCTCTGTGGATGGCTGCTGGCGTTGGTCAGAGCCAGGTGGGACACGGGGCCCCGCTGACTGATACCATGGTAGTAGCAATGTATAGCAATGAATGATCATGGGCAAGGATGGTTAAGAATCATACATAAGGGTGAAAAGAGTGGTGAGTGATGGCTGATCATGGTGAACGTGGGGTTAAAAATGGTTGGTGACAATGCTAATGAGAATTAACATGGCTAAGATTGCGTAGGTTCAGGTTGGAAACAATCATAGCCTGCAAGCGTCTGCAATCATTTGGGTGTTTCTCAGAATAGGGGTTATCTGCGGTAGTTCTCATCCTTTATATTGATCATTTCTAGGAATAAACCACAATTTTTGGGTCCCCAAACTGGCTTGAGAAATATCCCTCTGCTTTTGCAAGCCCCAAGTGTTGACAACGCGCAGGTGGTGGAGTATTTGATCAGTGTCAAAGCTGATCTGGAGACGCGGCTGATGGGGGGGGGCATTGAGGTGCTACCCTTCACGAGTTCCATGGTGGGCCCCCGGAAGGACATCTGAAAGATGGTGGATATGGCAGCAGATAGTTGCATGTTTTATTGATCATCCATGAGGCTATGGGTGAAGCAGTTAACCAACCAATAATAAGGGATAATGACCAACCAATAATAAGGAAACCATGGTCAATGATAGGGGAACCAGGGGTACGGGGTGAACTGACCCACAGCCATGATAATCCATGATTATTATTCTTGCATTGTTGGTTTCTACTTATAGTAATGATTAGTACTGATTAACCATCTTATTGGTAATATGGATGGTTTGGGGGTAAGCCTATGACTTGAGAAACCACCACTTGTGCTGTGGATATTTGTAAACAAATGCTCGTCTTTATTGACGATTCGGACACCACTTTTGGTGCCCACAATCTATGGACATGCCCACAAAAGTGTTCACAAAGAAATCAATCATAGTAATCATAGCAGTGGGCCAAGAGTGGTGAGCAACACATAATTATATACCTTTTGTGATTGGTTCGTATATCCATTTGAGTCATATATCCTTTCATATTTTGTGATTGGTTTATATAATCACCTTTTGTGAGCAGTGGTGAGTGATTGGTTCATATCCATTCGGTGAACACCTTTGCCGCCATCGTGAGGTGATAAGCTGTTTACCTTGAGAGGCTTCTCATCTTCCATTGGTGGGTCTTCTCTTGGGGAAGACCTTGACCGATAGAAATAACGATTGACCAGTAGCAAATGTACATGTGCTTAGATGTCTATATATAGATACATGTTTTCAGATAAGATTGGATCTGACATCTGCAGATTCTTCATGCACACACACACACACATGTTTATCAATATACTGGAAGCTTACAGAAGTCCTTGATCACATGCGAAGCTCCCTTTGACCAGCATGGGCATGGGTGCTTGGACTATGTATGTGGCATGCTTGGTTATTGGTTGGCAATGGTTCATGATAGTGCATATACAAGGTGGCCCTCCTGGTTATAAGTTGATACAAGGGGGCCCTAGTTATATGTTCCATAACTGGTAGTTACCCTAGTTATAAGCCAACTTAGCCAACATTTATATATATATATATGTATATATATATATATATATATCATTGCCGGCCTCCTGAGTGCCGTTTCCCCTGTAGTTCCTGGCTTTTGCCTTACCAGGACCGTCCGGACAGCTCTGGTGACACACCTTTGCGCACAGCGGCGGCGCGGGGACATGAGGAGACGGTGCAATGCTTGGTGGAGAAGAGGGCTGATCTGAAGCTCGAGCGGATGACTGGGTGATTTGGCTATGGGTCAATATTAATCAACCAACTAATGGGGACTAATCACCAACAAAAATAGGGGTTCAGGGTTTTGACCCATGGCCATTTGGTGGAGGATGGTGTTTGACAGCATGTGTAGGGGTGGGGGGTTCTCAAGCCATAGGGGACCCCAAGAATGGATGGGTTGTTAGTTTATTAGGAATAATGATTATGAGAGGATTTGGGAGGGTACGCCTATTTTGAGAAACCACCATATGTATCACATATTTTTCACTGTGTTTTTTATGCAGTATAGTCAGATATAAATTGCCAAAGCTATGAATGACAGGTTTGGCATTTCTTTATTTCAGGAAGAACCGCATACCCCATGGCGTGTCACTCCTTTATTCCTTGCCCCATTTGGTCAAGATTAATTGTCAAGTTCTGAGCCTTGTCCGTACCTATTCTCCAAAGAACAAAGGAGCAAGCTGTCAGCATGCCTGACATTTGGAAATGCTCCTGTTGATCATTAGAACCAACAGGGAACAACAAAATAACAAGTGTTGCTCAAAGCATGTGTTCAGTTGGCCATCGATTGTATCAAGTTCAACTCCTTAGCGTGCGATAATCTGTTGGCTCCCAATTCCCAAGCCTGAAAATATCCAAATGTTTGTGGTCTTCTTTTTGCTACCTGAATCTTTTCTGGAGGCCAAAGCCACATCTAGACGTACATACTGGATTTCCGTCATTGTTGTACATGTCCAGCTAAAAATTCATTGATTTGAGCAGCATGTTGTGTTTTTATTGAGTCTATTGTTTGAATACACATGCATGTATCTTCGGATAAAACAAAGATATACAAGCATGTATATATTTACATGTTTTTATTTTTAAATATATATAAATATATCACTATAAATCACCTGTCGTGGCATACCCATTTAGGCCATTGGCCACCGGTGTGACACATTTATCAAAGACTTGTTGGATGTCGCTCCGAGGAACCTGGCTGGCCGTTGCTTGGCTGACCTGTTTGGTTCATGATGAGCATGTTGGCAAATAGCTGATTAGCCAACTGGCTATGGGTCAATATTAACCAACCAATGGTGGGACATGATAGCCAACAATAGTGGGGAAAACAGCCTGGTTAATGATAGAGGAACCAGGGGCACAGGGTTTTGACCCACTGCCAACTAGGGCATGAGAAATCTCCAACGTATTGGTATCGGAATGGTAGACTGTTCATGTTCAACCCAAAGTATTTCCATGAAGTTTCTTAAAATAGGGGTACCCCAAAAAATCATCCGGTTTATGAACCCTTTATAGTGCTAAACGAACTAGTTTTTGGGCTCCCTATTTTGAGAACCCCCCAATTGTAGTTTAGTATGTGCTTCGGTGAGTTGGTATCGCTGGTAGCTGGTACTTGGTAGAACCAACCGTGGTTTAGTTTTAGGGAGGTTTAGCTAGCAACTGGTATAATTCTTGTGAATTATGATTGACATTACGATACTTTAATTTCCATGATTAGCCAGTTGATTGGCAGATGATAAGCCAGTTGTGGTTTTGTACAGTAATTGGTATAATTACATTTGGTACTGTAAATCAATTTTTGGTTGTGGATGATCAGCCAATATCACCATTAGTTGGTATGTAGTCTCGAACACTGGCTGTTGATAAACTGGTGATTCGCAAATGTTTGTTTGGTGATTGCCGATTGCAATTGATCTGTTTGCATTGCTATGAGTGTCAATCATAATGTTCGTATCTAATCAGCAATTGGCAATTGCTTATGACCAAAAGGGTTGTTGATAGCAATTGCCAATAGATTGCCATATATGAATATGCTACCATTTTGGCATATTGCCAACAATTAAACGCTTCTTGATAGCCAAAAGATTCGCCATAGAATGCCATAGGTCACCACTTTAAGGTCACCGCTTGAGACGGCCGGGAACCACGGAGGACGGCGTGAGGTGTTGACCCGCCCGTCTCACTGGTGCGCTGCTGGTGGTCTAAGGCAATGCCACACCGCCTCTGCTCTCTGCCGTGGCCAATGGACACCTTCGGATAGTGGGTTGGTTGATGGATGCGCAGGCGGCTGGGCCGCTCGGAACATGCTAATGGTGGTTCGTTGCTGGTGGAAGTTTGTTTTTCCTTTGGTTAGTACTGATTTAGCCATGGTGGTTAATGGTTCAAGGATGGTTGATGGTTCAGC
>VSDK01021580.1:166932-245428 GCA_009767595.1 Symbiodinium kawagutii
CAGCAGGATGATTGTTGTGTTGACTTCTTGTTGTCATCATGTCGAGCCGTTCCATTGTGAATGGTAGCATCAGTATCATTATCCTCGTAATTGCTGCTTCAGTACTCTCACAAGAGGTACAAGTGAAAAGTTAATTAACTATGTGGCTTCCCCAGCGAAATATCCAAGCAATCTACCAACTGTTGGTCTCTTGGCCGGCTCGTGCAACAGAGATGGCAGTTGGGTTCAGAACTTCATTTTTCTTAAGTATGAAATTACAATAGTGGATCCATATTGGCCATTGTCTGAGCTACTTTATTAACCACTGATGGCCTTCATATTGAGTTTTGCAAACTATTGTTAGCCATTGTGTACCATGACTAACCATGAATTACAGTATCATTCACTATCATTACTGTAACCACTAACCACTAAAAACCTGCTCATCAATCATTGCTGACCAGCTTATTAGACAGCTTCTCAGCCATTGTTGACCACTTTTGAATGTTCAGCAAACAGCGACAGGCAGACGCCCAGCAGTGCGGATGGTTTGGACGCAGTCCACTGTTGGAAGCTGCCTGCAAGGGTTTCCTAGCTGGAAAGCTGGAGAGCTGGGAATGAGGAAGGGAAGTTACTTAAAGGATTGCTGGGAAGGTCTGGTTCATAGGGAGACCATGATTCGATATGTTGTTACTCTATTGTCAATAGTGGTTAACTATGGGGGGTTCTTTGGGATGGCTGATGAAATCACTACTTATGGAATGACTTATAACCACCAACCAGATCATGAAGCATGATTGGTCATTAGACATTTATTTACATGTATATTAGTATATTTCTATTTATAGAGAAGAGATTTAAATACTAATGAGTTGATCACCACAAATTTCACACCTCCTTGCAGTCGAAAAAACCATTGTATGAAACGGTAAAGGGGTCAAAGGTGTTGTTACGTATTGTTGGGAACCTCGTGTTTTTTTTTTCCAAGCGATATGCGGCACCCTGTTGGGCTACATGTCCGCAGCAGCAACCCGAGAGGGGTAAGTTAACTCGCTTGGCTCTTACTTCAGATTAAGCAGAATATATTGCTGGAACACTGGTCAGATCACAATTTTGGTGACCCAGGATTACAAACACCAAAGTTTGGCAAACACCGCAGATCACTACAAACACTGGAGTTTGGCAATCCGGTCAGAATATGTCAAGCACGGATTGCCAAAACTTTGATCGGTGAAGGAAGGAGGTACGATCCAGCGGGGATCATGTCTCATACAGGCGACAAGGAATCCATTTCCGCGCACTACTAGTCAATTATGCTTTTCATTGACCACTACTCCCAAGTAAGATCAAGCAAGATAGTTTGTGCATTTTTCATTTTGCTATTATACCTTCCGATTCCTGACTGTTGTCTGTATCGTGGTATCATTTTTGCCCTGGCCATATGGATCATGTTGGTGATGTTGCGATGACCCAGTCATGGATTGAGTTTTGAGCTTTGGGCTTCGCATGTAGCATGGTTGAGTAGCATACCTATTTAAACTATTTGTCTTACTGTGGTGGTTTTGTTCTGTGTCTTTTTCATGTTCCTCATTGTTGTTGCCGATTCATTATGACACTTGTTCTTAGCGTCATAAAGCACCACGAGCCATATCATTCACAATCACTAGTCAGTACCACCATTGATCATCAAAAACAGCCATGAAGCAGCCATCAACCTATCAAAACCACCACCAACCAGCTTATTGACCATTTATAAACGTAACCAGCTTCACCATCTCAACCTATCAAACAATGTCACTATGAACCCCATCAACTAAGCATAAGCATCCGTGGAGAAACCAGAATTAACCACAACCGTAACCAACTTCTTAACTCTCACCAAATCCTTTGAACCAGCTTATTGACCAGCTTATCAACACCAGCTTCTTGACCAGTTTAACCCATTTTAACCACTATCAACCAACTTTTGAACCCCTATGAATCACCTTCTTGACATAGGGGTTTATCACGTGCTGAATGAACGATCATCATAACCCATCAACAGCCATACAAGGTGGGGCCCCCCAGCTGTCTAAGTTTGTTTAAAAGCAGGGTAGCTACCAGTTGTGGTAGATATAGATAGGTATAACTATAACTACAATGATTAAATGGCTTACCAGCTTATAACTAGGCGGCCCCACCTTGTATGGCCATAGCTTTGTTGGTGGTTCTTTCCCCATCATTAACCATTTTTATCCCTCAGGTATCCATGGTTCATCATACAACCCCTTTGTTCAAGGTGGGCCATTTTTTTCCATCATTAACCATTTTTAACCCTCAGATAACCATGACCATGGTTCACCATACAACCCCTCTGTTCATCACATCCTTTGACCCCTCAAAACCCATCACAGCCGAGGCCACCTGGAGATCGTCACGCTGCTGCTGGCGCGCCGCTGCGATGCCAACCTGCGCGACCACGCGGGCACCACGCCCTTGACCTCCGCCGCGGTGGCTGGGCCGTTGAACGGGAAAGGACTGAACCGGAAAGGATGGGTAGATTTGTTCACACACTTGTTTCACATGTTCAATCATTTTTTTGTTGTGCTCATGTATGTATTTGATATATGTACAAAGATATGTGTATATCAATATATTTATATGGTACCCCCTCCCTGAGACCCCCATATCAAGTAATTTTATTGGTATTTACCACGTATTTTGCACATTTTGTGTCATGCCACCAAGGACCAATTTGCAATGGCATTGCAATGGCATTGCAACGCCATTGCAAACCTAACCTCTGGATTCAAGATTCAAGATTAAATCTGGAATCCAACCCCTGGATTCAAGATTCAAGATTCCCAGGGACTCTTTCCAGCAAATCTTGAATCCAACCCCTGGATTCAAGATTCAAGATTCCTGGGAACTCTTTCCAGCAAATCTTGAATCTTGAATCTTGAATCCTGGAGTTGGTTTCAAGATTTGCTGGAAAGAGTTCCCAGGAATCTTGAATCTTGAATCCAGGGGTTGGATTCAAGATTTGCTGGCAAGAGTTCCCAGGAATCTTGAATCTTGAATCTTGAATCCTAGGGTTGGATTCAAGATTTGCTGGAAAGAGTCCCTGGGAATCTTGAATCTTGAATCTTGAGCCAAGAAAGAAGTCACTAGGTTCAGGCCAACTCAAGGAGGACTCAAACATCGACATGACGTCCCACGGCACGTTCGAGCACGAGACCTTCAGGAGGAGGCTGTCCCTGGCGATCCTTTTGTTCTGGCTGTGCTGGGTGGGGGTGTTCTGGACGCCCTTCTGCTACCTGGGCAGCATCATTTTCCTGAGGTTGGTCTTGAATCTCCTCTTCCGCAAGAAGGAGACTTGGACCATCCTTTACAACGTGTGGATGGAGGAGCTGAAGAACGAGGAGTTCCGCGCGAGGTTCTCGTGCACCCCGAACAAGAGGAAGAAGCTCCGCAACAAGAAGTACTTCGGCATGCGCGTCGGGTACTGCTTCTGGTTCATCTTGGTGTTCTCGACCGTGACGGTCACGAGGGCCACGCCGAGCTGGGAGCAGTGCCAGACCCAGACTGGGATACTGATTAATCGAATTGGAGCAGTTCTTGAAAGCCTAAACACAGACAGCCAATGGAGCGAGCTGGTGGGATCATCCTCAAGGCTCACCCGTGCAACTATATTTAAGATCTTTGTGTTTGGCGACGGCTCCCAGGAGTCGCAGGTCAAGGCCGCGGCAGCGTTAGCGTGCCTCGTCTCCATATTGAGCCTGACCAAGGACAAGACCCGAGCTCTACGGCTCGGCAAAGGTCTCGCCCAACGCAAGGCCGATGGAGCTGATGCGGCACTTCGATTCCGAAAATGCCATCACGCTCAAAGGAATCGTCTCAGATGGTGAGCGTGGCCTCGTTTACGGCTGGCGTACCCGAACTCGCTGTGTTGGCCCGCGTGTGCAACCCCTCCTTGGCCAAGGAGGGGGTGAGGACCAACCTGGGCTGGATTCCCATGGCCATCTGCTGCCCGGAGTTCTCCCAGCTCCACTGGGCGGTGGGGGCCAAGTCCCACGTAGAGGCCATCGACAGGCACTTCTGGGAGCAGGTGGTGACACAAAAGCAGACGAGGCAGGGGGGTCAGTGGAACCAGGCGATCTTCTCCCAGAAGTTTGACGACAAGCACGGGTCGAAGGATCCGATGAAGTGGGAGGTTGTGATTCCGCAGGCGGAGGTCGATCAGTATCAGAACCAGACGAGGCCGGCCCCCGCCTACTTCGAGACGGTGGCCAAGCGGGTCAAGGACCTGATCATGAGCTGGAACGGGCAGAGGGTCGGGGAGTTCACCCTGGAGAGGGACGGGCAGTTCGACTTCTCGAAGCTCCCGGCGGTGCCGGTGGATTTGGGGAGGTTGGACGCCTCCGTGGAGGCCGCCTTCGGGAGGACCACGGCGAGGAAGACGGCCGAACTCAGAGGCTCGCGGGGATGATGGGTTCGGTACCACCCAGGCTGCTCCTGCAGTCCAAGAGGGTGAGGAGGGAGCCATGATCAAGACATCGCGCCCATCCCCGAGAACTACACCTGGGAGATCACCGGCTTGAGCGACGACGAGGTGCGCGCCATCGAGGACGAGGCCCAGAGGGCCGCGGTGGAGGACTACTTGAGGCGTGCGGTGGACGCCGGGCACCTGGTCCCCCCCAGGCGCGTAGAGGAGCAACATCAAGGCCAAGAATGCGAAAACACAAAACCAAATAAAAATCGCATAGACCCACAAAAACCAAAAGCAAAGACAAAATGTCTGCGATGGACTGTACCGCAGAGAAAAACAAAAACAAAAATCGTTCCCTTGGTTGTCGAAGCTTGCCCAGAGGGCCGCGGTGGAGGACTACTTGAGGCGCGCGGTGGACGCCGGGCACCTGGTCCCCCCCAGGCGCGTAGAGGAGCAACATCAAGGCCAAGAATGCGAAAACACAAAACCAAATAAAAATCGCATAGACCCACAAAAACCAAAAGCAAAGACAAAATGTCTGCGATGGACTGTACCGCAGAGAAAAACAAAAACAAAAATCGTTCCCTTGGTTGTCGAAGCTTGTGCTGGCGGCTGGGGCAGCCATGCAGTTCGTGTTTGGCGACAGCTTGGTGGACTACTCGCTGGCCGGCTCGGCACTTCCATTTCTTAACAAGTTCAACATTTCTGAACAAGTTCAACACCTTCAGCAAATCTTCAGTGTTGTCCTTCAAGTGAAAGTGCACGTGCTGTTCTCCGCCGCCTTCCTGGCCCAACACCGGAGTCCGCCTCAGCGTTCTCAGACCCGTGATTCAGTGTTATCTGATTTTCCGGCGTAGTGCGCTGTGCTGAGGAAGGTGGCGCTTGGCGCAGAGTGGCTCAAGAGCAAGCCGACCTGGACCCAGACTGCATCTTCGGGCAAACGCCCCACGTCGTGACCCGGCAGCCCATCTCTCGCACATACGTCGCTTGCGCTGGTGCACAGAAACCTGCCATGGGGTAACGGCAAACGCGGCCCCACGAACGCCAGATTGATTCTTCACTACTATACCCTTTTTTGGTGAGCCCTACTTGTGTGCAGTTGTGGGTTCCCTGTAGTTTGGCATGTTTTTTTTCCCCTTCAAGGAAGGTTTTTTTCCCTGCCTGAAGATCACGACTCAGATCCAGAGGTTAGGTTTGCAATTGCGTCGCAATGCCATTGCAAATTGGCAGTTGGTGGCATGATACAAAATGTGCAAAATACGTCGTAAGTACTAGTCTAAACAAAATGTGCTGTTTCTTTTTTTTGCAACACCCCCCCTGCCTGGAGGTCTTTGGGGGGGGTGACTGGAGCCTAGAATGACCGACCCCGGACCAGAGCCACTCCTTCAGGTAAATATTTCAATTTAATTTGAATTAAAAACATGAAATTTAAACTAGCAATGTAATTGCCAATATTAGATCTACATTATAAATATGAATTTTAGTCTAATTCTAATTGAAAATGAAATTTAGATTAGACAAGTAGTTACCAGTACTGAATCTAAATCATGAAAATTAAAGATCTATATATATATATATATATATATCATGTTTTATTTCTATTTTTCTTTTAGATCTATTATATGGTTGTTCGTGCTTTAATTCATTCAGCCCAAGGCAGTAGTAAATGATACACTAGCAAATGATAGGCTACAACCAAATATCAATAATATTTATGTAAATTTCTGACCACCTCCATTGTATAGCTGGGAATGAAAGCACACATGCATGACAAATTGCATTAAAGAAGTCAACTGATTCCACAATATGTTATAATATGATTTCATATTCCATCAGAAGGTTATATTATATGATTTGGTGAAATGTGATATTGTTTAAAAACTAAAGAGCATATTATGTTGTAAAATGTTAAAACGTAATCAGGTACCAAATGCCAAAATATGGTAGAATATGGTAGAAAATATGACATCAGGCCCCCCAAGCTCAAGTATGGAAGGATATGATCAAAAAATGGCACGATATGGTGCAAAAGATGGTTTGAAAAGGCATCGTATAATGTAATATGTGGTTTTATTTGGTATACAATGTGGTGTAAAAGGCTATAATAGCTGGATTTAGTCTTAAATGGAAAAAAAGCAATATTGAAGAATATATCTTAGCAAATGGAATTTGACATTATAAAGCAACAGGTTGCGATACATAATATGATATTGCGGCATATGCAATCAAATTATGTGTAACATATAGAAATTATTAGAATATAATAGAATGTGCTAGGAATATGGTGCAATATCACGGAATATGATTTTTAATGGCTAAATCTAAACTAAATTGGCATGATCTGCTTGACTATGGCATAGTATGACATTATTCAAAAAATTGTTGTCTTATTGTACAATGTAATATGGCTTAGTAATGCAAACAAATGGAATAATATGAAATGTTATGGTAACATATGAATTAAGAAAAAATGTTTAATATGGTATCATATAGCAACATATGGCAAAATATGATGTAAAATATCTTCAGGTAACGTATTACTTACTATGGTGTAGCATGTTTTTTAAATATGTTCAAGACTTTACTATGGCATCACATGGCAAAAAAATGTTCAATATTGTATGATATGCTAGAATATGATGTAATAAGATATGCTAGGGCAAAAGCTGTACAATGTATATAGGATGGCCTAATTTGGTATAGTATACCATTAAGTTGCTTCAATAGTTCTTGTACAAGGTAATATGCGCCATATGGTATACCATGGCATCTCAGTGTTATATATGGTTTCATATGGCATTCAATGAGCCAATATGGCACAATATAGCACGGTTTGGTTTAAGAGGATGCTATTGTTTTTAATAAATAGATAATATAGCAAGTGGCCTTGGCAAAAAAAGATAAACAGTAAGCTGAGCAGACTGAGAGGGATGATTAGATACAAGTAAGAGACAACTAGGAGACAAGTAAAGGACAAGCAGGTGATAATTGGGGACAAGTAAGAGACAAGCAGGTGACAACTAGGGGACAAGTAGAGGACAAGCAGGGGACAAGTAGGGATCAAACAAGAGATAAGCAGAGGGCAGCTGAGGAACAAATAGGGCACAATCACTGAACAGGTAAAAGATAAACAAGGGACAAGCAGAGGAGAACCTGGTGACAACACAGCGAACCAAACAGAAAAGGTAGACTTTTAGGGGGAGGGGTCCTCCCAACGGCGGTCTTAGGGGGGGGGCATTTATATATATGTACGTATATGTGCAGATCTGTTGAAAATACGAGGTTTAAATTGATACGTTGTTTTTGATAGATAAATATTTTCACATATATGCGTATGTAAATAAATAAATAAATCTATATCTATATATATGTTTATGTATGTATTATGTTTTTAAACTGCATACATAACTGTGCTTCGCATAAACAAACCATTGTTGTGAGAAACCAACCAAGATCGGCTATCAGTCAGTGATGTGTATTTTTTTTCGCCGACCTGTTGCCTTTTGGAGACATGTCCTAGAATCCTAGAACATGCAGTCTGAAGATTTGTTTCTTCTGGAATAATTTGGTTTGGATGATGTTTCACCAAGAAAAAGAAAAGTCATTTTGCAGCGTGTTTCGGCGCCTACTATTTTCTCCAACTGACCGAATCGGTGTGGGTATAAATGGCATGCCAGTAATCGGCCAAACGGGCGGGTTTTTGATGAGTAAACCTGTAGGAAATCCTGACTCATAGTCTGTTTGCATGAACTTCTGTAATTTTTGATTTGATGCCACAAGTGGATGGACTGGAAAGAACAGCAAACTGCCTCGGTCGGTTTTCACAGAGGTTTGATTTTTTGAAGATGGGAAGTCTACTCTCGCAGGTTGGATGATCGAGGACAATTGGAGAAATGCGGTGTTTGAGGGCTATCCTGCGCAGAAACCAACCTGTAGAATGCTCCAATCTCATATCTGCAACCTGGAAGTCATTTACAGATACTGGGGCGTGTTCAGCGAGCTAAATTGTTCCAAATTGTTATATATCATTTTGCAGGAAAAGATTTCTTGGGACGAAACATCAGAACCACAACCGTTAGCCCCTTGTTGTCCGTTTTGCTATTTGACCACAATACAGCATGAACCATGAACAATGATCATGAACATAGAACATCCGACAATTGTATAATCAGATATCGACGCTAAATACCACCAGCAACAATTTTTACTTTCACCTTTTTTCTTCCCTTAAACCACTGCTGATCCTATCCTAAGGCCCGAGGGTATGTGTCCATTGTGCAGCACTTGCTGGATGCAAATGCGGATGCATGGTGTGAGTGGTGGGTGAACGCTTCAAGATCTTTTGTTCGTAGTCCGAAATCAGCTGTTCAGGGGCAACTCTAAATGATTCTATAATCATACAACTCTCATTACTAGACATTGCGGAGCCGTAACTCATCACTACTAGCTAGTACCCAATGGCTAGCCATTGCTAAGCATTTCCACTATTGATAGCCAGTGATATCACTATTTTTGGTGATTTTCAATCAACCGGGGTTGATTAGTTATCGATGCCATGGTATTTTTTCCGGCTAGTTATATCCCTTAACTTATACTTGCTGATGTTTTGACGCATATTGATATTTCGGATGAATGACCAGGAGACCCAACCATCCCAACCTGATCAGTTCTTACCAGTGGAGAAATTCATTTGCACGGTGATGATGACCCAGAATTGATGACTTCCTGGTGATATTTCATAATAGCTTGCTATGAGGTGAGCACTAGGCGGCTGGCCGGTGAGTGTTGGAGCATCGTTGATAGATGACCCGGTCGAAAAGTGCTATAACATGCCATTATCAACAGGTACTGCCAACCTCAATGCGGGGTTATGAATCCTAGCTTGGCAGGTCAATCTATCGTCTCGAGTTGCCAACTATTCGTGGGGCACCATGAGCTACTGTTGATGAAACTCAACCCAGCACCCTATTCTCTACCGAAGCTTTGCCAGCCATGCAACTGAAAGTCTTTCGATACATTCCTACTGGTCAACTAATGTGTGCATGCTGATGTCACCATTTGTTGTGTGTTCTTAGTATATGTTTCTCATATTTGGGATGACTCAAGTTTCGCACTCAAACATTCCAAGATGAAGATAACGGCAGGCACCACCACTACCACCACCACCACCACCACCACCACCAACAACAAGAACAACAACAACACCACCGCCAACAACAACAACAACACCAACACCAACACCAACAGCAACGGCAACAACACCACCACCACCAACAACAACACCACCTTAGTTGTGTTGAAATATGGGGCTCATGATGCTTCATCGAGGTCACCAACAACCATCCCCTTGCTCCAGCAACCAAGGATCAAAACTCCGCAGACGCCAACGGTCAATCTCCATTGATCGCCGCAGCCTCCTTCGGGCAACGCGAGGTGGTGCAACGCTTGTTGCAGGCTGCGAAAGCAGCGGGGGCCTGTGGCGCCTGTGTGTTCACTACCTTGGAAGTGCCATGGTGTTTTTTTTGTTGAGCTTGGACATAGTCATGGCCAATAACCTCACGAAAGGTAGGTTATATTCCCTATTATCATGGTCAATAACCACTTGTAGTGAAGATGCAAATCCCAATTGTGAAACTCATTAATCATTGACAGTGGCGCTTTATGTTCTACTTGAGGCGCTCTTGGGCTGTATTCCCCTGCATGTCTTCTTTTCAGGCTTTGGAGATCACTATGTTTTCTGTTGTTGTCGGCTATATCCCATTGTTGCCGTCTTGTGGTTGCTGATCACCCGTAATGTGTTTTTGTCTTTTTTATCATGTTCATTATCAGCTTTGATGCTGGTGGTTTCATGTCACAAGTAAAATCATATGCGTTTGTTGTTGCGTCATCATGTGCCTACTGTTCCTTGGCCATATAGCGACCACTGTTGCTGACTCAATCCCTTATCTCTGGTCATTACCCTGCAGGTTATTCCTGTTTCTTGTCCTTTTGATTTTTAGCCAACCCCAAACAACTGCGATAGATAACATCATGCCGCTTTTTTCTAGTGTCATTTGATATCGTCAATTTATCTCGATTTCGAAGTTTGTCATATATCAGCATTTATCAATCATGATCATCTCATATATCAATCACGGGAACAAGCATTTTGACCACACGGCATATCCCAATAAAGTTCTTCAATCATGATCATCATATATCATCATATATCATCACAGATCGTGATATATCATCATGTATCATCATTATATATCTATCTATCTATCTATCTATCTATCTATCTATCTATCTATCTATCTATCTATCTATCTATCTATCTATCTATCTATCTATCTATCTTCATATCATATGCCATTTCTTGTTCCAGTTGGGGACATGATCCCAACATCGCTAGGCCACAGCGGACCAGAGCTCCGTGGAGCGCTCCACGGGGCACACGGCGCTGCACGTGGCGGCGGACGCGGGGCAGCTGGAGGTGGTGCGCAGTCTGCTGGCCTCGCGCGCGGTGCCTGGGCTACGGTAGGGGTCAGGGTGGTGGGGGTTGGTAGGTTTGGGACTGGTTGGAGGTTTGGGGTTGATTGGTTGGTTGGTTGGTTAGTTAGTTAGTTGGGAGTTGAAGGTTGATGCGAACATTGAGGTGAAGGTTGAGGTTTGTTACGAGGTGAGGGAGGCTCTTGGAGTTGTCAGTTGGTGAGCCCAATGGTTATGGTTGATAATGGTTTATGATAATTGTAGGTTGGTTGACATTTGCCATTTTGCTTTGATCGACTATACTTAGATCAATCATAGCGGGAAGTCAGCTTAGTTGGAAACCAATTGCCCCCTCCCCTTGTAGAATGGTTGGCCATTGGTTTTCAAGATGAGCAGGCTAAGGACCATTCATGTCATCTTAAAGATGCTCATTACGCTGAGTTCAAGTGTCAGAAATTGTTTTAGACCAATACTTGATGGATTGATTTAGCAAACATGACTCAAACAAATGTACGAACATATTGCTCTCCCAGTGCATGCCCAGATTTTTTTGTGGAGGATTCATGCATATATGATGTGCATGCACGTGCAAACTCATGATCAAGAATTCTGAACCATTATAAATGAACCCTTATTCACCATAATTCACCCCTGATTAACTGCAAATGTGCTCCCAGTCATTTGAAAAGCATCGCAACCATTGGTAGACATGCGTAACAATTAGTAAGAATTGACAAAATGATATCAAAAAACAATGATTACCCATTCTTAACAACTCCATCAAATAGGAATCATTGACAACTCCATTCGACAACACCCACCATGATCAACCTACTTGTAGCTATTAGAAGTTACCATGATGAACCATAGTGATCCATGCTGATCCACCCTTAGTTCACCATGGCAACCCCCGGCCGACCCCCGGAGGACCGCCACGTGGCTGACCGGCAAAACCTGACGCCGCTGATGCTGGCGGAGGCCGCGGAGCACCGTGACGTTGCGCAGGTCCTGGGCGACGAGGAGGTGCCCGGTGACGAGCTGCAACCACAACGGCCGAGCTGCGATGACCCCGGGGACTGGTTGAACGGCTTGGGTATGGTGAGTACCAAGGTGAGTATATAAATAAAGTATGGCTATAGCTATATATGTTTTAATCTAGTTGATTAAATAGATGGAAAATTATAAGATATGGATTCCCCCCTATGAATAGATGTTTGTATATAGTTGATTTAAGAGGTGGGTTCATTCAATTTGATATCTACCAGCTGGGTTGATCTCCCATTTGATCTACTATTGACAGCGGGGTTCAAAAGTTACTTGAACTGATGGCATATGACTGGCGAATCTCAAATGGCCAATCTTAAGCAGCAACTAGTGTGCCTGCACCTTGCAGGTGGAGATGCAACAATCCCAGCAGTTTCATCTCAGTACTGAAGGATTGCCTAGCAGCTAGAATCTGCACAAACGAGATGCAGTTCAGCGTGATATCAAGTGTAGATTTTGTTTTACACCCTGTCCATAGCTTGTATGTTTGGAACCCATAGGTTGCCGAGGAAAAAGTACGTGCTAGACTGTAGTGGCTATGAAAAATTGTTAGAAAAGTGGCTCAGTATTTTTTTTAAAAGCAAACCAACTTCTGGCATTGCTGTCCTCGAGGCACAATGTCACACTAAGACATAGAGAAAGCAAACCAACTTAATTATGCATCATTGACATTAGTAAAATTGTCTTTTCCGTTCTGTGGTCACGGTTCATGATTGTGGACGCATGCCTCGGCAGAGGCAGAGAGCTTCCACCCAAAGTGACTACCTGTTGACCGTTGTTGGGGTTTGGCACTGATGGTTCCGCGTGCATGGTTGATTTTGAATCGACATGCTGCTGGTCTGGTTTGTCGATGATGTGATCCCTATGATATCAAAGGACATGCATGGGTCTGCAAAAAACACCGTACCATAGCTTGAGTTTGCCCGGCAGACAAGCACAAGTGATGGCTGTTCATTGGTTGTGACACATTTTGATCACCAAAGCAACCAATCATTTTTAGCAATTAGTTGTTCAATTTTGGTAATGAATCAACATTTCCAGCTATTTTGTCGCCCTGGTTTGGCCATTGTTATTGCCAAAGCAACCAATCATTGTTGATTTCTCTAATCAATCATTCCGGTCTTTTGTTTCAACATGTTGCAACGTCATTTGGGTGTCCCAAATCATCCAATAGTGGTAAATCAACCATTTTTGAGGGTTCCTTGTTGTGAGGAACTCCCATTTATGCCTAACCAAACAAACCTTTCCCTGTGGCATTTGACACACAGTGCCTGACGCTCAGTGCGCCATCCCTGCGATAGGCGGAGCCTTCGAGCCTCAAACGCGCGAGAAGAGATGAGAAGTTGCCCTGAGGGAAAAATCAAAACGTGAGCTGCGGGCAAAGTTGGGGTGATTCTACAGACCTGTACATTAATTTAGTTCACCAGTTAATCGATAAATCAAGTAACTAATTCAAGATGATTGATTGAAGATTCATCGTTAGTCTTAGAAACTACATTTACATAATGATTTTGATTTATTTCTTTGGGTGATTCAGAAGGTCTCTCTCAGACATCCTTCTGCAAGCTTGCTTGAAGGCTCGAAAATGAAACTTCCAAGATTCAGCAAATCATGCCAATATGATGGATATAGAAGTTGAACGCCCATTTGGTACGTAGAGGCATAAATAAGCCAATAAATAAATACATATATATATATTTTTTTATTTATATTTATTTCTATATATATGTATGTTTATCACATACATGTATGCATATGCATGTGTTTGCTTTAATGAATGTATGCATACGCAGTTACACATGCATACACCACCTGATAAGAGGATATATCTTAAGATATCGATATCGAAGCAAACAGCGTATTGGTGGCTGGCAGCAGCACAGCTGAACCCCCTGCGGTGAGCAGTAGATATTTGAGCGGTGCAAGTGATGAACCCGTCACTGCAAAGGGATGATCAACGCAATGCATGGTCGCTAAGTTATAACCACTAAAATGTTTGAAAGGCCAGTTATACTGTAGCCACTAAAATGCTAGATGGTAACCACCAAGATGTAGTCGCTAATGTAACCACGAAAGGCCCACCATTGTTTGGTTCTGCTCGCCTATCACTGTGCTAACCATGACTCAGCTCACATCCACCAGCTCCAACGGGGTCGCCCAATGTGGCTCCCTTCCCTGTGGTCCCAAGGTGATACCGGATCTACCGCACTGCACCCAGGGCCAAGGCAACGCTGCTGCCGCTGTTGTTGTTGTTGATGGTGGTGGACTTTCTGGTGGTAACTGGGTGGACTATAGCTACTATCCTAGCTTTTTCGGCGTTTTGGGAGATTTGATTTACCATATAGCTACTCAAAGTTAGACTCTTAGCAAGGGATCTAGAAGCCACCAAGGTAATTGTGGCAGTGGTTTTGGCGTTGTTGGCGCGGTGTCCCCTTTGCCATTCTGATGTTGATTATTCTGGTTGCAGTAGAAACATGCGCATACGATGCTCATCAACTTCAACGACATCTGTGGTAGACGCTGTTCAGTGCTGGAACCAACAATTTGTGAGCACATGGAGGCAGAAGAACTCTCGCAGACGTGATGATATTGGTCCATGAAGGGCAGGGGTGTTCACCGAGATATTTTCATTCTTGGTATGGAAAACATGAATAATTTGGATGGGTGGACCTTGTAATACTGCATACGTTTCTTCATTATTTGCCCTTCTATGAGTCATTGGGCATTTGCAATGGGTTTGAATATGGCAATATAGATGTAGAATGGAATCCATGTTGCATGCACCCAGCAAACTATAATTACTCATCATTGACCATGATCATCCGTTATTATCCCATCATGGAACAATCAGATACGGTTCTTTATTGACCATAAGATCACAAGATAACCAATTGGTAGTTGCATGAAAGTGTTCATTTGCCATCATAAGAGTGGTTGAGGAAAGTGTTGCTTTTGGCATTTTGTCCGGCAATAAACCACGCTCTCTTCATTCCATCAGCCCTCCCCCCACAGACTAATTATATCTATAACAACTCCAAGCGCGTATTGCAGTGCCTGAAATCCACCCTGCGACTGCCAGGTGATGAAAGTTCAACAGCTCCGTCATGGAGTTCCAGGAGGTGCATGAGTCTCATGAGTCTATCCACATCCAAGTGGGGATGGTTGCGTCATTTTTGTCCTGGCTACAAACCCATGAGGGATAGTGATTTCCTCTTGTTCTCGAAGCCGACAAGGGGCAATCCCAAATCGCCCAGTTCTCATGCCTGGTTGGTGTCAAATGCAGTATCTGGTTTCACCAAGCAATGGGGAGTTCCCAGCCATTCAACTGCCAGGTCCCGTTGCCAGCAACATGGCAATTGATAGGTTGATCGGTGGATTGAGAAGCAACCAAGTGGCCAAGAACCTGTCCTAGATGACATCAAAGACTGCTTAGTTGAAGTCAATAACAGTGATGGTACCATTAAGTATGAAACAATTCTTGACTGCGAAGTATAAACCTAGTTAAGGTTGAAGTATTGACTGTTTAAAACTGTTGTTGATGTTTTACTCAATATCAAGCACCATTCATGTTCATGATGGTAATTTGGTGCCACTATCATTAGCCGTTTTTGCCGATCCTCTATCTATCATCGACTATTTTGTTTTTGCGTCCACCGGATACGCAGGTTTGAATCCATGTTCATGATCCGCTGGTCATTAGGCGGCCGTACTCCCCCAGTGGATTTGAACATAGGAATTGCTTAGGTAAAGAGCCAGATGATATGATCCCTTGAAATCCCCTACGATGCTACTGACCAACACTTGGAAATCTCCAGAAATGCTTAAAAAGTGAATCAAAATTCCATAGCTCACGGGTTCACATCGCAGCTCGTCATGTTCGCAGAAGATTTGCAGCGACGTTTATCCTCCCCGTGTGGAGGATTGGAAGTACCACCTCCGTGATGCCAAAGTCATGATTCAGCTGTGGTTGGTGATGGATCTTCGGGGCCAGTTATCAGACTTCATTTTTGTTTGACGGACAAGATACCTTGCAATGCTATTTTTTTTGTTGCCCGAGTTTTTATATCCACAGGTTGGTCCTACAACTCACACTTCGGCCCAGGTGGTGTAATGCTTTCGAGGTGCCTGATCCCTGTCCATGGCATCCGGCAGCGGCGGAGAGTTTGGCTCAGCCAGGGAAGGACTGGATCATGTTGATAGAGGCGTTCTTACGCGCAGCACGGCCGTTGCGAAGCAGCAGGTTGCTTTGGAATTCTGGGGATCATTGTGCAACCAGCACATTGTGACAGAAGTGTAACCCGTAACAGGAATTTGATTTTCATCGCGGAGCTAACAGCAGCCATGAAACAATGGTAGTTGGTGTGAGTTCTTTTGTCTCAAAAAAAATGCATGCTCGATTGATACTGATCTGGGTGGTGTAGGCAGATGGATTAGTTTGTGTTTTGGTGCTTCCCTTGACAAGACCTGATCTTTGTTTGCTTCCTCCAAACCCTGGCTGAGACCCCGGGAATCAGTTCGCCCTGCGGTGGAAGAACTGTACACTGAGTACAGAGCTAGGGAGGGTGCCACACCTCCGCGGTTTGTGTAACGTGGTAGCTGAGAATATCAGCTTAATTCTTCATGGAAAAGAATCGGCAGGTCCAGGATTTTTTGGGGGTGGTTTGCTGTGGCACAGTGGCTAGGCGGTATACTTTCTGTTTGGAGAAGTCGTTGTCCACAATATAAGAATAAGATATTATATAATATATAAATATATATATTAACATGTTTCAGGGTGCCATTTGCAAGAGAAACAACAGTTCTGCAACAGGAAATGGTGCAGCTGTTGTGTGTGCTTGTGGCCGCTTTCTCTAAGGTTTCTCGGTAGTCACGCTCTGTGGTAGAGACAATCTAGGATTTAATTTCTGAGAAGAGGTATCGACCGATGGATTGGTGGTGTCGTTTTCCATGATCTTAACAATTATATAAAGTTTACACAAGTGCAATTGCCACTACCCACCGTCCATAAGACTAAGACAATTGCATGCTAGTCAAGCAGAGAGTACAAACAACGACCGCAAACAATGTATGACTCAGCTAATGATTCGAATGTGTGACTCATCAAAAGGCGTTAATTTGTTTGAAAATCACAACCACAACTCTGTGTGCGTGTGTTTGTCCATAGCTACTTGGAGGTTTCAGTGACACAGTGGCAGCGATTCTGCTTGGATGGGTGGTCGTGGCGCCAAACCCATGGCGAGCCGCGGCGAAAGCGGCCTGGTGCGGCTGTGGTGTGTTTCTGTGCCTTGGCAGCTGATCAATGCTGACTGCGACGAAATTCACGTAGTCTGGTGGCTGCATGGACTAGTTATAAATGATCTTAAACATATTACTGTATATTTAAATTGGTTAAACATAAACATGAAGATACATGAAGGTATTCACTATACATTTGCGTGTTGAAAGCATATTCACTTCAGATGTGTGATATCAGTCAGAATTCCTGGGCGGAGTTTCTGGGTCGGATTTAATGCACCAACCTGGGCTGTTGCATCACCTCCATCATGTCAGTCTCCAAGGCCCTGGCAACATGGAATGCCACAGCCTGTGAGATGTTTCTATTGTGGTCTGCCTACCAAGACCTATACCAGCAAAAGCGCGCTGGTTCTACGTGGCTTCGCCACGTCCTGGGTGCTTTCTGCAGAGAGCTTTGCCTCGTCAATTCATTTGGTTCAAATCTTTTGGCGTTCATTTTGGTTCAAATCATGTGGTCAATGATGGTTAGGTGATGTGTCCCACATGTTTGTTTCCTTGCGGTGAAGTAGGTTCATCTCATCACGTCTTATCCATGTTTGGTGTGGACATCTCCACGCATTCATTAACGTTCTGCTGGATGCAGCCTTCGCTGCAAGGACATCCACACCGACGTCAAGGATCGGTGCAAGCCGCTGCGCGTTGGTTGTGAGTGGTTGGGGGTTACATATCAAGGCTAGACATTGCTGGTGTTCTCTAGCAGTGGTCCGCGATTCATGGGGTATTGTGCTTATAGTTGTTGTTGGCGCTGCTGGTAGTGACGGTTTCCGTTGTAGTGGGTTCCACTCTTCCCTCAAACAAATCCAGGGCTTCCAAACTAGGTCTCTTCTATGCCTTTCATGCAATCGCCTCCCTGGATTCAAGACATGGCTGGAAATCACAAAAACCTGCGCCTAGGGTCCTCGTCTCAAAGATTTTACAGTACTTGATTGGATCATGGGCTTCAGACATGTCAAGCTGAGTTCTGGCATCTCCCTGGCTGAGATTGCCCGAGATCCCGGAGAGACGCTTACTATCGCTGACTCCTAGGGGAAAGGATTGGGTTAGTCTACGATTGACGCTTTGATATCTCCAATGAGTTGTTGATTCAGTATGTGATGGTTGTACAGTATAGTTTTTCATTGTGCTAACTTGTTTTTGGGTGTTTTCTCCCTGTTTTGTTCTTTTTTTCGTAGCTGCAGCACTGGTCCAGGAGAACCTTCAGTGGATCAAGAAACTCTCAGACACCGAATACCTCAACGATGTGCTGATTGTCGCAGGCTCTGAGTTGCTCAATCTGGCAACGTCCAAGATACCAAGTGGCATCAACCATTACTTGGCACTTGGCAGTACTAACATCTATACTACTTAACTGTCAGTTAACCACCACTTAACCATCAGGTTACCATCAAACATATTTGCGCGGTTGGTGTTTTCCTGTTGTTGGCTGCCACCGTTGGGTTCCATGGTGAACCATTGGGACGGGAGGGACCTGCTGTGAGTAGTTGTGACGAAAGGTCGCCTCCAACTGTTGCCTCTTGCTTTGTTTCTTTAAACAACTGTGCTCACAAGGATCAAACAACAACTCCTGGCAACAATGCTGGTTGGTATTTATTTCTTTGATTTGTTCCGGCAAGTGAGACATACCTCTTCAACAATGCAGTGCCCGACAGTCGCAGTTTACAAGAGTTCACGAGATTTCACTGGCTCAATTATATTCAACTATGCTCCGCTGAATTTACATTCGAGTAATTCAGTATTTTCAAATCTGAGGCAGGTGTTACCTTGAATATCATGAATTACAATGAATTACACATGGTAATCGTTCAGTATGTTCAAATCTGAGCCTGTTAGCTTGGAGGTTTCATATCACGTGTTTTCATATCCTGGCGCTGCTGAAACGATCTACCCGGAAGCCCCAGGAGATGTCTCAGATTCGATGCCCACCTTGGAGCTGACATTGGCCACACTGAAACAGAAGCACCTCATCAGGGGCGGTTCCGCGGCCGGGTCCCAGGAAATCCCAGGACGGTTCATATAGGGATCAGCCAGGAACAAAGATGCCATGACTAAGAAATATCACTCATCATCAATCATAGTGATTGATCATCATTTTTACCAACATCAGTCATACATACCCTAGGCTTCCAGGCTTCCATGATTCATAGGGGCTGGTAACCAACCCCAATGACAACAAGCTGAAAGAAAAAAATGCTTACCTACTATTTCATGGTAAGTGGAAGCATAGGGAGGGATTGCAACAGCCACGAATCATGATGATGGATGCTACTTGGAAGCGATAGAATCACTAGACTCCAACAGGAGTTTAAACAAACATGGCTCCACTGAGGGTATCGATAGGTGTTGCCATAGCAAAAGCTATCATTGTTCGGAGGTTTTGCGGCATGCGCAGCGTGGTCCTTCAGCATGGATGGTAACCCCGATGATCCACAGGGATCACGCGGGATCACACTGCTCACTGTGCTATTTATTTAGCCGGCAATAGGTGCTGGTGCTGTATTGTTTCATGTGGTCCGCATTGGTCAGCAATTTCTCTACCTGATTGTAATTGTTGGTCGAATATTTGTATGTTTTTATGCTTTGCTGGTTTGCTATTTTTTTGGCAACTCTTTTTATGGTCTGGTAGTGGATGAGTCACCGCATGTTGTAGTCAGTTTACTTTCAGATCAAGTTGATCATTAATAACAAAGACTTTCAGAATTGTTAAGCCCAATGACTTGACAATCCACTGTTATTGGGGTTCTTAAGGCCCCAAGTACTAGAAATGGTGCTGTCGTCACCCTTTGACACCAGCAGTTACTGGGGCCACATTTTTTGTCCAACTTCAAACACGTTTACCTCACCTTGCGCAGCCCAGGTATGCTGAGGTGTTCTTTGTCCCAGGGAACCATGACTTGTGGACAGCTCCTTGGATCTCCGGTTGGATGCACTTCGCGCTTCAAGCAGGCTGATGGCGTACGTTCACGGCGCGAATGGGAGATCCTTATAGCAATAACCTCATCATAGTCTTAGTTTGATTGGGGCTACTTATTTGCAACTGATGACAGGTGTATTTGCTTTATCTATGGATCTACGGTCCATCATATTTGGTGATATTTGATGATCAATCACTTGTGTTTTGTGAGTCGCTGGTGGTTTTTATCAACACGGGGATCTACCACCATGCATGTGCTGTGTTTCCCATTAATTCTCGTTGTTTTTCCAGGTCCTTGGTTTGTACTTTTTGTGCCATTTGCTTCCGGGCATATCCGTGACAACACACATTGAAGTTGGTGATCGCCAACAATCCCACGAATGGACCAAGGTCCCAACAGCTAGACTGGGACTGGCCAGCCAATTGGGAAATCATCGAGATATGGGATTATCATGGATTATCATCACCCATCATGGCAAGGCAAGGCCTTGTTCTGGCTAGCTGCTTTGGCGGAGCTTACCTGATTGCGATCAGAAGATATCTCTCAATTAACTGATACAACCGTTCCACAATGGGAGATTGGCAGACTGTCGATTTCGTTTCTTGAATCTAGCAGTCTAGGAGTTAAAGCTCATCACTTCCAGAAAGAAACCTCATACATGACATCGTTGCAACCATGAATCATCCAGTTTCCCACCTTACAAAGTCAGCCACTGGCCACACAGTCAGAGCTGCCTTCCAAGGGCGATGACATGGATTCCATCGCGAAGCTTCATCAGACGATCTCACTCTGTCAACGCTTGCAGATCCACACGACGGCAAAGAGAATTGGAACGCCAGAGCAGGTTCCATTGTTCGGATGGGGCTGAGGAACCTCAGGAAAGCACCGGTTGGCGGTGGTAGATCCATGGTCCGGGTTTGTCCAGTTGCATGGCCCCTGCTTTGCCCGTACGAACCAATCAACTACAATCAGTAGTCCTTGAACCACTGACAATGATCACCTCTTTCTCGTCATTAACTATTACCCATGGTGAAACACTGGGCACTACTGGACATTACCATTGTCGCTATGTTTGGTGGATTCTCTACCAACCAAGTAGAATAGTATACGCAAAGTATTTGCACAGCAAAACGAAAGGCTTTGCAAACAAAGGTAAGTCATGATCATTGTCTGAATGTTTCCAAATAATGAAATGGTGATCAACCCATATTTCCCAATGATAAACGATATATTGAACACCAGGTACAATTTCGAAGCACAACTTATCATCATTAAGATTTATTGACATCTATCCGTGTTTATTGCAATTGTCATTCCCAACCATCGACCAGCATGACTCTGTCACCATCATTGAGATGTTTACCACTTATTAACCACTTACTGACCACTTATCAACCATCCATTCACCACTTTTTAACCATCCATTCACCACTTATCAACCATCCATTCACCACTTATCAACCATCCATTCACCACTTATCAACCATCCATTCACCACTTATCAACCATCCATTCACCACTTATTAACCATCCATTCACCACTTATTAACCATCCATTCACCACTTATCAACCATCCATTCACCACTTATCAACCATCCATTCACCACTTATTAACCATTCATTCACCACTCATCAACCATCCATTCACCACTTTTCAACCATCCATTCACGACTGTTTAACCATCCATTCACCACTTATCAACCATCCATTCACCACTTATCAACCATCCATTCACATCCATTCACCACTTCTCAACCGTCCATTCACATCCATTCACCACTTATCAACCATCCATTCACCGCTTTTCAACCATCCTTTCACTACTTATTAACCATCCATTCACCGCTTATCAACCATCCATTCACCACTTATCAACCATCCATTCACATCCATTCACCACTTATCAACCATCCATTCACCACTTATCAACCATCCATTCACCACTTATCAACCATCCATTCACATCCATTCACCACTTATCATTCATCCATTCACATCCATTCACCACTCACCAACCATCCATTCACCACTCATCAACCATCCATTCACCACTTTTCAACCATCCATGCACTACTTATTAACCATCCATTCACCACTTTTCAACCATCCATTCACATCCATTCACCACTCATCAACCATCCATTCACCACTTATCAACCATCCAATCACATCCATTCACTACTTATTAACCATCCATTCACCACTTATCAACCATCCATTCACCACTTTTCTACCATCCATTCACTACTTATTAACCATCCATTCACCACTTATCAACCATCCATTCACCACTTATCAACCATCCATTCACATCCATTCACCACTTATCAACCATCCATTCACCACTTATCAACCATCCATTCACCACTTATCAACCATCCATTCACATCCATTCACCACTTATCAACCATCACCACTTATCAACCATCCATTCACATCCATTCACCACTTATCATTCATCCATTCACCGCTTATTAACTATCCATTCACCACTTATTAACCATTTACTAACCAACCGTCTATTGACCATAAAGCAAAAAATGGCCCTAAGTATCACACGCCATCACCGACCCAGCGCTTCCCGCGCGCAGGGCTGCTGGGTGTGTCCCATCTTGTCCTGGCATCATCAAAGTTGGGATCCCGAACCCGATTTGCAAGGCCGGGGGAGGTGAAGACGTGGGGGAAAGGTGGGTGTTTCAGGTTGGTTGGTGGGCTGGTGTGATCAAACAGGCACATGAACTGGCTATGGGTCAATATTAACCAACAATAGTGGGTGGTTAATATAACCAACAAAAATATAAGGAAAACAATGGTTAGTGATGGGGGAACCAGGGGTACGGGGTTTTGCCCCACAGCCATATTTGTACTTACTGATTTGTTTCAAGATTCACAAGGTGACTGTCGGTCAAAAGCCAGGTGAATCTAAGAACATGTACCAGGGGACGGTTCGTTCGTTGGCATGTTCAAGCTCCCATTTGTTTTGAGGTTTGTACCATGAGATTTGTTTAAGGCTTAAGGTTTCAAAGTGAGCAACCTGGATGTTGATTATCAAGCCTACCATTTTGTCATCGAGGTTTTTGGTATTTCAGCATAGATTGTTGATCAACAATTACCAACGTCACTGCCAACATCAATCACTGATAGCAATCTCCCCAGGAAATCATCCGACGCATAGGGATGAAAGGGGATGAAGAATGGGACCCAACTCATTGAGTGTACAGTAATTATTTGTACCCTATGAATTTGCCTGTATGTGTGCTATATACATGTATGCATATTATCGACGCAGGATGATGGTTGATGTGATTAATCAATGATCACCATTATTCTCGGCCATCATCACTTGAATACGCATTAATCATCGTTGATACCTAAAGTTGTTGATTCCTTTTGTATACATAAATTAATCATTGAAAGTTGGAACCAGCATTTGTCACCGCATCTTGATACTTGATACTATTGTTGGTTATATTGGCATTTGATCATCATTAATTATTCATGAAAAAATGCTTTATGCCGGCGATCCCCAGTTGTTTAATTCTTAATGGTTGGTATCATCATCAAACATAGTCATCAAATGGCTCAACCATCCTGGTTAGCAGTGCTATCATCAGTCATTAGTCGTTATAATTAGTGATTATTGTAATCAGCATCATCAATCATCATGGTTGGTATGATTGATACCGGCCCATAGTCTAATGTTAGTCACCACAAACAATTAGGGCCATGCCCTTACTTCTATTAGTACCCACATTACTTACCATATCCACATTCGATATTGATAGCACATACCCATGACCACTCCCATTCATATGATCAACAATCCTAAATTTTGAGAGACCACCATACCCAGATGCTCCATGTATAGTATATTTACCTACATTTACCTATAAAACAGCCCAGTCATGTAGGCAAATATGCCAGCTCCATGGAGCATCTGGGTTATTAGCATATGGTAGTGGGTCAAAACCCTGTACCCCTGGTTCCCCTATCATTAACCATTGGTTTCCTTTACGCCACCGTTGCTGAGCCGCCAGGTTGGGACCTGCCCGTGGACCCGGCGCAGTGCATGGTGGACTTCCAGCGTTGTCGCTTTCCGCCGGGCGTTTCGCGGCTCGGGCACGGCGGTTGGTGCGGCGTCACGGCTGGTGGATGCTGGTGGTGTTGGATGCTGGTTGAGGATGGCTGGTGACCATGAGTGATGGTTAGTGCTGGTTGGTGATGGTTGGTGATGATCAAGTTGTGTGGGTCAGTCATCAGTAGTGTTGGTTGTTCATGGTTTGTGCTGATTTGTTGTGGTTATTTACCGTCAGTGTTACTTAGTGACGGTTAGTGATGGTTGGTGGTGGTTAGTGATGTGCAGTGTTATTTCATCATGGGTATGGTTTCTACGTGTTGGTCAGTGACGGTTTCTAAAACTTCAGAATGGAAACAAGATGTCACAAGATGAGTATTTGCAACCAACTAAAAGAACTCCATCTTTGATAAGTTCTAAGTGTGTTGCTTCCAAAGGGCAGAACCTGCGCACAGAGATCAAACACCCGACTATTTACCAGGCTTGGAACTTACTGAAAAGCATGAGCTGCCAATTAATGGCCTTCTTGTTGCTCAGCGTGGCGGAATTGCGAATTTATTTGGGTAGGGATCATAGGCAAAACCAATGCTGGTCTAAATAGGCAATTCGGAAACAAGAAGCAAGATACTGAGATACATAGAACATAGAACCTTAAACTTTCTTTCCTGGTTGGCGGCTATATGGCTCCGAGAGACACAAATGATTGGGATTTCATGCACTACTTGTTGTGGGAGTATGGTGCTGAACGGTTAGTCGTGTCTGGACAAAGGGTTGCTACTGATGTCTTCCATTTCTCGCGGTGCAGAAGAGAATATCATGTTGTATTCTCGACTGCACTGGGAGTTTGCAGTCGAAAGATGATGGTTTCTCAATGTTTGCTCTATCATATCGTATATCCCAATCTCTTTGTATCCCACTGTATTACCGATGGCAAACAAACCATTTGTTCACAGTTGCTAGGTACAAAACCACATGAATTTGTATCACCATCACATCTGTAGGATCCAAGCTCGATATTCCCAGTGCTGACAACCATACGACTGTCACAACTTTGCATCAGGTTTCCATGTTTGATGAGTCGGCCGCCAAGAAAGTGGATGCCTTGAAACTTGTCCACACGATTTGTGAACTGATCAACAGCTTTTATGTTGAATCATCGCCAGGAATCATCATGGTTAAAAGCATTCAACACCTATTTAGATTTATGTTGGTTCTTGATGATGGTGACAATTGCGCGTTGCTTGTGAGAATGCTTAATAGTGGCAAATACTTGGAAATACATACATGGACACAGAAATGCTGAACGATCCATGGATATCGACACTTGCTCAATTATAATATACTTATTTGGTGACGGGGTATATATTGAAGGAGAAATATTGAATTTGTTGATTGAGACAATTTGCTTGATACAATAAGTTGTCATTCGTTCTTGTCCATCCAGAAGTTGGATGGTCATACATTTTGATAGCAACATTTGGCACTGCCCACGTGAGAAGCCGGAAGGCAACACTAGCAGTCTTGAAATATGGCCAGGCTACCTCCTAAAGGGTAGTGAGACACCAAACTGGTTGACAATGCTGCGTAGACTTTGCTCAAATGCTCAGTTGAATAGCCGCCATCCATTCTTGGAGATCGGTGAAGTAGCCATCAGTTAATTATTTCTTTAAGAGTATGATAGGCCAAGACATATGGGAGATTGTTCACGGTGTACCCTCCATCCATTTTTGCAAATCATCAGTTGGATGAGAAAAATCACGAGTTGTTGGTCTACTCCGTTCATTTCAATACCCGTTCTTGAACATTGGATTTGGTACATATTGGTACAACAAAGACGGTCATCCATTAAGATCCCTTCTCAGCAGAACGAACTATGGAGCTTTAGCTCTTGCTTTGCGTGCCATGGAGCGCTATGTCAACCTGACCTGTGGCAGATGTGGGGAGGCTCTCTACACCGACCTTTGCGCCTTCATTGAGGATGCAGGGTCTCAACCGCACCTGGATCGGGAAATTTATACCAACCAAGCGCCTGACAACTTGATGGCTCTAACCGATGTGAAGATCAGCGGAACGGAGAAGTGTTCCTTTAACTGCAGCAAGAACTGTCACAGACCTTTATTTTTGATCGACGCGGGAACAGGCATTATTGACCGCAGAAACTATAAGTATGCTCTTGCATGTGGAGATGACTACGTGCGCATTGTTGAGGCCCGGGCAAATGTTTTGTTGATGCCATCAGGCCAATCAGACCTATATCATGACCCAAGCGTTTGGAATCAAGATATGGTATGGTGGTTTCTCAAAATAGGGGTCCCCCAAATCAATCATCCAATATTAGTCATGTGTTGAAATAGACCAACCATTCTTTGGGCCCCCCTATTTTGAGAAGCACACCTATGCACAGGTCAGAACTTGGATTTTTGAGAATCACCATGTACGTGACATCATTATTATAGATGGATGCTTGAGACTTGGCACAGCTGATACCTGACGGGAAACGCACGTGTTTGTGTCCGGAGGTTTCACAACCAGGCAACCAATTGTCTATTGGAGGCTTACTATGATCCATCATGACGGGAGTGGATTTTCACCAATCCGTTCCAGGGGCGTTGTTTCTGCGAGGCTCCCAAAGTGGCCATGGTCTACACTGTGACCTGCACTTGGGATGGAGCAAACGCCACCGTGTCCTTTTCCAACATCACTGGTGACTGCATCGCTTCACACGTGGTGGAGGATTCGAAGATGGCGTTCGGCGTGGTGAAAAATGACACTTGGATCTTGCAGGAGTCGTGTCAGCTTCGAAGAAAGCATATATGGGAGTTTCTTAAAATAGGGAGCCCCAAAATCGTTGGTTTATTGCTTTAAACGGTGAATAAACTGGATGATTCGCGGGTCCCCCCATCATCATCATCATCATCATCATCATCATCATCATCATCATCATCATCATCATCATCATCATCATCATCATCATCATCAGGAACACATGTGGCAAGGTTTTCAATTTTTGCTGGCTGGATTGGAAATTTTACATACACACGTTCTGGTATTGAACAGTCTATGCATGTGTCTCTGGGGACAACTATATAGGTATGGCAATGTAGCGTAATGCACATCATGGCCCGTGAGTAAACTTTGCATGTAACATCATGTACAGGTAACTTAACTCATGCAGAAGAAGCGCCTGTCAGTCTCTTGAGGATGACCATGGATCGCTTCATTTGCACAACTGATCCCCCACTAGGCCCCCTGGGATGGACTTGTCAAGCTGAGGAAGCGCTTGGTGCCTTGAAATTGGCCGACTTGGCATCTGGCACCGTGGCAAAGTTCGCCTTGGACAGCGGTCTTTTGCTTGGAAAGGACCATGATGAGCTCAGCATCGCGCAGATCTTTGCGGAACATCACGGGTTTGTACGTTGATTGGCAGCAGATCTGCGGCTACCCCTGGCTGGTCTTGGGATGGAGAAAGAATTTTGACGGTGAGATGACGCTGGACTTGGCCAAAGCAAAGGCAGTGTGGATTGCAGGAAGGGGAGTTTTGCGGACGAAACATGTTGCCACATGGCCTTGTGCAGCAAACCCTCTGAGGCTGGTCATCACGCACTAGCACATGATATGTCCATGGCCATCCATGGGCTATGCTTTGGTCAAATGCTGAAGCCAGTGAGAACAGGTGTGCCCAAAGGAGAGGCACCGCCGCTGGAAGTATCGATGACCAACACCCCTGAGACCCGAAAGTTGAGAGATGAAACAAGTGCCACACTGAGCAGATGAGCCATGACTTGAGCCATGCTGAATGTAGTTTATTGTAGTTCCCAATGAAATGACAGTATGGTGCAGGGACGTAATATAATAGAGATTCATAGAGCGTTCTTCCTGCTGGAGACCATGCAGGGAAGCAAAGATCAGCCAGCAAGTTCATGCGACGTAGGCTTGTCAATACTTCATGCAATAGAGTGCTACACATTTCACAAAATGAAGCATGGCGTTTGGTTCGTAATTTGTTTGCGCATGTTGAATCAAAAGGGAGGCTTGCAAACTGTGTACAGTAACCAACTTAAACTTCAGAAGTCCATCATGGTTTTTGATTGACACTCCATCAGATTGTACTCCGAGTAAACATGGGCGTGGGTTACTCAGAAATCCTCAAACAACCCCATCATACATGACCACAAAATTGCAGTCGTGGGCATGCAGCAAAAACCACCAATCCCAATGCCGGCTGAACAAGTTGTTCTTTGCTACCCGGAACTTTCACCATGGCACTATTGATTCACTGCTGTGTGGTTCTCACAATTTAGTTTTGGTTTCTTGCAAGACCTCATCATTTTGGTGCGGTTGGGCTACCATGTTTGTGAATCGCACCAAGTAATTGTGCATATATTTCTAGAACTAGTTACCTTACTTATCATATCCCGCTTGGTGCGAATTGCAGGCATTGGGTCAGCAATAACCACCAATCCCAATCTGCAGCCGGCTGAACATGTTGTTCTTTTGCTACCCGGAAATTTCACCATGGCAGTTCTTGATTCCCTGCTGGATGGTTTTCTTCATAAATCAGTTTTGGTTCCTGGCAAGACCTCATCATTTTGGTGCAGTTGGGGTACCACGTTTACGGATCACACCAAGTAATCGTGTGTATTATATAGATCTATAATTACTTATAGTTGTTATCATATCCCGCTTGGTGCTGGTCAAGTGACCATTTTTTCTTTGGGCCATCGCGACGCCAATCGCCACCGGAACAAGGAACGATCGTTTGGACGTTCTGGCCCCATTGGCTGATCGCAAAGACGTGCCTGGGACGAACAGAACCGAAGAGCAAGGACAAATGATCCTCAAGATAGCTGGACTGGTTGGTGGTTTCAAACATTATTTATTTTCCCTCGTATTAATTACTGGATGGCTTATACCCACTAACTTAGGTTTTTAGTGTTTTTGGGATATGATTGGTTTACCATATAACCACTAAAAATATTTTTTTAGCAAGGGATCTGTAAGCCACCAAGATTAAGAAATGGTTGGTTGACCAATATTTTTCATATGGGTGGTTCATAGTGAGCTGATCGCTGCCAATGGAAAATGGTGCTTCAACCACCAACCAGATCATTGTTTGTTTCTCCAGGAATCGCACTCGGGGATGGGTCACAACCAAGCGTCAAACAAATAGGTGAAGATCCTTACAAAAAATACTGTGGTCATTTCGGGGATGTGTAAAAGGGATACAGTGTTCTGATTCACAGTGGCACAGCCATTGACAGTCCACCAGTCATAGAGGGCTGGCAGTTTTCATTGCAATTTTCTCTTCTCAGAGCGTAACCTAGCCAACTACTTGCCTCCACCTAGCAAGCATGCGCTTGGTATGGAATCGCCTCAACCAAACATTGCAAGTGAGGTTGATATGGGTTGATAGCATTTAAAGATAAAATCACAGACACTGCAGGTGATCCCAACACATGATGACCAATGTTTTGATCATCAACGGAACCATCGTGTGTGTATGTTGGTGTCAATGTCGGTTTTTCCCCCTTGGCGGAGATTCCTTTGGGTTGCAATTGTTTGTTGTTTTTTTTGCATCGGATTTATCTTTGCTGTGCGCTGCTTCACGTCCAAAGTAAAGTATCCTAAAGTTCTGAGTCACACATTGTGTTTGAGTATCCTTTGTGAATTGAAAGTATGTCTGTCCAACGTGTTGTTTTTGAATGTTTCATGCTGACTCACACGAACTTATGGCGCAAAGTGTCGGGAACAACTGGGACACCTTAAATAATTGAAAGGTTTGGAACACTTTAGTATGTTTTGCATAGTAAGACGCTGTTCCTTGTGGCAAATCTTTAAATCGTTGACCAGTCAAGCGGTGTCCTGTCCATTGTGTCCAGCGACTTCCCGGGCACAAGGATGAGCCCTTGGTCACCTTCTCCCACTTTCTGCCGCACATCGACCCCTGGTGACAGCTGGAAGTTTACCGATGCTAGATCGAGTTGTCAATCAATCGCCGTTTTAATAGAAATGTTATGAAATAGTTGGTGCTTGACCCTTGAGCTAAGTTGGTAACTTGGATCTACCACAATCAATCATTTTTGTTTGGGACATGTTTAGTCCATACATGTTTGTTCGCAGGAAACCATGTTTTTTTTTGTTTCCGAGGGTTCGACCTTATTGTTGCCGCATATGCCATTTTCGTTGGTAGTGTGATTTTAATCTGTTCGACAATCATCGGTGCATGTGCAGTAGAAATCAGGCAATGAAGAGGTGCATTCTCAACCATCACAGGTTGAATACGATTGACTCACATCGCATGAAATTGTTTGTGTATCATTCAATCAAACAGCTTTAATCCTCCAGAGTCCATTTGTTTCATGGTTGTACATGTCAATGCTGGTGGAAAACTGAGAGCGGAGGATTATGTGATTGGCATTATTTATGACATGTGGTGGTTTCTCAAAATGGGGGTACCCCCAAATCATCCATTTATAGTCATTTATAGCAATAAACCAACCATTTTTTGGGTCCCTTATTTTGAGAAACCTCCACATGTATGTTTGTTTGCATTAGGTACTACAGTATGTGCTGCTGTCAGGAAAGGTCCCGGCTTTGAAAGTCTTGCGCATGGGTTTGATGGAGTGGCCGCGAGGCTTTAGTTTGGGTTGCTCACCTGTGGCAAACATGACTTCATCTCCCAAACACCAATCTCCCAACACATACTTGTTTTACTTTGGCAGCAGGGATGGCGATAGCCAGTGACTCTTGTATTACTTGTTGCCTGTTTCTGGCGTGCAATTCTTCTAGTTTTTGCTGATGAAAATCTTGGTATCAACAAGCCTAGCTGAGCGCCCAAAAACCCGTAGTTTTTAATTGCAAAGGATGGGTATATCTGGTTTGTCAACATTTGGCTAATTCTGGCAAAACGCTTGCTAATGCTATGGGTATCTAATGCTTAATTACGCAGTTTCTAGTTGATTAATGATGGTTTATCATGCACAACTTTTGACCCCGCTTGTGAATCAGTGAATAATGATGGATGGAGAATGGTTGGACCAAGGTCGGACAAATGACGCTGTGTTGGGCCATAAGTCGTCCGCAGTCATCAACCTACAGTAATCAGCCGCAAAATGAAAGGAACTGCAAGCATGACTAAGTACAATTTTCTCCAGAAATCCACCATCAATGTCCAGAACCATTAGCCATCATCAACCGCTTGAGGAAGCCAGGAAATCAAGACCCATCGTGAATCACAACCATCATTGGCCGCAACCATTTCCGGAAGTAAACCAACATTAACCACCCTGTAACCATCACTAACCAACACTTTTGGTTGCATCATCAGCCACGCCTTTGGAAACTCAGGAACTACTTCTGGAAAAACGTTTCTTGATGATCCCATGCCTGGCGAAGGTGCCGGGAGATGTTGCTTCGCGGTGCCGGTGTCGTTGCTGCTGCGGCTGTTGTTGTTGTTGTTGTTGTTGTTGACCACTATTAGCTAGCATTATCAACCATTATGTCAAGCCTTTTTGAACATTCATCATCACTCGTTGATGTCGGTCGTTGTTGTTGTTCTTAAATTGCGGGGCTTTGGACAATGTAAGTGTCCAAAACTGTGTTGTGGGAGCTCTAACAGAAGGACACTCATTGATCACAATATATCATAGTATTGTTTTGAAAAGTTTTAGAGTGCAAATAAAGACATGATTCCGCATGACCATCATGCCAATTGGCATGGTGTTATAGCAGCTTGGCTTCCTACATTCATTTTTATGTCCAACCACGTTCTCAGCAGCATGGTGATCAATAGAGTATTTTGCGGATTTCCACAAAAGATGAACGTCGTACAGTGACAGGGAAGGACTGTAGAAATCGTTTGAATACCTGAGGTATCGCTGGTAAGTTTGTCACCGTGTGAGCAACGACCGAAATGCCAGTTGCTTTACAAGGACAGCATGTCCTTCAACATCCCACCAAGCCGTTATGAACAAGCAGCTGATTGTCCATGGTTGCTGTTTTTGTGACTGTGGGTCAATTTGTTTTTTTCCTTGGATGCATTTCCCTATTAAATCACAGCATTACTGTCAATGACTACCGGAAGACCAAGAATCATTTAAACCAGGCACCACCTCGAATCCAATGCTTAATCGCTGGCGGTTCACGATCAAAGATAGGGCGGTTATTACTGGGGATCTCTCACTACTTGCTGATTCCTGATACCTTAGTGGTACTGTAGGCCACACATTGGTGATGAGAACCAGATTGTCCAAAGGCCACAGTCTCAAAGCCATAAACATCCCCTCAGAAGTCTCCACCCAGTTATATTTGTCCAAGAGCATAGATGCATGCAAAAGCCTATGTGTTACTTTTCCCTTGGCATATGAAATTGCATTCTGTGCTGGAAATACGTTGAGTACGAATCAGTAAGGAACATGTTTTTTTGCATTTAGTTCCTTAGTTCGAGTCCTTGACAGGTTTTATTTGCTGTAGAAGTATGGATTGATCCAACAATTAAAAGATATCATGTTTCCCAACCAGGATGAGATATGATTATACCCAACCATGATGTTAGCGACTGTCATGGCGGGGAATTAAGCATCGTTAATCATCATCATCATCATCATCATCATCATCATCATCATCATCATCATCATCATCATCATCATCATCATCATCATCATCATCATCATCATCGGCCACCATCATCGGCCACCATCATCGGCCACCCTCAAGTATCACTCATGCCACACTGAACCATTATCCATATTCATCATCAACCCATCAAAAACTCACTACCAGCCATCAGTTTCCATTACTAACAATCACACAGTGTTCACAGACAATCCACAATATTCATCATGACCCACTAACCACTGATGAGCCGTCGTTCAACCATCACTTAACCATTGACTAATCATCATTTGACCATGCATTATCCATTGATAGCCCTTTGCAACCACTAGTCACCCTGAACCACCCATGTTGGTCGTCAAGTACCCACTAAGTAGCCGTTTCACTCACCCACTAAGTAGCCTTTTTACCCACGAAGTACCCACCATGTAGCCGCCCTTACCACGCCACGCTCAACGTCGTGGTCGGTACCAGTCGCCAGGCCTCGGGGTCAAACTTTCTTCGGAAGCGCCTGGATGCTCTGAAGCTGGAAGCAAATTCATGTTGAGGAACCAACAGTCGCCGTGAATGGTGGTTTTAACCATGGTTAATACTGCTTAATAATAGTGGATAATGACCAACAATGATGGTTGAACAATGGATGATGGTTTGATAGGGTTTATAACCATTAGTGATGGTTGATTATAGGGATCATAAGTCATAAGCAACAATAGTGGTGAAACAGCTACTACTCGTTGGTGGTTTCAAACATTTTTTACTTTCTCTAGTAATGATTAACAAATGGTTGGTTGACGAATGTTTTTCATAGGGGTTGAAACCACCAACCAGTTGTGAATGGATGGTGAATGGATGGTGTATGGATGGTGTATGGATGGTGAATGGATGGTGTATGGATGGCTGATTCAATGCTGAAGTAATGGTTGATGTATGGCTTCAGTGATGGCCAATTGATTTGTTTAGTAACCAGCAGTGTTTATGACTTCCACTTGTTGGCTGAACCAGAGTGTTAATGGTAAACCAACCCTTTGTGTAGTCATCAGCATTCATGGTTTAGTGACCAAGGGCAGTTGTTTAGTAACCATGGTTTGTTTGATGTGTTTAGTATATGACCATGGTTAAATCATTCTTTACTAACCAACAAGCCAACACATGGGTACATGTGCCTAGTAGCAACAACATAGTTTGTTTAGAGTAGTTAGTCCAGAATACATAGATGTAGAATGTCAAGTATTGTACATACATACACGTAGAATTGGCTTGGAGTATAGGCATCCTGGGCATGACTCTTAATGCTGTTATAGGTTCAACTGCATGTATAGTAGTGCAACCATTCTGGAGTGGATGAAATATCAAATTGAAACATCCGCAAGGTTGGTAAATGATCTATTATCAAAGGAATAAACATGGAAGATGTTACATCTACTCCAGGATGGTGTTTTGTTTTGCCAGTGACTACCTGAAAATATATTTATTTCTATTGCATACCTATATATAGTGATTAAATCAGTACGCTGGGGTGCTCATGTGCCATAGATATTTTGTTCAAATATATGTGTACAGTCGGATATATGTATACATTCATTTACTTTTCACGATTTTATATTGATATTGAAGAACCAAAAAAATAGAATTGTATGTGCTCTTATATATATATATATATATATGTAGATATGTTTTGTTTAGGCAAGGCAATTGTAACCAGTTTGGGGGCAAGCATTGTGTGGGAAACAGCTGCGTTGTGGGTGATCGCTGGTTTTGCAACTCACTATTACGCATTGAGGTACAGATTCCTTGGCTCAATGTTGATGGTCAGTAAAGATTGTCAATTTGTTTAGTGCCCTATGTAAATTGAGGTTAACATTACTGACATGATTATTTTCAACTCCATTAGACTCGATTCATTACTTGTTTCCAAACTGCAAGCTCAAGCACAGATCCCCATGTTGTCATCCGAAATGCTTTTTGATCATGCTGGGAATCATTGCTGTGGTTGTGGAGAGGGTACAGAGGGTATACCATGTGTGGAAAAGACCCCATCCTTTCCTGTGTTGATAGGCAGAGTCTTCGTTTTTTTCCAGCTACCCTCATGCTGTTACAGGAGCGTCCAGAACTGCAAATCAGAGAAATGCAGAAACAGTTGCAGGATCAAACGTAATTAACATCCATGAACACACCAACTGATCTTGCCTTTGCTGGTTCCATTATCTTGGGACAAATAAATGAGTTGGTCCAAAACTGGTGTACCCCCAAAACTGGAGATTTCCTCAGAAATGATGCTTCTGAACTTGGAACCATTTGCACCACCACGGGTATGGACCAACCCTGCTACATACATGGTCCAGTGTTTTGGGCTCGTCACCTCCTTGAGTTGGGAAGTTGACATGCCAATGGTTTTCCCAGTCATGTAAAGGTAAGCCAGGATTAACGAACCCCTGGTTGATTAATTAGGGGGGTCACGGGGTCACCATTTTAAAGGGAAACCAAGGCTTTTGGGGGATACCCCCTATTAATCAACCAGGGGTTTATGAATCCTGGGTATACATTATATGGAACAAAATAGCTATATATTTGCCAATGAATGGATAGAGTGCGTTTTTTGTTTTTTCCAAGTTGAGTTCTTATAAGGTTTGATAGTGATGTGCTATTGCGTATTGTTTTCCTGGCATTTTTCGATAGGGCACAAAAACTCTAAACCATATAAAATTGCTGTATAGTACATACTTTTTTCCATGCATACCAAAAGTAATATATGCGTGTTTACTTACTTAGATAAATCAATAAGTAGCCTTATATTTATATAAGTATGTATATGTATATATATATATATATTGATGTCCTGCTTGTTTTCGTACTGAGCTCCATCTCGCCTGGCTTGCAGTTCAGGAAGCCGGATGTGCACATTTTTGGTCACACGCACTTTGGTTGGGACACGGTGCTGAACGGCACTCGTTTTATTCAGGCCGGCTGAATCGGGCTTCTGAACGGCTTGGATGATTGTTGGATTTTTTTCCCCAGATAGCTGACAAGCTATAAGGGGTTCTTACTTCTCTATGGTAGGGCCTCGAATCGGCGCTTTTGTTTGCCGCTGCTCTGCCGCTGCTCATGCTTGTCTCCCTTTGTCTCCCTTTGTCTCTCCTTTGTTTCCCTTGTGGCTCTGGATCGGCGCTTTGTTTGCCGCTGCTCTGCCGCTGCTCTTTCTCCCTTTGTTTTGCCTTTGTTTTGCCTTTGTCTTGCCTTTGTCTTTACTTTGTCTCCCCTTTGCCCCCCAGATAGCTGACAAGCTATAAGGGGTTTTTACTTCTCTATGGTAGGGCCTTGGATCGGCGTTCTTGCTTGCCGCTGCTCTGCCGCTGCTCATGCTTGTCTCCCTTTGTTTTCCCTTTGTCTCCCCTTTGTCTCCCTTCTGGCTCTGGATCGGCGCTTTGTTTGCCGCTGCTCTGCCGCTGTTCATGCTTGTCTCCTCTTTGTCTCCCGTTTGTTTCCCTTTGTCTCCCCTTTGTCTTTACTTTGTCTCCCCTTTGTCTGCCCTTTGTCTTTACTTTGTCTCCCCTTTGTTTTCCTCTTGTCTCCCCTTTGTCTCCCCTTTGTGTTTTCTTTGTCTCCCTTGTGGCTCTGGATCGGCGCTTTGTTTGCTGCTGCTCTGCCGCTGCTCATGCTTGTCTCCCTTTGTCTCACTTTTGTCTCCCCTTTGTCTCCCCTTTGTCTCCCCTTTGTTTTCCCTTTGTCTCCCCTGTGTCTCCTTTGTGGCTCTGGCTCGGCGCTTTGTTTGCAGCTGCTCTGCCGGTGCTCATGCTTGTCTCCTTTTGTCTCCTCTTTGTCTCCCCTTTGTCTCCCTTGTGGCTCTGGATCGGCGCTTTGTTTGCCGCTGCTCTGCCGCTGCTCATGCTTGTCTCCTCTTTGTCTCCCCTTTGTCTCCCTTGTGGCTCTGGATCGGCGCTTTGTTTGCCGCTGCTCTGCCGCTGCTCATGCTTGTCTCCTCTTTGTCTCCCCTTTGTCTCCCTTGTGGCTCTGGATCGGCGCTTTGTTTGCCGCTGCTCTGCCGCTGCTCATGCTTGTCTCCTCTTTGTCTCCCCTTTGTCTCCCTTGTGGCTCTGGATCGGCGCTTTGTTTGCCGCTGCTCTGCCGCTGCTCATGCTTGTCTCCTCTTTGTCTCCCCTTTGTCTCCCTTGTGGCTCTGGATCGGCGCTTTGTTTGCCGCTGCTCTGCCGCTGCTCATGCTTGTCTCCTCTTTGTCTCCCCTTTGTCTCCCTTGTGGCTCTGGATCGGCGCTTTGTTTGCCGCTGCTCTGCCGCTGCTCATGCTTGTCTCCTCTTTGTCTCCCCTTTGTCTTTACTTTGTCTCCCCTTTGTCTGCCCTTTGTCTTCCCTTTGTTTCCCCTTTGTCTCGCCTTTGTCTCCCCTTTGTCTTTCCTGTGTCGAATCCTTGACTGCAATGCACCTGCTATCTGGGGTCTATGCTGGTGTAATTTATTGAGGATCTGAGCTATCCGCACTGTATGTGACATGGGATGATGGATGGTACAGTTGTATTATTAATTGCCTGAACAGATGATAACTACTATGCGTCAGACCTCTACCAGTGGTACCGTGTCAAACAATTTGTATTAGGCCCTGACACGGGCGCAGCAAGGTCCACAGCATAGGTGGTGGAAGCTTGCTCACCACCTGGTGTGGGTACCCCGTGCATTGTATGAAGAGACTGCCATTGTTATTGGACCATCTCGCCATTTGTTTCCCAGAAGCATAGTTTGTTTGTTTGTGTCGATTGTACTGATTGCAGTATCTACTGTTTGATGTAAGGGTGAATCTAAAAGTGGTGTACTTCCCAATTCTGCCGGTGTCCCTTTCAAAATCATTATGCTGCTGGGATGCTTTGGGGTTGCCATATCAGCGTCCAAAGGTGCATGTTTGTTACCCATTGTGGTGATGGATGGATAGATAGATGGATGGATGGATGGATGGATGGATGGATGGATGGATGGATGGATGGATGTGTGGATGCGGATGCGGATGTGGATGTGGATCTGGATCTGGATCTGGATTTGGATTTGGATCTGGATTTGGATATGGATCTGGATATATAGTTAGATAGGATATACATAAATAGTTGGATGGATGGATATAGATATATATTGATATATGGTTAGATCGATGGATAGAGTGGTTCTATAACAACCCACCAGCATTGGCCGCCCTGTGCCATGTCACCAGCTGCCAGGCCGCCTTGGGATATCCTCATGAAAGAAAGCTCAGGCCCGCGACGTAGGGGCAGCCTGACGTTGTTGTTGTTCGAGTTACCAAAGGTAGGAGCAACATCAGCAGCAGTGGTAGGAATGATCGTGGCAGTTCGTATCATTAGTTTCTTATTACTTGATTGTAAGCAGATTTAGTTGATTATTACGTGGTTATCAGTTCATTATCAGCTTTAGGCGATTCATGATCAACTTCAGTTTACATGATACTGTGATGTCTTATTGTTATCCTGGTTGGTGTTTGAGACATGTTTTCTATATTTGGAATGGTTGGTGACTGACAAGCATTTGTTCAAAGGGATTGAAACCAATCAGCATTCATTCATGATTTGTTTCCTTGCTATTGTGGTAGCTTCATGTGTTTTTGTTTATTTTGTGCATTGATGTTTTGATGTTTGGTGACCTGATGACGGTATAGCCTAGCATTGTCTTGATTTTGAGTACACAGTTGGTTCAAATGTGTATGCGTAGCTTCTCTCTCTATGTATAGAAATATATGTACTTCCCTTTCATATACATATATAGTATATATATATATATGTATTTATTTTCCTCGCACATACATAGATATAAATGTATGCATTCAATTGCATTAAATCCTCAAATCATCCGGAAACATACTTTTTGATACTGGACAAGATGGACCCGTTGTTGGGTTTAACAAGCAGCAATAAGCAGCAGTAGTGTGGTTGATTGGAGTGGTTTCTACTGATTGATAATAGATGGCAGGAATATGAGCGCGCCATTTTACTGTTTCCAGACATATGTAATCAATATTTGACCATGAGTGCTAGCCACTAATAGTCAATATGTCATTGATGACAAATCATCCGGTCTGTGATATTGATCAACGAGAGAAACGGTCAGCAATTGTCGAGTTGACAAGATCAAATGCTGCCCATGGCCAACGACTGCTAAAACTGACTATTGATGATTCATGATGAATGATCATCATTGAAGAGAAGAAACAATTAGCAACCATTCGATCTAGAGAGTGTGCTTCTGGATTGCTGCTAAGCTGGTAGCAGTACGTCCCATGGTGATTTGCCTACATGGTTGTACATCATTGATTGTAATGGTCACGAACCTGGGTCAGGTTGGCGGCTTAGCCATTGAAAGGTTGACAGAACCAGGATGTGCTTCCTACCTTGTCAATATAATTCCTGCCCCAGCAGCACAGAATCTGAATTATGGCAACATTGATGCACATTATGGTCACCACCTGATTGTAAATGTAACCATTTGAAATCATCAAAACCATTTTTTGTTTGCCATTTGTTCATATGTGTTCTATCTATTACCAACCATCATTACAATCATTTTGCGCAATTATCATTTACCAACAGCATTGTAAATGAAAACATCAACCATCACATATTGTTTAAGTAAACATCAAAGGTCAAGTCACCATCAGTAGCCATTTAATTTGCATTTCATCTCATAAACCATAACCATCATTAACCGTCACCACCATTATCAGCCATCAAGCATTGTCACCTCCTCAACCAATCATCACCCTATGATTTATGTAGCAGTGGTCATGATTCGTCATTATATAACCATCACCCACCATCCTCAGAAATCCCATTTGCATTAATGATTCATCACCACTAACCATCACCATCCCGAGCGATCATCGGCCATCACCACCATCAATCACCACTAACCACAAATAATCAACCATTTTGAAGTTTTATCAATCATGAATCATCACTAACCACTGGTTCCTAATCACCATCAATTAAGTGCTTTTAAGCCGGGTTACTAAGCATCGAGCATCATCTAAACTAAGCATCATCACAAACCAATTCACCACTTTGCGCTTTGAGTTGAACGCTGGAACCAATCCTTTTTCCCATTTGTTTACTCAACAGTTGTGTTTGCTGCATTTTTTTAACAGGGCTTGATCAACTTGTTTTTTCTTAACTGCAATTGTTCATTTCTTACTGTGAGTTGAAAATGCTCAGGTTTGAGATCGGTAGGGCTTGATATTGGTAAGGCTTGAAAGCTTCAGACTAGTAAGGCTTGACAGGCTGGAAGGGCTTGAGGCTGGTCAGGCTTGAGCTTGGTAGGGCTTGGTAGAGGTAAGGCGTGAAGGCTTCAGACTGGTAGGGCTGAAGCTGGAAGGGCTTGACGGTGGGAAGGCGTAAAGCTGGGAAGGTTTGAGGCTAATAAGGCTTGAGGCTGAGGATAAAGGCTGGTAAGGATTGATTGTATATAATAAGGCTTGAGGCTGATAGGGCTTGTGGCCGGAAAGGCTAGATCAAGAAACACCACCGGAATCCAAAACAACGTGACCCGTAGAATTTTGCCAAGCCTGCAATTTTCCAAGTGGCACGTGTCCGAAAAAGGAGGCGGTCGACTTGCTCAAGTGGTTTCGGGGTTTGAGTCCAGTGGTCACCCGGATAGAGTTACCAACCGGTCTTGAGGGAGCCAAAAAAGAATTGGAAATGCGTAATCACCACTACCAATTGCTACGGCAAGAGCCACAAACGTCAACCTAATTGTAACGTTTTGGCAGATCTTTTCTGCAGTTGGAGGATGTAGGGTTTGGACGCTGAGTTCGCCCTTAGATGATGAGCCATGACCAGTTCAGACGTTCGCCTTTAAATGAATAGCCATTGTTGGGAAGAACACAGGCAGTAATGCTTGGGCAGGAGACCACGGCAATGAGGTGGCCAAGCTCTTGCCCTTGGTTTGCCGTCAACGATTGAAGCCTGCTTGTTCCAAGCCCATACTTTGACCCCCGTAAATGATCAGCAATTGCTGGAGCATGTAAGGTTTGGACTTCGCGTTCCCTTTTACAATGATGAGCCATGACTAGTTTAGAACCCTTTGTTCCAGCCCAAACCGTTGCGTTCGCCCTTGAACGAAATAGCCATTGTTCGGCAAAACAAAACCGGGTTGTAACCAACAGTGGTTACCGTAAAAGGGGTAGACTCTAGGGTTCGGAGTATAACCAGTTAAGCATTGCTTCTTACACGTCCATACCTGTTGCGTGAGCCTTTAAATGATCAGCCATTGGAAGATACAGGGTTTGGACCTTGCGTTCGCCCTGAAATAATGAGCCATGACAGGTTCCGAACCGTTTGTCTCAGGTCCACACCCGTGCGTTCGCCTTTACATGACAAGCCATTGTTGGAGGATGTAGGGTTTGGACCCTGCGTTCGCCCTTACATGATGAGTGATGACCAGTTCAGAACCATTTGTTTGACGTCCAAACCTTTGCGTTCGCCCTTAAATGAATAGGCATTGTTAGGACTATTCAAGCCGGGTTGCAACGGCTGGGCGGGAAACATTCTTCTACACAGTGTTTAACGTAAAGGGGACAGACTCCAGGGTTTGGACCTTGCGTCCACCCTTAAATTAGCCATTTTTGTTCGGACGTATAGGGCTTGGATCTTGCGTGCGCCCTTTTCTGATGACCCAGAACCAGTTTGGAACTGCTTGTACGAGGTCCATCCCTTCGCGTTCAACTTGAAATGAACAGCCATTATTAGGACTACCAAAGCCGGGTTGCAACGGCTGGGCGGGAAACATTGTGCTACGCAGTGGTTACCGTAAAGGGGCCAGACTCCAGGGCTTGGTTGTCAGGTTCAATTTTCAGCGACATGGGACATAACCGTGTGGTCAATGCTTGATAGATAACTTAGAAACTTGCTTCGGTTTTGATCTTTCAAGGATTGTTAACATAGTTGAGCTTGACTAGCGCAAGCCTTGAGGGAGAAGGGCTCGTGTAAAGGGCAGCGTTTCTTAAGGGGCACGGGCACGGTTTTTAATCCAGAGTTTGCAGGGGTATGGTTAAAGTTGGCCGTTTTAGCAACTGACCAGTCTTTTGGGTCCAATACCCTTGCAGAAGTCTTTTGTCCACGCCGCTGCCATTTTGCCAGCCAACGTGCCCAGTTAAATTGTCTACATTACACGACATTTGTTGCGCACACGCACAGACACGTGACACACATTACTCAAGTGACGCGCTTCAACATTTCAGTATATGACAAGTAGCAATATGTCAACGCAATCCTTCCTTTGGACCGCCCTGTAAAGTACAAGGTGCTCAGCAACAATGAAGTCTGGACTTACCAACCCGATAAAGGCGCCAGGGCCAAAGACTTGGTCCTCACCACGGGCGTGGCCGATGACGCCTTGTTTTCTGGCACGAACTCGGGCCACGTAGCAGAAGAAGAAGAGGAGATGGACTGGGGCGAAGGCAGCGAATCCAAGGGGGCCAGGAGGAAGAGGAGGAGGACAATGATGAAGTCCCTTTAGGGCCGGCCAGCAATTACGCCCCTCCGCCCGCAAAGCGCTTGAAGGCAAGCAGGGCGAACCCCTCCTGAAAAAAGGTTGGAAAGCCGCGATTGGCATTTCGGACTCGTCCTGCCGCATGTCTCATGAGCTTGGGTGCCCCATCTACTGCTGCGGCTTCGGAATGCAACACGTGAAGCCGTTGATTCTAGCCATCGCCAAACATCTTCAATTACCATCAAACCCTCAACCCACCAACCTCTCATCAACCATTGAATCATTGAAGATCTTTATGAACCATCGCCAACCATCCCGAATTCAACCACTAACCAGCAGAACTCATCACCCGGTAGGTGGCCCAGCTTGGCCAATGGCCACTTCGGTGACGCGCCGTTGCTCCTGTGGTCCAGCCACGGTGGCTTCTCGGCACCGGCCAGGCGCGAGCGACCACAGGTGGCCATGGGCTCACTAATCTTGGTGATAAGGATGGTTGATGGTGGTTAGCGATGGCTAGGCAATATGGATCTTTAGTGATAGTTGTTGGTGGTTAATGTGGACTTTGGATGGGTAATGAGAGTTTGATGGTGGTTGAGGATGGTGAATGGCGATTCAAGATCGTTTGTGGTTGTGCTGCATGGTGGTTATTGGTGGCTAGTGATGTTTGCTGATGGTGGAGTCAGGATATTGATGGCTGATGATGGTTCGTTGATGGTCAGTAATGACGGCTCATGGTTGATGATGGTTAAATGATGGTTGGTTTTTGGTGGTTAGTGTTGCTTAGCGGCAAGTAATGATTGATAATAATGATGGTTTATACTGGATATTTGCTGGTTCATGTGATGATTACTCATGGCTAATAATGGCTGATGTTTGATTCATGCTTCATACCCATGGTTAACAATGGTTTTCAATGAGGCTTAAATTCATTGTGGTCCAAAGATGTCATGGTTTTATTTTGCCATCATTTGCGGATTTTGGTGGGTTTTTGTTTGCTAATCATGCGCTACCTCAAGAGATATGATGTTTGTGTGTCAGTGAAGCTTTATCCATGGTTGACCGTCGTTGCCGATACTCAGCCATTTTTGAATTTATGATTCAACATATGGGTGTTCTCACCATAGGGAATCCCCCAAAACATCCAATATTGGTATTTTTCCAGTAAAAGAACCATAATTTTGGTTCCAATTTTTCAGCAACCACCATGTTAGATGCATGACATTCATTCATATTCATATGTTAACCATATGTAAACCATGGACCACAATCATTCATACCCACCCATTACAAACCTTTTGATTTCAACATTCTCAACACCGGCCGCTGGACACATCACTTCCTGGTGTGTTCTGCCAGGTGTCGCTGGTCGGCCTTTTACGAGCATCACCCGCGCCAACCTGAAAAGGTGCCGGATGACCAAGGGAAAAACCTGGGGTTGAATAGTGGGTTGTCATGGTTTATAATAGGGGGTGATCATCAACAATGATGGTTTATCATCAACAAATAGATGGCTAAACCTGGGGTTGAACGTTTATGAATTGGGGATATTCATCAACAATGATGGGGAAACAACTACTAGATGGGATTTGTTCAATCCAGTTTGGGGTTACCCCCAAGTTCTAGTTGGTTTTCGACTGTACATGACTAGCAACTTGGATGAAAACTGGGGGTACCCCTATGACTTGAGAAACCACCGTATGTTGCCAAACATTTTTGTTGGATACACGTTCGCCTCATGGAAATATGTTTTTTGTACTGCATATGTGTTTTCTTGGATGGTCCGTGTCTCGATTTTTTTTCACATGTTTATGGTTAGCGATAGTGTAGCCTTTTCGAAACAACGGATCGAAACCAAAATTTATGCAATTAGATGCACCAGTTGATGGACGTAAATTCCAGCAGTCAACATGTATGACCTGGTCGATCCAATCATGTTTGTTGATTTTCGAAAGAGGTATCCCTAGATGCTATGTATCCCCAACCACTCGTAAAGAAAGAAAACATCAGTATACGTATTTGCTTGTACACCATTTTGGACACCCTGGGACCCCTCGGCATGTGTAATGTGTGTATGTTTTCATTTGTTCAGCAGATCTGCCTGCATATTCACAATGTTTTTCCAGTTTTTCCTGTCTGTTGTGATGACCATTTTTGTGGTTACACCATGGCACCATGCAAACAGAGTCGAACCTTGCTGCTAGTGGTTGGTTGACAATCGCTAGTAGTAGGCAGTCATGGTTTATCCTTCAACCATTGGTTGCATGGTAGCCTGAATTCCGCAGGTCTGCGCTTTGGATATGCGACATGCCATGTTAGAAGCTGTTCCAAGTCTTTTGTCTCCCTTCAAGTGGAAAGTGGGAAAAGCAAGTGTCAGTTCAACGTTTCCGTGTTGAAAGACTTCATGTCCCATGGCAAGTCATGGAATTGGCTGGCCAACCTATCCTCTGGCAGCACATAACTGGCTGGTTGCGCCATCCCGATTCGCTTACCAGGCTGGCTGCCGGTTTCAAATCTTTTTGATTTTCCCAGGTATATACTCATTGAGTAATGGCTGGTTGACTTATATGTTTCATGACGGGGTGATTCAACCACCAATCAGTGATGATCATCATGAGCCACTATAACCATATATAACTAATATTCACCACTATAGACCACAGGTCAACCACCAACCGGACGCATGAGTTATCCATCGCCGTTGCGCTAGGACCTGGGGGTCCTGACTTCGCCGCCCAGGTGTACGAGCTAGCCAGCTATGCTGCACGCGGCGTCAAGAAGACATTGCCCCAGGTGACGTTCTGCGTTCTGCTGCAGCAGGGGATCATTGCTGAAGAAATCATCAGCAAAAGCATTTGTTTAGGCGACGAAAACGAGGATGACAAGTTAACTTACCCATGGTTTGATGTTTGATTGATTGTTGGTGATGGTGATAGTCGTTGTTGATAATGGATACTTCAGGGCTTGTCGTCATGAATACTTCGGAGTAGCAACGGACAGGTACTGTATATATTGTGGGCAACACTGGTTAGTTAAGGATTAGTAGTGTTGCTCACTATGGCTAGCGTATGGTACAAATGGTGATTTTCCTGACAGCAAACGGTCAGATTTCCGGAGTGTTGGAGTGTTTTTCTTTGTGGCAGATCACTGCACGTCCAACAGTTCCCCACCACTGAGCCGTCCCCTGAAGGCTTCGGAGTGCATGCCAGATTTCTCTTTCTGGTGAGCGCCACCAACGAAAAGTCATGAACTGCTGCGTGGCGCGTGGGGCTTGAAGATCGGAGTTGTTCAGAAAAAAGAGTGTTGGGGTTCATAACTATGGTTAACTAAGGTATAACTATGGCTAATATAACCATATGACTGGCAGTCAATGATGGTTACTACAGGTATAACTGGTGATTTGGTTTATGTTTCGAAGCCATTCGAAACCTTGTTTGAAGCATACGGCAACTGACACGTTACACAAAGGTACTAGATGAGATGATCAACTGGAACTTGTGTTGAATCTATATCATAATCACCTAGAATCAACACATGTCAACGCCTTTGCCTGATCCACGTCTACTTTGCCAACGGAGAGCAGGAACACAGCGTGGGATGCTCTTATTGCAGATCCCGTTGTAACGCCACTTGAGTCTGGATTGATGAATCCTTCCCAAGCCCAACATCAAACCAACTTGACTGGAGATAAGCATTGAAAAGATGAGTTTCATGCCGGTTTGGGGACAGCAAATTTGTTCACGCAAAGTTTCCTCACTTTGACCTTATGAAATATTAACTTCACTCTGGAGGCTGTGTGTGTTTGGTCATTCTGTTTAGAACTTGCATGCAGGGAAATCATTTCTACCAATGACAAATGAATAGTTTGGTACCGCTTGATGTTCAAGCCTCGTAGGCTGCTCCAGATTGACAGCCTCAGTTGTTGGGTCAGGGTCGTGTCCCGCAGGGCCATATCTAAAGCGGAAAGTCGACCTGCTGGTTGGGCAGGTACATGACCTGGTTGCTGTCAAGTTTGCATACTTTACAGCCTTAGATTTGCTCAATTTTTTGCAAAAGCATGGAGAAAAGCTGTCGGCATACTTTAGAGAGAACTGTTGTTCCTCCATTTTTGTCAACAAGTCTAGTGAAAGCAGGAGTCCCTCGACGTGAATCAGCTCCACTGCTTTGCTTGCTCCTTTCAGCTCAAGAATAAACCATGATATGTCATCGCATCATGACGCCAGGTTGAATCTTCGCATGTTGGCATGGAGCGATTGCAGGTTTGAGCCACGGTCCTAGCTACTAATCGCTGCCACTTACCACCTGCCAAATTGAACATCGAAGCAGAAACAAGAAGGCGGAGCCTGCAAGATTCCTAGGTTCCAAGAGTTGATTTTATCCAAAGCTCTTTGACAGCCCATTTTCTGGAAATCGTCTATATAGTCGTAACTGCATCCCAGTATAGCCATGTATAGCCTATATCTATTTACTATACTATTCAGTCATAGCCTATTCATCATCCCTGAGAACGGTCACAGCTGCTCGCCACTGCCACGCCATGGCGCCCGGCGGCGCGTCAGCACGGACTCCACGACCGCATCGGTCATGGAGGACGCCCGCATGTGCCAGGTTTGTTTCATGGCGCATCCATGGGCGCCCCCCAAAAATGGACCTCGTTTGAGTATGATGGAGTCCTAAACGAGGTTTGAAAATACATACCTTGTGGAGACTTCATGTAATTTGTTGATTTGGGAGGTGATGATGATTATCATGAACTTCTTTCAATATTCATGATAATCATAATCATTCAAAAACATGATAAATTCATGATCGAATCATAATGATTCATTAAAAATCATCAATGATTTCCATCAACAACTATCGGATCAAACCATTTGTCACTGTCATCCACCGTCAAGCCCCTGAGCTGCTGAGCAGGACGGTGGATCCAGTCCCTCCAAGCAGCCCCCTGTGCGGAAGAACAGCATCACTTTTCGCACCGCGGTGAACAAAGTCCGAGACCTCCCAGGCGCGATGGTGCCGAAGCTGGTGCCAAAGGTCACCCTGGAAATCCAAGAATTGTCAAATGATGGTGATCATCAGTGGGTCACCCACCAAACATATTTATAATCACGATATGTAAACTTCAGCACGAAACAGTTGTTTCCCGTGATTATTCATACTGATTTTGACTGATGGATGAGGACTGCGATCACTAGCCGTTCACCAGTTGACAAGCCGTGTCACAATTGTTGACCATCCCCGCGCTCCTTTTTGTTGCTGGATTTCCAGTTGCGTTCATTGACAAAATTGTCGCTACAACCATCAGGCTGTGCATACTGATCCATACCACCGAAGCGTGAGATTAGTCATTGGCATGCAAGGGCTCATAGATTAGCCATTCATCCATGCAAGGTGTATCCAAACCCCTAGTCTATGTTGCACGTTCCGGTCCTGTATTGTTCCAACTGGGAGTAGTGTTTTTCCCATGGTAAATGTTGGTCTCAAAGCATTGTTTCTCAGTGTTTTGTTAGTTCTCCTGAGTTACAAGAGGGTCTGTGGATTTGGTTCATCAGGTCTGGGATGTGGTTGGTTGATTAGGTTAGGTTGATTAACCAATGTTTTCCAAGTTGTCCCCCATGTTTTCCTTTGTATCTGGTTGAATACCTAACATTCGTGGCTTATAACTAAATCAGAACTTATAACCATTGTTGTTTTTCCCATATTTTCCCGAGATTTTGGAATGTTTGGCTGATTTACCAAAGCTTGTAATCACCAACTAGCCTCTAGCTCAATGGCTTCGTCGTTGAGTCCCCACGCTCCATCGCGTCCGTCCAGGAGAATTCGCCGAGGAGACTGGAGATCTCACAGGAGAACCGGGAAGGATGTGGTGTGTGTCCGTGGTGAATTGATGTGAATGGTAATATCTCTATATTATACATATCATATTTTGATTTACACATGAACATATCTATTTATGTATATTTACATTTATTTGGAGATATTTAGATAGAGATAGATTTAAAATATATTTACATACATAGAGAGAAAGCTATGGTTGTGATTATCCATTTGCCTGTTTCATACATGTTTTATATATTTATTTATGTGGTGAATAGCATTACGTAATGGCACACTGTGGTGATGTTATATTATTGTGCAGCCGTTGTCATGTTGCGGTGAACCATGGCTCACGATGATGTTTGATGATGATGCTGAGGTGATGCCAAACATTGATTATTGGTTATGATCAAGGTTGTTGATGGAGATGCTGGAGAATTTCATTGGTGGTGAGTGATGGCAACATATCTTCAATGCAAACAATAGATGATCATTCACACCTGATAGTGGCCATTAGCCACATGTCGACCAACAAACACCAAGATGTTTTCAACCAGTAAGTACATGGAACCCACATGCAAAGTACAAGATGATGTTTAAACCACCTAGCAGATAAGCATAGTTTTTTGACCCTGGCCAACAATTTACAGTGTAACAATGGTTATAGCCAACAGCTACAATCATGGCAATTCTCCGTTGATTCTCATCGATTTAAAAAGCAACTGTAAGTTTTAAACAAGTGCCCACATAATTCTTATTCTCGGTCATGATTGATTACCGTTGTATTATCATCTAATTGTTTTCACTAAAATCACCTGTATAATTACCCAGAACTGCTCCAACATCACCAAGCAATGTCTTGATCTAATTATTCAGAATACCAAGCAGTCACATGGACTCCTATAGAATCCTCTCGGTATTGCCAGTCATGGATTTCGAATACCAAGCAGTCACGACGGTGCGTGGGTTGTATTTGAAGCCACCCGGTTGCTCGTCGCCGAACTTCGCGCCAAGCTCCGCCAGGCACCGCGAAGTTTCACCAGACGGTGAATGCGGCGGTCAAGAACGAACACATCTCAGGCAGCGCTGAAAACACGACGCAGCAGCATGGTTAATCCCAATTCTGTGTGCGGATCCTCACTTGAAAGGCTAAACATGTCTCAAAATCCAACTGGTTTCCCTGAGCCAGATGTCAGTGAGCAATCTCAACTTGATAAACAATACCTGAGATTATATTTGGGAGGATGATACTTGGATCATAGAAATGAGATGCACATTCGGATTGATATTACTTGGATGTGCATATTTCCACTTAAGTGGCTATCAGCCATGTTTATATACCCTACTCTATGGGACTATGTTCCACGGTTGTGTTCCTGAGGTAACCACAAGCAACCAATGTTGTATGATAGATGATATACTAACAATAGGAACAACATTTAATGATGTCCACAAGTAGTAGGCACCACGTTTGGTACACAGTCCCTCATGTGGTGCCTACCAAGAAATCACCCGAACGTACCTCCTGAGATCATGCAGCCAACAATGCGATTGCCACCATCCACTCGGATTCTGGTTGCACTTCTGAAGTGCCACCAAGATACTTGTGTTTGGCATCCAACCCAAACCCCACCAATACAGCCATTAAGCATCATACGGCACCGAAGCAAGCAGCATGCTACGTGGCTTGGCCCAAAAATGGTGCACCAATACACTATACTATATGATTTAGTTGGTTAATGGCTATCATGGATGCTTGGAGGTACCACTGGACAAATCCACATGCTTCCATTTTCAATCCCGAGCTGCACATCCACAACACGGGAGGTCGTGGTTCAGACTACGACTTGTGGAAGGCTGCGAAAGATGGCTCCTTGGTAGCGCTGGGATGGTCCCTGGTCGGTTGAGCGTCGGTGCGAAGCTGAAGGGTTTAACTTTGGCAGCTTTGGATGACCACTGGATTTGGTTGGTGGTTTCAGTCGATGATTTGTGTTTTCAACTGATGATGGCTTCAAACTGAATTATATTGTTGGGCTGGGGTTGGGATGGGGCAGCTAAGCACCAACCACCTCGCAGACGAGATTAAGACTACTATGAGATTGTATTCATACTTGTTGGACAACTCACGCTATAGCATTGATTGACCATCATTAAGCATTATTAATTCGGACTCCCAGTGCGAGCTATGATCATTTATGGTTATCAGGTATCAACATGGGGGTATAAATTGTTATTCATTTGATTGTAAATGAATGTTAACCAAATATCCCCATGTTGATACCTGATAACCAACAATACCATTGTTGTAAATAGTCTATTAACCAACAAGTCATATCTTGACCTATCAAGGAACGACCCAATCGCCACCTAGCATCACTTGCTGGGTAGGTGAGCTATGGCCAGGGATGGCCATCGGTATGGCGGACACAACGATGGCTGCTGAGGTAATGAGACCAGACTGAGGAAAGCCTTGCAGGCCGCAGAAAAACCAGGCTGCTAAGGTTGCACCTGGTGTTTACCGCGAAGAACTGCGAAGAACTGCAGATGGGTTTTGTAGATGCTAGCGTCGTTATCCAAATTTCAGCTGATGGCCTTATATGCCGTTGCAGGGGAAGCGTTCCTGATGTGTTTTTGGATGTGTTTCAATGAAGTCTTTATCCAATGAACCTTCAGGTGTTAAACCCCGTTGTTTTTACATGGCAGTTGATGGGAGAAAGTCACAGGAACCAGTGGTTTTGACTGCTTTCCTTGGTGTCCCTTGTCAAATGGGAGACGGTGCTGGCCAGTACAAAACATTTTTGGAGAGCGACTATTTTGATCGTATAGGTGGTGGCGTATATTTGGTTGATGCTCTCATAATTTTGTAGACTCAACATACTCTACTCTTGTAGTACTTGATGGTGCATGGAAATGGGGATGGCATTTTGTAAAGCAATTCTAGCTTTTGAGCATTGGGTCACCGCTACGAGCAAGATGATGCAAGTTGTCAACTGATATGTCGATGCTACTTGGTAAAGTCAACATTTTGCAGGGTAAAGGCTACAGGGTGAAGGCTACATTTTTGAACAGGGTGAAGGCTACATTTTTTTAGCCAACTTCAGGACGGCAATTTGCAGAGCCACAAACTTGCACAAAGAAATCGTAAGCATGTTGGTCAATGAGATGTCATGACATGAGTTATGGTGGAGAGCCTCTCTTTACCACTGAAATGCAAGGGCAACAAACGACCGACAGGGCGTTCCCTACGCCGTGTTCGCGCTTGTCAACACGCCGCAGGGCAACCCCCCAGCCAAAGTGAACTACGAAGTGGTTCCTGAAGACTTGGACGAGGTTGGAAACTGCGCCACCGGCCTTGGGGTCAGTTTAAATGTGTCGACCTGCAGCCATGTGGCTTTGTTCATGAAGGGTGGTACCTTGAAAGCGTCCGAGAATCATAGGCACTATTCATAAGGCAACTACCATTTGGTGGTTTCTCAAGCCGTAGGGGTACCCCCAGTTATCATTCTTCAAGTCTTCATACAACCATGTATAGATGTTGTATAGTAATAAACAATTGATTTGAGAAACCACCATTTCTGGATGGTGCGCCGTTCATGAACAATCCCATGTTCCCGAGCAGCTCCTTTGTAAAAGACAGCACGGGACCATTTAGGGAGGGAGCACTGTTTCTGATCACTTTCCAGTGAGTTGTTTGCATGCTGTAGTAGCATTTGATGCACTTTGATAGAGATTGTGGAGTAGAGATACATTGTATCATGGTCCATTGAACAAGGATCAGCAATTACAAAAATCCTATATGTAGAGAAATATGGAATCATAGTCTATTCAATGAGGATTCACATTTCAATGATTTGCACACCCACCTGCAGACAAACATGAACTTTTGCTGCCCCCAATCCTGACATTTGGATTCTTTTAAGCCACTCAGAATTTCACATGCTCAGTGACACTGTGTTGTGTTTCGATGTTTGGTTGGTCTTTCAACGTATTTCAGTTTATCGAATCCAATCATGAGTTACTCATAACCTTGCTTTCAACAAAGTTAGTCTAGTTGTCCTATTGGCAATATAACCTCGGATGACTAGACCTATTTCCTTTTTTTTGTTGGTAAATAAGTAATAAGTCTAGCTTTCTTGCAACCTGCTGCAACTGTGGTAGCCTCTGATATGAAGTCTGAGCAAAGATTCCCTCGCTCTGCAGGACTCGGTTTTGGTGTACAAAAACCGCAAAGTCACTTCCCAGGCCGAAGGGAAGAGTTGGGTCCTGCGGGTGGTGGTTGGATGTGTGGCCTACGGATCATAGACGACTATGACAACATTTGGGAAGTAGTTCACATCCAGCAGCCAGGTACCTTGTTTGTTTGTTACTAGTTCACATCCAACGGCCAGTCGACAGGTACTATGTTTTTGTGTTTGTTATTGGGACGACACTGACTCCAGCCCCTACCACAGTGATTGAACGCCTGAGGAACATGCGGCATGCGACTCGGTGACCATTAGCGACCATTATTCACTACTGCATGTCAAGTCTTTTTGAACAGATGGCAAATGTCGACCATTATAAATGCGTCATGTTTTTTACTAACATACGCAGTATCTGTAAATTGTTATATAATTACCTATATATATACATACATACAGTATGTGACCGTTTTTCAGTAATTATGTTGAATAATGCGATTATTAGTCACTATATTGAACTATTTGCCTGTAAGTATATGTGCAATTATTGACTATATTGAATACTGAATAGAATCAATAGACACAAATTACATACATTACATTATTACTATTTTACAAACCATGTGCTTTGAATTATCATTGTTGAAGAGAATTTACAATTATTCACAGTATCTACAATTATCCAGTACTGCTTATCGTTCTTATGTGGCTTCTTCCTGTGTCAATTCCTTTGTTGTGTAACCTCAGGGCCATACCCATGGGGATGACCCATATTCTCGATGACCATGGAGCAATTTGGATGGGAACTTATGGTTTGATCATGTTTTGATAATGGTTAAACAAGAAGTTCAAATAGTGGTTTTATATTGGTTCCAAAAAGCTACTAACGATTAACATATCTGTGTTTATGCGTTGAATGCGTAAAGTTCCTGTTCTTGTCCTTTGAATGTTGTCAACTACTTTAGTGACCACCGTTCTCAAAGGTTGCCAACCGCTTGGAAATATTGAGTAGCGTACCTGTCAAACATCAAAAAATAGCATATTGTATATACCATCGACACTCAACATGTGTGTGTGTGGCTATTAACCGACCAGTTAACCACTAAACAACATTTTGTCAAGCAACCGTTCACTCTGCAAGCGCGAGTGATGAAACATTGTACGAATCAGCAAAGCAACAATTAGCCAACCATGGTCGGTAACAACAACCTAACTGCTGGTTGTTAAAATTTGATGTTATTCGCAACTGTTGTTAACAATTGTTGTTGTTTTTATTGTTTACCAGTTCGTTTTACAACCACAATTGACTAATGATTGTTAACAACGGTCCTTGATAGCAAGCAGTAGTGAACAGTAGTGCAGTAAGCAATGGTTCATAATTATCAAGATAATTTTGACTGTTTGAGTTCACAACCATTAAAGTCGTTTGACCATCAGTAGCATCCATGTTTCAATTAATCAACCACTAATTTGAATACCCGTTGTCAACGACCATTGTCAGCCAATCATTTGGGATAATTCTCAATTATTTGATTGAGTTGATTTTCAATTCTTGGTAACCTGTGTTTGTTTAAAGATGTGTTCTTCACAAGCCATCTCTGTCAATCAATCATTGTTGGCTATCATTGTCATTAAGATTGCATTGCCAATCTCAGTAGTGTATAGGCATCGAGTATCATGGTGATATAGCAGTATAGCAATCCATTTACCATCAATCAGCCATTGATTAACCAGTGATTGACCCTTGGCTGCCCTTTGCCAAACGAACCTGGTTGCTTCAAAATCACCTTTTTGCAGGTAGAACCATGATAAATACTGGATTCTGAACGCAACCAGGTCAGTTTAAGCATTGGTGACCCCTTGGTTAAGCCGTGGTGTGTCATTGGTTTAGCATTGGTAAACCATTGGTTGACCCGTGGTTATCCATTGGTCAAGCATTGGTTCACCATCATTTGCCCATGAGTTCACCAGGGTCCATTGGTTCGGAGTCAGGCCATCCATGCTGCGGCCCTGTGTCAAGCAAAGGCGCGGCTCAGCTGGGTGCACAGGTTGGTTGCTGCACCTTGCGGATGCATGGAGCCACTGGGTTATGATTGACCATTCTTAGGTCATCTATTGCTAGCATGCATGTTCGGCTCCACTTATCAACCATTGACCATAGTGAATGATAGTGAAAATAGTGATGATTGTTAATGATTGATATCATCCACAATGTGCATTACTGTCAATTAACATTATCATTAATGTGTATTGTTGTCAATGAACATTATTATATACTAATGTTTATTGATGATGATTGTGATTATCAACAAATGGTTTATCACGTGGTCAAATAACATGTAGGAATTCAGGTATTCAACAGTTGGATATAGTATTCAACAGTTGGATAGGCAGTGTCAATGAACATCATTGTCAATTGATGACTTGATCACTGTTAGTTCACTTTATTCCAGACCATTAGCTATCAACCATAAGTTAATAAACTTATTTGATAATTCGTCCTAGTTCATAGTTTGTATGTTAAGTACGCACTCTCACTTTCACTTGCTACACCTATGATAGTTGGATTAGTTGGTTTATTACGTTCCTATTATTATTGGTTACCACACTGATTAAGTATCAAACATAGTAGTAGCACCATAGTATTGTTGATAATCCTTGATTCATGCCTCACTGTCAACTAGCATCAACTACCATCGTACGAACCAAGACTACTATAGCTACCTATCATTTTTCTGGTCTATTCACCATGGTTCTTTTGCTCATACTCTTGTATTGGTATCATTGTAGTATTGCATAACTACTATTTGTATAATTACCATGTACGGGTTCCAATATGACTATTATAGAACCATACACAGTCCCTAGCATTGCCATGTGAGCAGCTGCATTTATTTACCGTCGTTAAAGGTAGTATTCCTCAGTAAGGAGGTTTTGAGGTGGATGCTTAAATAGCTGCAGAACGACGTAGGGGGGGACTCCAAAAATAACGTTTGTTTTCTTGATCATGGTCACCTACGATCTATTTTCCAAAAGTCAGTGAAACAAAATGACTTAATTAAAAAGTGTCTAAAGTCCACCAAAAGATGCCCAGGGCCAGCCAATGGCCACGGTCGCCCTCAGCTCTTTAATGCTGCTTCCTTTTGGTTTCTTTTGTTTTGTTGCGATACTATCAGGGTTCTAGCAGGAGTACCTCAAGCACCAGCAGCCACAGTGTTGAGTGAAAAATGTTGGAACTACTGAGAAACGACGTCACCCATTTTCATGACAATTTTTTCAATTGCAACATGTAAAGACGACATAGGGGGTCTCCCTTCCCTTCATTGATATAGTAATGAATAAAAGTTGTTGCTGATTTAACTATAGATTCTTTTTATAGCACTAAACAATATATGACTATTGGGTCACCATATACAATTAATAGTACAACTACCAAAAGGCATTAAAGAACTACTTTTAGTACCGTACCATCAACTATGTACATTAACTACCATACTACCACAACCATGTACCCCCCAATACTCCCCTATACCATAACTATCCACTCTTATTGTCGTACCACGACTATCCATAACTATTCCTAGCTATATCACTACCAGAAGTACCCACAACTATCCAGAACTGTATGACTAGCACAAGTTTCCATCTACTCCTACTGAAACTATACCTATCGATAACTATCCATACTAGTCCGTACTATATGACTGGCAAAACTTTCCATAGCTATCTACAAGGTGGGCCCCCCAAACGTTATAACTTGGTTTATAAGGCCATTTTAAATCTAGTTATATCTAGCATAACTGGTAGTTAGCATAGTTATAACCCAACGGCTGTGGTGAACGGGGCCCACCTTGTAATTGATTTGTAACATTTTACTTACTAACTAGTACAATAGGATACGCCTGGTAAAGAATCGGTGGTTAAGAATAACAACTGAATAACAACGGAATAACAACTGAATAACCACCAATGATCCACCTAATACCAACCTGGAATAACCAGAACCTATGGTCGTAACTACTTGCTACCTACACCTTGGGCTTCCCCATGGTCTCCTCCCACCTTGCGCCACCAGGGAGCCTGTGCCTGCGTCCGGGCTTTGGTGGAAGCCATGGCAGACGTGAGGACCAAGGCGAGCCCTGGGACGATGGTGGCGTCCGGGGCCAGGGCGAGACGATCCTCCGGTGGTCAGGGGGTTGGTGAGTTCATGGTAGGTTTTTTGATGGTTAAATGGTTTGAATGACTATGAAATGGATGGTTAAATGGATGATTTGTTGGTTCAATGGTTGGTTTTTTTGTTGGTTCAATGGCTATGGGTCAGTATGAACCAACCAACTCATGGGGATTTCCACCAACAATTTCATAGGGAAAACAATGGTTAATAATGGGGGAACCAGGGGTACGGGGTTTTGACCCACAGCCGAATGGTTTGAATGAGTATGAAATGGATGATTTGTTTGTTAAAATGGTTTGAATGAAACGCGCGGGTGTCGTGAATATTGTTGGAATGAGCGATTCCTGGATGTTTCTCAAGCCATAGGGAACCCCCAAGTTATGAAAGGTGACTGCAAGTGGGCTAATATTGGATGATTTTAGGGGTTCCCTATTTCGAGAAACGCCCATACAGTTTGTTGATGCTTACTGGCCAATTGATGCCAAGCGGTTGTTGTGCGATTGATGAAGTCTTAATTAGTGGTAAATCGCCAGCAAGTTTCAAGCGGGAGTCCATAGGGATACAACAGCCATATTGGTCACTAATGATAGCTAAACATAGTTAAAGTCATGATAAACCACCGATTCTTTGCATGCTGATTCTTGTTAGGTTCGTTGATGCTGGTTGCTTCTTGCATTCATTTTTGGTTTCAAGTTTCAACCGAGGTTTTTTTTTAGCCTTCACGGGTGAAGGAGTCCTGGGGGAGGTGTTGATGATTGTTGTTTATCGTGGTGGATTCAGAAGTTTCTGGGTGATCAAGTGCTTGGGTAATGATGATGACTATTATTCAATCATGGTTCATTCTTGGCAAGAATGACTATTGATTGCGTCTATCACCGGTCAGTTGTAGTACATTCACAAAAAATCCTGAGTTTTGCGCTTAGGAACCGCTACAATAAGTGGTTTATGAGGATCGGTTGTGGTAAAGAACGATATTTGAATAGATGAATCTGGATAACTGGTGATTGCAAGGGTGAACCAGCTATCACTGCATCCTGTGAGCCACAGGGGCAGTTGGCTATGCAAAAACCAGGATGTGGATGTCACCAGCGAACCTGGCATCGTGACTTGGGATGTTTTGGGTAGGCTGGAAGTACCTCCTTTGTGATCGCCAAACGTTTCCCTGGGGATATGTTGGTTTCTCAGCATGGGGGGACCCCCCATATCATCCAACGGTGGTCTTTTATATTAATTTATAGCAATAAACTTTAATAAACTATCATTTTTTTGGGTTACCTATTTTGAGAAACCCCCATATGGCCCTCGTGGGCAAGCTACAGTCCGGATCCCTGTAGGCGGCTAGGAGCCAGGAGCTGTGGGGCAGAGACTCTGGGCCTGCGCGGGGTGGGCAGAGCAGGCCTACATTTTCGAGAAGGAGAGCAAGACCGAGCGTGAGTTGGAGGTCGGGGGTGCACCTTGGTGGTGGCGAGGCGCCAATTTTGGTTTGGGTCAGATCTAAATTATTTTAGATTGATAGTGGTACAACGGTATCACCATAAATTGTTAAATGCAATATAATTAACATTGACTACCAGATAACTACCATTGTAAAGCGGTGGTATAGTTTGTATTGCGGTGAGATAGAACTACCATTAATTGTTTACTACCATACAAGTGAGTACTATTCAAACCGTTAGCAGACAGGCCATCTCCGAGACCCAATAATTTAAAGGTCAATGCTGGGATAGGCCGGGAGCAAGAAATGTGAACCTCCAAGTCGTTCAACCAAAACCACCCGTACGGCTAGTCGGGATGAGACTGATCGCCTACAACAACGTAGATATTTTGAAGCAAATCCTTGGTACCAAAATGGCCCCGTGGACAAGACATCATTTGGGATGGGTTGGATCAAAAAAAAATCACCTGTTACGACCTGCACCTGGGATTGTGTCGATGTGAAGTAAACCTCCCACCGTTGACCCTATGGTCTTCTTTTTGGGGCTCAAACCCCAGGATGGTAGGCCAGGAACCTTGGAATGCTCGAAGCGTGTACATGTTACATGTTTGACCGTGATGACTGAGTCACAGGCAGCTGACGGAATGTCAGTGATATTAGGGACAGATAAGGGTCGGCTGTTCTACTTTGGCTGGAATTGATAGTCTGGTTGTTCACAATTTGGAACCTATGATGCTAAAGACGCTTGAGCACGCGGTTTTCATTGCGCATCATGAGTAACAAGCTTTGAACTCTAGAAACACTGTCCCGAAAGGGAGGCCCAAAGTGTACCGAGATCAGGTAAGTGACATTGGTGGTTTCCTTTCCCACAGTAAAGGGTGGTTTGTAAAGCTATCTAAAATGTGAAAAGTAACACCATCAGTGAACCTGGAGTTGTGCATACAGTAATTAAGTTGGGGGTTGTTTTGAGTGCTGTATCATGCTACAACTGGTGCGATACTATGCCTTACACAAACCTATAGCTACATGCTACAGCCAACCTCCTCCTTGGTGACCGGGCTGTGTATTTTGCTGTTTTTTAAAGATAAGCCATTCTGAACGACTCTTGGCAATCTCTACGTGTCATCAATGATCATTTTTCTTGACTCTTGTGAAAGATACATACGTTTTCAATTTCAATAGATAATATATATATATATGTTTTTCTCAGAATGGCTGTACCTCCAGTAATCATCCTTTATAGCAATCAATTTCGGATAATTAGCGAACCATAACTTTGGGGTTTCCAATTTGGGGAACCCCCTAGATAGTAGATATATATATATAATTGTATATGGATAGACAGATCAAATTACACACATTTTCTATTTACATTAAAAACATGTGTATATATTTTGTTATTGTTATGTATAATGTGTATAGACATATTTGTATATATATATGTATATGCATATACGTTTGTAGATATACCTACATGTACATATAAATATAAATATAAATATATATGTATATTTAAATATTTAAATATATATATATATATATATATATTTGGATATCAATAATGCATATAGATATAACGATGCAAGACCACAGCTGTCCTTGGTGGTAGGCCATCCACATGGCTGCCGGCGTGGGCAATGCAAAGTGGCCTTGCTCAGTCTCCAAAGTGATGATCCCTTGCAATTGGATCAACGTTAATGGCAAAGCAAACATAAATAATTATTGACAAATAATCTTTGTTGTTGGTTTCAAACCTTTGGTTGGCTTCAAAGATTTATTTGGTTTCAAACCTAATTGTTGATGGTGGAACTGACAAATGATCTTTGTTGGTAAGTTTTATCAGGGTTGCAGCTATTAATCATGGTTAATTAACCATTGGGATAATCACCGACAAGAATGGTGCAACAACTACTGGTTCATGGTTTCACACTTTTTTATTTGTCCTTGCATTACCAAATGACTGGTTGATTGAAGAAATGTTCGTCATAGGGGTGGTTCAACCACTAAGCACAATCAATCAGTGGTTCAAAAGTGGTTAACAATGCATAAGTATAAGTATACCATGCCACTGTCACACATTCATGTTCAAATCAATATCCACAACGAACAGAAGCAATGACAATTCTTTATGTTAGAATTAAAGGTGGGGTGGTTGTTTGGATGTCATATTATTTGCTGAAACGTTCCACTGTTGGCATATGCTTCCAGAACCAATTGTTTTATTCAAATTACCCATGGTCTTCAGACGTAGGTAGTGAAAGCCAAGGTAGTAGTCCGAGCTCGCAAATGCTTCCAACTGCTAATGCTAAAGCGCATGCTCTGTGAGGAAGTATCTCGGGTCTTGTGAGAGGCTGGTACTTATAGAATTCTACAGGATCAAAGGAATATTCTATCTTGTGCAAAAGACTTAGGTGCACCATTGCCACAACCGGTTGGTCTACCGTTCTAGCAATAAGTTTCCAACAATGCAAAGATGTGCAGGCGGTTTTCTTTCAAACATAATAGAGATCCCCTCATGCTCGTTTGCATCACTGCGATTTGTGAGAGACGTCCGATCTGCAACTGGATGGTGGTTTCAAACATATTTTATTTTCCCTAGTGATTATTGACTACTGGTTGGTTGACCAATATTTTTCATAGGGGTGGTTCAACCACCAACCAGGTTGATTATTTGCTGTGTTTAGACCGAATGCTACTTTGCCAATTTTCCATCGTGGCTTCATACACTGATTGCTTTGACGCAGCGGTGCTTTGCAGCATATCTCTAAGTCCGTCCATGGATGTTGATTTTTACATGTGTATATAGATGTATTTTCGTATTATATATATATATATGTATGTACATGTCCATTCCATTCAATTGCATTCATGCTGTATGTACTTATTTGCCTTCAACATGTCCAAACAAAAACACATATATCAATGTAAATATGTACCGTGTATTTGTGCTTATTTTTATCGTGTCCACTGAATCATCCACATACCTTTGTCCCCATACCAGACCCGAACCGAGGATCGTTGAGTTCCTCATCGACCAAAGGGCCGATCCAAATGCACAGGCGGTGAAAGGATCCATCATCGTGTGCTGTTCGTGTTCTATTCTGATAGGCTAAGGGTTCGTAGTGGTTAGCAATAGTGGTTAGTACTGGTTAGTAATGGGGGATAATCACCATATTGGAGTCATCACTAATCATATTCACCCGTAGCAAGCAGCATCAGCCACCAATTAGCATATCCTACAGCCAACCAAAAATCACTACAGTAATCACTGTCAACCACTGCATGTGAACCTTGATGTTCTTTCCATCCTCTCCAACATGTAAGGAACATACGATCAGCTAAAGGGTGTTTTTGTGATACTAATGAAACAGTTTTGATTACTGGCTGTAAAATCACATGTTATCATTTATACCATCAGTCCGTACAGCTGATGTTACTAGCTGGCACTGTTTCCTTTGCGACAGATGGGTAAAACGGATTTGGCTTTGGAGTCCTGTGGCCTGTCCACAAAAATCATCGTTCAGGGAAGCACTCGCAGGACTATCGTAGGCATTTCTCACCCTCGGGAGTATTGAAGTCATTTGATATGCAAAGAAACCAATCAGAAAACATCTTTTTCATCGTTGTTCATCATTGTTCATTATTTTTCATCATGATTCATCCTTGTTCACTGTTTCATATGTTTTCAGCGCATCATGTTTCCATTTTGTCCACCAATTAGACTTCGTTGTTGTTTGTGAACCGGCGATTCCACGACTTTGCCCGCTGCCAGGCGCTAGTGAATGGAAAGCTCCACTACTACCCCATTCACGATGCGGTGTGGTTTAACCGCAAGGTGCACAGGGTTGCAGCGCCATGAAACGGTGTGGATCTTGCAGCTGCAAGCTGGTGCCAAACCGAATGGTGGGAAGATGAGGTTTCGCCAAGGCATGTTTTTGTTGTTTTTTTGGCTTCAGAACTAGGAATTAGTATCAACGGCCGCTGAAAGCTCGGTCTGTGCAACCCAAGAGAAGCAACAAGTGAGAGTTGTGCGACATGCTTCCAGAGATGGTTCGGTGCACTGGTGCCAGTTGCCCCCTGACATGTTCCTGGAAATGTTGAAAGAAACACCTGAATGTTTTGTTTGTTGAGTGTTGACTTATCCGATTGATATTGTCCAGCGATTGTCCATTATTGTCCCTGATAACTGTTGTTCGTTATTGTTGGTTTCCCTGATTGTCCTTTAGAAACAAATACAATTCTCCAACAGGCTTGTCAATTGTTGTCCCTGATAACACTTCAAGTGGGTGAGCAATAACTGGTTACAATCCATTTGTTCCCTGATAACTCTGGTAGTTGCTTATTTGATTGTCAGAAACAAATGGATTATGACCGGTTATCAGCCAGAGCTATCAGGAACAAATGGACGTTGCTTGGTTATTTGACTGCTAGTTGGCTATAGTCCATGTTTTATAAAACACTGTTGGCTAGTGGGACAATCCAATATTTGATAGCTGCTAGTTGGCTACAACTGTTGGCTCGAGCTGGCTGGTTATTTCATTGTCCCTGATTAGCTCGCCAACCGAAAAAAAGAGGAAAAATCAACTCGCCCGCTCGAGCAGGTGGAACAGTTGAAGGCACTCGCTAGCTGATGACCAACCTTTATCACATATGTGATGGTTTTTCAAGTCACTGAGGTACCCCAAATGGTTTGTTTATTAAGTTTATGACTGAACATTTTTATTCGTGGATGATAGGGGGGTCCCCTGTCTCGAGAAACATCCATGTCGATGATGGTGAACAAATTGATGGTAGATTGTCAATTGAGATGGTTAGATAGTGCTTTCTTATTGCTCCACGACTGGTTCAAAGATGGTTCATGAATGATTGATGGATCCATGCCCAATTAATGGTTAATTAATTAACCCACCATTGGGATTGCCGGTGTGTGGAATTGTTGCGTGTGTGTTCATGGCATTTGTCCGAGAGATGCCGTGGCGTGAGGGTGACCGACTCAGAGAAGCGATAGCCTTGAAAGATGTACCTCTTATCGACATCTTTTGATAGGGAGCAGCCACTGTTTTGGAAGAAATCACTGTAAATACCAGTGTTTTATGATAATTGTTCATTAGAAATCACTCCCCCAGGAGGTGCCGTTCTGTTTTGATATCCACTGATATCGTTGGACATATTTCAACCAGCTGGGGGTTTTGAGCGTTGATTCCCATATGTTGGCCAATATGTTGGATGGTTGGTTGATCACGTGATGTTTTAAGAATGGCTGATGACCAGCAAAAGCAGTCAAGTAGTGACTCCCAGCAATATCATCCATGCCAATGCATTTCGGAAGATGAATGAGTAATTCCGAGGCCCCGTTTCAATTCATGGCGAATTTGCAACATTGGCTACCTAGCGAGTCAGTTGCCATTAGCTTCTATTCCCCTCATCATGGCTAATCATGGTATGTATTGGTGATGTTGGTAGGCATTTGTGATGGTTAAGGAAGCCATCAACTTACCCAGTGGCATCATGTATGGAATATTTTCCTACATTTAGATCCAAAATGACCCAAATGCTCCATGTATGGATTATTTGCCCACATTTGGACTGTTTTATAGGTAAATGTAGCTAAATATACTATACATGGAGCACCTGGGTTCTGTTATGTAGGTAAATATGCTATACATATAGCATTTGGGTGAGCTGTTTGGCACCACCTGCCGGGTCCACAGCTCCTCCTCTGCACCAGGAGAGCGTCAAGGCCTTGCTACGCTTGGCGGCAGATGTCCTGGCCGGAGCACCAAGCCATGGTCAGGAAGATGCGATGGTAAGTGTGGTAACTGCTAGTTATGGTAACCTATAATAGCTGGTTAAATGTTTGATGGTTAATAGTAGGGGATGATGAGCAACAATAGTAGGGGATATACCAGCTATATGGCGAGCTGGGTCAAGCAGTTAACCCACCAATTTTATGGGGCATAACAGCCAACAAAGCTATAGGGAAAGGATAGGGGAATCAGGGGTACAGGGTGAACTGACCCACTGCCCTATGACTACTACTTAATCAATCAGAAGGAAGACCTTAGTTGATCATTGGTTGAATCGAGGCTGTGAAGCGAGGTAACTTCTAATTAAATGGCCTATTGACTACAGCTAAGTAGATATAAGATGGTTATCAGAGTAAGTCCGTAACTAGTTATGGTAAGGACAAAATGGTTTGGAATTACAATTATACCGAGGACGCGCAAGTTAGAATGTCGTCTTGGAAACGCAGGAGGGTCCAGATTTTGGAAAAAGTGCCGTAAAGATCGGCATTCGAAGTGTCAACGTCAAAAAATGCAGAGTTTTTGGATTTGACCAAGCTTCAGTTGACCAGACAGCATTCTAACCTCACTCATCATAATTGGGTTTGGAGATAGAATGTCGGATTTCTAATGACTGGAAATCAGTGAAAAATGACTGGAAATCAATGAAAATGAATGGAAATCAATGAAAATAAATGGAAACCAAAGAAAACCAATGAATCACAATGAAAACGAATGAAAATCAATGAAAATGAAAATGACTGGAAATAAATGGAAACGAACGGGAATGAATGAAAATGAATGAGAACGAATGAAAATGAATGAAAATGGATGGACGTCAATGAATTCTACCCTGTTTTTCAACATTTTTGCCGTCATTCCAGCGCAACAAAATTTTGATGTTTTTTTTCATTTGTTCTAAGTTCCAGTCCGTAACTAAATAGACCGAAAATGTGAATTCCGGACTTAACATACCCAAATTGAACGCATTCTACCTGAAATTACCAGAGGCATTCTAACTCTGACCCTATTTTTTTTGGAAAACGTCCCGACATTCTTTAACTTTCGGTCCCTCGGTATAAACTCTGAGGCAACTACCAGGCAAATGGTTGGGAACTACACTTAAACTACCTTATGACTAGGGTAACTACCAGGCAAATGGTTAGCTTGTAGCTCGGGTAACGAACCATCAATTAAAAATTAGCACTGTCAACCAAGCTCTAACGATTCTGAACCATTAATCAACCATCATGAGCCATCAACGATCAATAACTACTAAACACTATCAACCATTGTTAACCATCATTCTGAACCATTACCATTGCATGATTCACCATCATTAGCAACTAGTAGCCATCATTATCAACCATCATTAGTAACCATCATTGTTAACCAACATGAAGAAAACCATCATCTATTAACCATCATTACCAACCATCATTCTTCTCCAACATCATCACCCACCATGAGCCATCATCCACCGACTCATCGCTTTTCGTCCTCAGAAAAAGAACTACGACGGCAACACTGCGCTCCACCTCGCCGCCGGCATGGGACACGTCCGGGAGCCTGGCGGGTCCAGCGACCTCGGCCAGAGATGGAGATGATGAACCCCGGACATGGTGGAAAAATCAGAGTGAAAGAAATGGTTAATAGTGGAAGTAGTCTGAAGTAACTGATTAATTATGAATGAATTAGTTTTGCTAATTAGAAAATAGCAAGAAGCAACTATAGTCAATGATGAATGAGTGAATTAGAGTCATTAGCAACTAGCAAATGGTTTTCCATCGAGATGATGAATTGGTCAATGGCTCAAACTTTTTAAGTGGATGAATAATGGTGACTATTGGTAGAAGTGACTGATTATAGGCTTTTCTTTTAGGAGTGATTCATTGTTCAATTTCTAGGGTTGACCATTATGTAATTAATAATAGGAAATAAACAACATCAGTTGCTTACCATAGGTCATGATTTACCATCTTTAGATATCATGAAGAACTGGTTGGTGGTTTCATTGCTGGTGTTTCACCAACAATACCATTAGATATGTTTTTCCATGTAGGGGTGGAACAATCATTGTTAGTATTTTTTAGTTGGTCGGTTGGTTTCTTTCATTCAATGTCCAACCAAACCTGGGGATGATGGTTTCTAGCTGACATGCATGTTTTGTGGATGGGGTAACTATTCACCAACTAGACAGTCGTGGTTATAACAAATCTGGCCAAATCATTGTGTAACAATGGTTGAATAAGCCACAGCTATGTTTGCAGTAAATTATATGTGGATACTCATGATTAGGAGCGAAAAACAAGTACAACCAACAAAAACTAAAAAACGCTTAGCATCAGCCAGACTGGATTGCTCAGAACACCGATTGATATGATAGAAGCAGGCATCTCCACCCACCATTGCCCAGCACCCAACATCAACCAACCTTGTTCCATAGGATCAGGTTCCATGGCGCTTGGTAAGCTTTTGATAAGTGGGAAGATATCAAATTTGTGAAACCGAAGAGTTAAACTGAAATTCAACAAGCTGGACAACAAGTACCCTCCCATGACCAGAATAGTCACACCGAAATTCCCGGCACCAAAATCCTTCCCATGACCCCAGACATTGGATGACAGCTTGGAAGCTTCAACCGGAGCCAAGTTACGTGCCAGAAAGGCGTAAGCTGATGGATTCTGTCGTTTGGTATGGGGATCCGCTGCCGTTGCAGGGACCAACCAAGGGACTCCATAGACGGCCTCCAGGATGACATGGTGCGGTTCTTGCTGTACGATCGCCACAAGCAGCTGCAGGAGCAGTGTCCAGCCCCATCGTTGCTAGGGCCGTTAAGAGACCTTCTGGTTGGAGGGCTTTAGCTTAGAAGGCAGCACCCCTCAATGGAAAGTGACTACACCCCTAGTAACTGGTTGGTGGTTTTAGATATTGTTCTATTTTCCCCATTGTTCATCAACAATTGGCTGGTTGACTAATATTTTTTCATAGGGGTTGAAACCACCAACCAGCCTTGTATTGGAGGGCTTTTGCTTGGAATGACCCCTTGCAGTAGACCGACTCTGCACCATTGTTCTGGGGACCTCTTTGATCGCACATTGAGCAGGACTTTGTCTAAAAGTCATTTGATGAGGATTTTTGTTATCTAACTTATATCTGTCATTCAATTGGAAGACTCGCCTTCATCTTCCATTAGCTATCACACGAACACATTTGATTTACAACTAAACATATGATCAAGGCTACACAAATGATTTGTAGATACACTTCATGTTTGGTAGTTGTTTTCCATGTTTTACCTGTACCCATACCATGTCCCAGTTGGGAGCGTCCTTGGTCACCTAAGTCTCAACAGGACACTGTAAGGGAAAAGGACGACGAGGAGGAGGTTCAGCTGGATGGATGCTGTTGTAGGACGTGATGCCATGCTTTGAGTATCCATTTGGTACTGCTGCCGTTGCTGTTGCCGGGGGACTACCTCATTTGAAGATTTCCATATTCACTTGGCAAAGTCGTTTGGAGAAAAAACATGTTGGACAATTTGTGGCAAAAATACTTGACAGTGGTGGATTCGTGCCATTTCTTTGTGAACATAGCCATCAATCAAACTGACAGTTTTCCCCTGCTAAAAGTCATCATATTTTTGAAGTGGTCCAGGGTACCACCATGGCTAGGGAGATACAACATGAATGTCACCTTCAACTGTTACATATTCAAACCATTCCCTTAATATCACCAAGAACAACCATGCTCGGTTGCACATCTTTGAGTTGAGGGATACCTCAAGCATGAGCCTTGTCAACCAGGCTGTTTCAAGAGGGGCAACCTGTTGCAACTACATATTGACGCTTTCATCATGTACTTCAGTGCATCATGTATCTTGATCTATGTATAAGGAGTGATTGGATGTGAATATTTTTTGCACAAGCTGAAGGTGCCTTTCTGATCGTCAAGATATTGTTTTTCATGTTTGTTATGTAGCGGGTCCCCAGCAGAATGAAGCAAAATGGAAAGACAGCGATAATTGGCGCTAGATTGGCATGGGTGTTATGTATTCGATATGACTGCAAATGACCATAAAGGTTAATAATTTGTTATTACTTGATCCTTCTCCTTCTTGGGACCACATGCTTGGACCCATGCTTCTTGCATTCAGAAAATGATTCTGGAACTTTCATCAGAAAACAATAGAACAAAGCTAACGACTAACACAGTGCGTTGGCACCAGAGAAGCACTAGATGCGCGGTGAACTGGTGCTAGAGGAAATCATGGTTGTGATCATGCTCCAGAATCATACAGCATCCTGAAGACTAGCTTGAAATTGCCTTCTAAAGGCAAGCTAGAGATAGCTATTTAGAGATGCCATGCACATCTAAATGTTCAAACTCGTGAAGGAACAATGCCTTTAGTTTCATATTTGATGCAAAAATCTCAGTCAGCCGCAAGCCGTGGGCTTGGTCTAGCACAGAAAGACACATTTTGACGACCAGTTATTTACAAAAATGCATGTCTCCCTTTCTCTCCCTCTCTCTCTCCCGCGCTGGTTTGGAATGAAATGGACATGTGGGCCATAGCCAGCATGGCTCAAAAGGCACCCTGTACTTGAAATACAGTTGTTTTCATGCCCAGAAGGTGGGCCCTAACAAGTAGCTATAGCGGTTGGGTCAGAACTAGGGTATCTACCAGTTATGGTAGTTATGCTTAGGCTACCTACCAGTTATGGTAGATATGACTAGCTCTTTGAGTGGCCCTAGAAACCTTGTCATAACGTGTGGGTGCGACTCCACACCTCGCCAGGAAGAGAAGGTGCAAAAGGCCACGTCTGAACGACGCGAGGAGAAGATCCGGGAAGAGAATTGGCGGAGTGCCATGAAGGAGAGCTTGCAGATGGTCAAACGCCTCGGCCTTGGAGCGCAGGAAGGGCGCAACGGCAGTCACAAACGGGCAGGTGGCTGATGATGAATAGTCATGGCTAATAGTGACAATATAGTGATTATAATAGTGGTTAGCAATAACTTGGTTGAGAATGATGGTTACTGATTATCGTTGATAATGATGGTTGATAGTTCTGTTTTACAATGATGGCGAATCTGTAATGGGGGACAAACCAATCATGTGATATTTGGTTACATCGGCCTCAAAGGTTGTTGGGTGGGGACTTTACACCATGTTGGCAACGAATTGGGACAAGGCCTGATGGCGCTCAAAAAATGGCCGCCAATTCCCCTAAAATAGACATGATTCGTTTGAACTGGTGGCTTTGGGAGTAGCCCATGTCATGTTTAGTAGGCATGTAATTCGGATAGTTTATTGATTTTGTTTGGGGGATCATGGGATGAACGTCAACCAAATATCAAACCAAAATCCTGGTTTGTGCGGATTTGGTGGAACAAAGCCAGTCCAAAAGGAAATATGAAACCAAGACAAGGACAGGTTGATTGTTAATGTCCGCTTTGCTTTCTGTTTTTGTGGTTAGCGAATATGACCTATGATGCAGGTCAATGCTAAATAATGATGGCAATCTACAGGGCAGCTTTGTCATGTTGCTGTTGCTGTTGCTGTTGCTGTTGCTGTTGCTGTTGCTGTTGCTGTTGCTGTTGCTGTTGCTGTTGCTGTTGCTGTTGCTGTTGTTGTTGTTGTTGTTGTTGTTGTTGCTGTTGCTGTTGCTGTTGTTGTTGTTGTTGTTGTTGTTGTTGTTGTTGTTGTTGTTGTTTCATCCTTGCTTCTGGTCTTGACATTTCTTGATAACCATCACCATGAATCACCATCACTTACAGTACCACTACTAAGACGAGTCATTCCCTAACGGTCCATTCTCAAGTACTTAACCATCACCAAACAATCCCCCACACTCAGCATGACTACTCATGCTTCCTTCACCATCAACATCCCATGTTCATCGCCATGACCCATGGTTCCTTCACCTCAGCATCACCGCCGTTGCGTCACCATCTACTACCAATGCAGTAGCCGAGGTTCCAACCGCTTTGAGGAGGATCCTTTGACCGTTGCGGTGGAACGAGGGTGCGGGTACCGCAAGTGCTGCGCGTGTGTTTTTTTAGTACCAGGTGTGTGGTGTAGTTTAGATGGCTAAAGCCCTGGGGTGACTCAGTTGGGGTGGCTGATTCTGACCCCCCGCCAGTGTGATGTGGTTCCAATGTACTTAGTTAATCAACGGCGGCAAATTAAGTTGCATTTACGCAGAAATTTGGCGGGTTCCAGAGATTTCATTGGCTTCAACATACGAAATGGGGTGGAAGAAACTGTAAGAACAGTCTGCTTGTTCGCTTCTCCGCTGCGTTGAATTTTCGACTTGAAACTCAGATAATCCAATAGAAATTATAGCAGGAAAATGTCTAGGTCCTCAATGCAGGTAGCTCGGAGATTGCCACAAGTAGAGGGTTTCTGCTCCACAAAGTGCAAACCCCCTAGGTAAGTTGATCTATGACCGAAGATGACTGCTCTATCGTATCATATGTTTTGTGGTGTTTGTATCTAGTAATGATGGGAGTTGGTAGTTTTCACTTGAGACGAGTTGAAACCACCAACATCCACCAACCAGAACTCATGAAGTGGTTTAGAAATCAACAAATCGAAGCAGGGGGAACCCAGCCTTGCAGCCGGTGCAGGCATTTCCCTGCAGATCAGCTGTATCTCTTCACACGTTGCTTCGACAGCTTGAACGATGAAGCGGGAATGGCAGGCGCACCGCCGTGTCAGTGCATGATTCAGTTATAATTTCAAAGGTTGATAATGGTTGTGACGACGGCTGGCAAGGGTCAATGATTGTGGATCATGGTTGATTACGTGGTTAGGAAGGGTTGATCATGGTTGACACTTAATTAGTGGTATTAGTAAACAATACATGAAGGGTCAATGATGGTTGACCATGGTATTAGTAAATATCAGAAGTGATATGCGTTTGTGTTTCAGAGTGCATATATCCTTCCGCAAGGAAGAACATTGTTCGTGATTTTGTTGGCAATTTGTACCCTTTAAAATCCCTACCATGTCGCGTTCTGCGAAGCTGCGTTTGTGTGGGATTGCTTGAGTTGTGCAGCGAACCATGAGACTTGAATTGTTCGAACAAAACCATTCTTGACCACACATTAATCAGCATAAGTTCCAGGCATTTGCTTCGGTGTGCATCATTCTTTTCAGAGATGTAAATTTTGCAAGATCCTCCCAAAGCCGCATGGGTCATGCCATCGTAGGTGCCATATCATAGCCAGCAAGGACTCAAAGTGGTGCTATATACGGCTGATAGATAAAAACCCTGCCTTGACAGCAGCGGTAGTTTTAGTAGTAATATTTCTTTCGAAGCATTTCGAAGCTCTGTGTCCACAAAACACTCTGTCTTGTTTGTAGTGGTGTGTGTTGCGCGTGCGCGTGTGGAATGGAACAACATGTTCAAACAATCTTGTTGAACACTACTTGTGTAGTATAGGTAGATTAGCATGTTCCGAAACAGTGTGGACCAACTTGCCGAACTTGTATATAGTTGACTCTGTATGTAGACTTTTAGCTTTGAAACAACTTGCCAACATTGTATATAGGTAACTATCTATTTATTTGCATATATATATATATTTATATTTATATTTATATTCATTTTTATTTATATATATATATATATATGTATGTGTTTGATATGTATATCTCAATGTATTTGTGTGTGTACATAGATAAAGCTAAGGCTTAGCCATTCACTGACCCTTGAGCATTACATGCCGTGGTGCCGTGGGCCAGGCCGTGTGCAAGCCTTCAAAAAGGTGGCCCTGTCCTGCCCGGATGCTGCGCCCAAGCTGGTTCGCACCTACCCGAGGCCTGGCGCGAATGCTTGGTGAACGATACTACTGATAGTGGCTATAGTAGTGGTTAGTAGTGCTTATAGTAATGATTCGTAGCGGTTATGTAGTGGTTATTCCATAGTAATGGTTAGAATTGTGGCAGTGCATGTAGTAGTGAGTATGTAGTGCTTAATAGTGGTTATAGTAATGATTATTTGTTATTGGCGAACAATCGGTGAATAGTGGCTTTCAATGCTGATATCTAAGCGTGATGAAGGTAGAAGCCGGATATAGATGGATATTTGAAATATGCTACCGCACTTCTGTTAGCAGCACAGTGAATATGCTGAATTACGTGTCTTAGTGCACATAACAGTGACCAGGACCAAAGTTTGAATGCGCATCCAAGCAGCTTCAGCTGCCCCTGTTCTTGCAGTTACTTCCTTCTTACCATAGTGACTGTGACTGCAGCCCCGGCCTCAACACTGATGCATGCCACAAGCGACGATCTGTTGGTGTTTGTGAAACTTTTTTTTAAGGGACACTGTTTGTTGCACATTTCAGTGACTACAAAGGGGACTGCTTGGTCAACCATCAGAAGAATGCGTGGTTTCAGCGTGCCATCCAAGATTTGTTGAAATTGTTGTCCACCAGTGGTGAATCAACATCACAAGTTCAGAATTTGTTTCCTTTCCCAGGGCTTATGGTCTGTGAATGTGTATATAAGATATATCAGTTTGGGGAATGTCCATATGAGCGGCTGCAAATCGCTGTTATAGAACATTTGACTCGCAGAGTGCTTTTGAGACATCTCTATATATTCCAACTATGTTCCTCAGATATGAAGTTGATTCGGGACGATCAGAGTGGATGTAACATTTGGATGATAAGCAAAGCTTTAACCCTAGTCTCCTTGTATCAGTCACTATATAACATACTACTTTGAGGGTGATACGACACATCATTACATCGGTCAACGTGTATGATCAGTAATAGTACTTAAGAAACTTTGACCACCACCGTCATTCTTTGTTAATAGTCATTCAACAATTCCACATTACGACTCTCAGCCAACAACTACGTTAGTCATCGCGAATCATCAACCCGCAGTTACTATTATTATTCAGCAGCATTCCGTTGTTAACGCAATCTTAATCATCATCGAACGCTTATTGTCGAGCGTGAAGACTTCAGGAGATTACAAAGGCCCACAGATTCAAACAAAACGTTGCTCAAGTGATTGTTAGCCATGGTTGACGTTTTCAATCATGAACATTAACCATGTTTATCCATCAGTGGGTTCACCTGAGTTCACTGGCTGCCATCAGCAACTTGTGCCCGCTACGAACATTTCTTTGGCCACCAACTGAGGAGATATCCATATGCCAAGCAGCATTGATTCATAATGAACTTGAATTCGGGTATAGTTAACGATCAACCATGCGTAGATAGTGTTGAGATATGAGCGTTTGATACAATTAGCAGAAGTACGCTTAAGGAATACCAGGACTATTTGCTGCAACCGTGGGCCTTCAGAACAATGATGGTACACCCGGCATTCAAGCACACGTTAAGAAAGGTAAATCAAACCGACCATAAAACATTTTGGAACCTTGTGTGGAGTCCTTTCCGAGATACCCTCCATCAAACCATCGAGACACTCTGGGCTAATCAGCAATTAATGATGGTCAACAACGCCATGGCATCGGTAGAGCGATGGTGAATTCTCAGATAAATTCTCCAATTTTTGGAGTATTCAATCTATGAATACTCGTTTCAGCTTGAACTCCAAGACCAAGACTACGTTTCTTTTCAGTTTGTTGGAGGTAGGTTGGTTTAAATTTATGTGGTCATGAGTTCAGCCATCTCCATTGCCATGCCTTGCCTGAGCATGTAATTGATAGAAGATGATTCAAATTATTCATGCGATTCAGCTGGTGAATTCTGACTCGGCATTTCGAGCTTAGACCCTCGCAGCTGATTTTGTTTGTGTTTGTGTCTAGGTTTTGCTGTTTGTATCGGGATTTCTCAAACTTGGGAACACCAAAAATTGAACGACTTATTCCCAATTCATGAGTTGGGGGCACCATTTTAAGAAACCACTGTGTGGCATTTTGTGTTCAAACACCATCATCCTCACCACCATCATCCCTACTACCACGAGAGTCTGCCAACTTGGGTTCTCCCTCAAGAGGCACCGTTTGGACGTTGGGAACAAGCCGCAAGACATACAAGAACTCCCAGTCCGGAACGCGGATCTGAAAAACACCGAGATCAGCAAGGCAAGAGGGTGAAGAGTCCAGGATTACCCCGGTGTGTTAGGGTGGTACCCGGAAGCAGTTGATTGTTGTCACTGAAGGATCAATGGTGCCCCAAAGTTTGTGGTTTCTCCGGACATTTTTGGGGCCTTGAGCTGCTCCTACAAAAACCGATTTGCCGGATTTTTTCGTGAGTTGCCAAGTTTACCGTGAGTTTGGCACCCATTCCATTTGCACATGTGGAAGGGTCTTGACATCGAACATGCAATTTGAGTGGAACAAAGATGAGTTTGCCACCGTTCACTGCTTTGCGTCAGGAGTGGAAGCAAAGCATCATCGCTGGCGCCGAGAGCAAGCTGGAGAAAGCCAAGATCGAAGTGACTTGAGCCATGAGAAGTTGTAATGGGATAATACAAACTGTGTTCTAAATGTTTATCTGGATTGTTGTTGTTGCTTACTGGCTATCCAGTGATTGACTATTCTAACTCTCTAGTTTCTATTTACTTGTTTATTTTTTTTTGGTTCTACATTGATTGGTTACTTTGAGACTACATTTGTTTGTCCAGGTTGTTTGTTTGCCGCCTATTGTGATTCACAAAACGGGAATCTCTGCAAATCACCGTGCGCACTGTCACTAGAGTGAATCGATCCCGCGGGGTATATCACTCTCATAATCCTGATTCACTCTATTGGTATATATCCCTAGGGTCCGAGTCACTGTCACCATAAGGGGTATATCTTTAACGGTTGACTGAGGGTTGATCCGAGTTTTGGTGGTCCCACCGTCCCCTGTGGGTAGCGACAGCAGGACACATTGGAGCTACGCAGCTCGCATAGGGCCATCGTTGTAAAACATCTTTGTTGCTTGTAACAACTATATTGAGAACTAACATCCACTGTCAAACATCATACAACATCAACCTTCAATTATCAGGCCATAACATCACATAAGATCAACCTTTGTCCATTGGCACATAAAATTACACACCATCAACATTCAACTATTGGCTCGTAAAACTGCACAACATGCTGATCTAAACTTCTAGTACAGTAAAACATCAAATGGGTGTTTCTGAAAATAGGGGTGCCCCCAATTCATCCAATATCGACCATTTGTAGTAATAAACTAACCATTTTTGGGGTTTCCTATGTTGAGAGGAATCACAAGCATTATTCTAATATCAACCATGATCAGCAATATCAACATTCCTAAACATGCTTCTAAACATAAACCATCGCTAGTACACCGTCATTAGTAATTCATCAGTATTTTCAAACATCAACCCTTGTTAGTGACCTACCATAGCCATTATCATTTCTAGTAATCAATTGCCATTATCAATATCGATATCAACAAGTATTATATAGCCATTATCATCAATTCAACCTCTACTAGTCACATCAACCACTGAAGCATGAAATATCAACCATTATTAGTAAAACTAATAACCACTATCAGTAGACCATGATTAGTAAACCATTCTTAGTGAACCTTTTCAACTATCAACCGTTCTGATTTGACTTGTCAACTGTTCTAGATGCAGATATGATACCATACTATCACCACCCTTCTAGTTAGTATATCCACGTTTTTCATTACATACTACTACGATGTTATGGTTACAATAACTAGAGACTAACAAGGATCAACTATAACCACTCAATAATGGTTCTTAGTGGTTACTATAGTCAATAGTGGTTATTTAAGGTCAACCATAGTAAACCACTATGTTGTATGGATCAACTATAACCATTGACCTAGTTACTACAAGTATAACCAACCATTACTAGTGGTTACTAAACCATGGTTAGTTTCTATAGTCGTTACTAGTTACTATACCGTCAATAGTGGTTACTAGTTACTATAACCATTACTAATGGTTTCCAAAACCCATTCTTAGTCATTGTTATCATCAACCATAAGATAAACTTTGATGATTAGTTAACCACAACCATCATCAACTGTGAAGTCACTTCACCAAACTAGTGATCAACTATAACTATAGATCAACTATAACCATTGACCTAGTTACTATAAGTAGAAAAGTATAACCATTATTATTACTGGTTACTATAACCATTTCAGGTCAACCGTTCTCAGGTGAAGGACTTGTGCGACCTTATCGACCACGCGCCTTTGGCCGCCGTGGACCTGCTGGAGATGCTCACCACGACGCCCAAGGTGCCTTGGGCACCGCGGCACCCGGTGCCCTGCGCGTTAACCCAAGAAGTGGGTGCTTTCCAAGGTTCGAATCATGAGAATTTCCAAGGGATTGGTAGGTGAAATGAAATGATTGGATGAAGGTGGGCATATCCAGTTGGAATTGTGGACAAAACTGGCTGCAATTAGTTTGCAGGATATGTTGCAGTTGATTGATGCATGTTTTTGTCATTTGCAGGCAAGAGTCACGAGTGTAACACACGTACGGGCCCAGTGATTTCATCCTGCCGAGCTACCGAGCAAGAATTGCCTGGCATATCCAGGCATTTTGGTCAGGTAGGCAGGTATATACCCATGCTCAGATATAGCATACTTGGTTTGCAAAGATTTAGCAAACTGAATGATCTAAGTCCTTATCGTTCCAGTGTATTTCAACAGTGTCAGCATAATTGGCCCAGAATTGGACACCAATCTAGCAAGAAATAAACAACATAGTATCAGCGTTGTTGGCCGTTATCATTGATGTTCAGCCCGAAAAAATGTTTCCAAGCAATGCCCAGCATTGTGATATTCGCCTGCTCTCACCAAGTCAGAATTGAGTGAATTGAATCCATGGTGGCTGAGTAGGAAACTGCTGACCCCATGCTTACATTTGGAAATCGCTGGTGGTTGGGAGGGAGCGAGGCCAGTAGCTATCCCTGCCGCCCTCTCAAGGGGGAGCGAGGCCAGGAGCTACCAGGAGTGGCCTAAGCAAATGTTAGACTAAAGGGCATCATTGGTGCTTTCAAAACTGAATTAACATGATTCTTTTCTTTTGATCAAAGGCCGACCCCCAGGTATCCCGGTATCCCTATCAGAAATGCTCAGCTTATGGTTCTAATGTTTTTGATTGGTTTGTAATGCTCTATGAAATATCTATCTATCTATACATTTATTTGTTTATATACATATACGTATATGTTTACAGAAATTTCATTATATTTTATTTGTGGTATAATTTACATATATACATATTTATCTACTTATTCATTCATTTTTTGATGTTTTAATTTATGTAGACATATATGGTCATATTTAAACATACATATTAATTAATCTGAGCCCCGGATTAATGAGGGGGGACCCCCCCCCAAAAAAAATTATATAAACGTGCCCCGAAATAATATCGATGTTTCAAAGCTGCGCTTGAAACGTCAACGGGACGACACTGGCCCAAGATGACTAAATCCATCGATAATTAATTATTTAATTTCATTGAACGCGCAATGGCTGATTTTTTGAGTTCAGCCACTGAGCCACTCAGCCACGTGGCTGAGTGGCTGAGTGGCTGACTAGCTTTTGAGAGTCTAAGTGTCTAACAAAGAGAAATGAAGAAAAATAGAAAGAAATGAAGAGAAAAGACGATGAGGCAGCATGAAGAGGAACCAAAAGGAATGAAGAGAAATGAAGAAAAAATGAGGAAGGAATGACGAGAAATGAAGCATAATGAAGAGGAAAGAAATGAAGCAGAATGAAGAGGAAAGAAATGAAGCAGAATGAAGAGGAATGAAAAGGAAGGAAGAGGAGCGAAGAGAAATACATAGAAATGAAGAGAAATGAAGAAGAATGAAGAGGAAGAAAGAGGACTGAAGAGGAATCGAGGGAATTGGAGAGAAATTGAGAGAAATGAAGAGAAATGAAGATAGACACAGAGAAATGAAGCAGAATGAAGAGGAAGAAAGAGGAGTGCAGAGGAATGAAGAGGAAAAAAAGAAAATTAAGAAATAAATTAATTGATTTGTTTGTTACTTGTTCATTGCAAAATTCATTGTAGGAAGGCTTCCATCAAACTGGTTCAAACGGTCGGTGGGTCGCTTGTGCCCCCGGGAAATGGGTCGCTTGTGCCCCCGGGAAATGGGTCGCTTGTGCCCCCGGGAAATGGGTCGCTTGTGCCCCCGGGAAATGGGTCGCTTGTGCCCCCGGGAAATGGGTCGCTTGTGCCCCCGGGAAATGGGTCGCTTGTGCCCCCGGGAAATGGGTCGCTTGTGCCCCCGGGAAATGGATCGCTTGTGCCCCCGATGAATGGCTTAGTGTGTTAATTATCCCGCCTCTGCTCCAACCCTTTGTTCCCTTTAGTGCCCTTCCCTGCCCCTGCTCATTCTGCGTGATCCATGATGATGGTACCTGCGTGTTTGCTTGCAGCACGGGTGCTTCTATGTTCGAACGTTAACATGCCCCACCCCCCCACCCCACCCCACCTGAAGATAATGAGAGAAATGAAGATAAATACAGAGAAATGAGGCAGAATGAAGAGGAATGAAGAGGAAAGAACATGAAGAGAATGGGCGGAAATGAAGAACAACAAGGAGAAGACATGAAGAGAAATGAAGAGAAATGAGAAATGAAACGTAACTAATTAATTAATTACTTCAACCTTCTAAATTGATCAATTTATCAATTATTTTGAGACACATTTGCCAGCAAATTGCCATGACATGAATGGCCTCCTCATGACATGGACTAACTCATCAAAGTCCATATCCATGCTCACTATTACATTTTGTT